>JAJGRW010000615.1:0-341607 GCA_025461045.1 Carex parvula | reverse complement strand
CCACTCGACCTTCGACTGCCGCTATTAGTGGCAGGTAGTCTATCTTCTTCGGTTTTTTGATAAAGAGGGGCAAACCTAAGTATCTGATCGGAAGGTCAGGCCGTAGGCTTCCTAGGATTATTTGGTTACCTATATAGATCAATCTGGAATTGTAATGGGGACAAACGAGCTTTTCGCACAGTTTATCTTAAGATCCGTGAGGTTCTCATAGGTCGAAAGGATTAAGGAGATGACTTTAAGAGTTTTCGGGTGTGCCTTTGTGATTATAACTGTGTCGTCCGCGTTCTAGATTGGCTGCGGTGGAAGTGAATCGGAGGGTGCATTGCTGGTAGCGAGTTCTTTATTAGCCAATTCAGAGAATCAACCACTAAAATGAAAATCCCACTAAAATGAGAATTAGCCAATAAAATGAAGTGAATCGGATCTCCCTGACGAAGCCCTCTGTGTGTCTAAAAAAATCTGTGGTGGACCCATTAACCCTAATCATTGAAGATGAGGAGTTAAGGATGTTAAGTAGCCATGAAATCCATCTCGGAGGGAATTAGTAAATTTGTGAGGAAACACCAATCTACCGAATCAAACGCCTTTTCAAAGTCAACCTTGTACAAGATGAAAGGAATTTTTTTTTCGCACAGAAACACAGGTATTCCCTTACCACTAAGAATGATTTCATAATTGATCTACCCTTCACAAATGTCGTCTGTTTGTTCGTGACATCGGTGTAGTCTATTGGCGAGCACCTTGGTTATAATTTTAATCGATGTGTTGATCACACTGATTGATCTGAAATCACCTTATCACCGTCAGTTGCTCTTTCTTCAGGATCAAGGTGATGGCCGCCTTGTTTAGAATAAACATAAAATTCAAAATAAACTTAAATTCCAAATGAATTTATCTACAAATATCATGGGAAAATTTACATATTATTTGTAAAAAATTTAAAAATTCATAAATGATTCATTTCAACCTTAAAAAAAAATTCAGAAATTATTAATAAAATCTATAAAAGTTATTTAGTTCATTTATTTATTTGGAGAGATAACAAAATGAATATTTCGAGAATTATTTTCAAACTTTCTTTACCCCTCGAACAAGTGTACATATTGTCGTTTATTGGTTTATGACCTAACAATCCCGAATTAGTGATAGATATGGCCCACACAATTGAGAGAATACGATCCAAGTGTCACAATTAAAATTGCTTCATTGCCTCAAATGCTTAATATTTTACATAAAGTTTTTTATAGTGTTCCGTCATAGATAAGTACCAAGTGTTATTGCTCCTAATTCTATGTTTTTAAATTTGGATCTACAATTGCAGTCGCTAATTGTGGAATATATAAAACTAAAATTACATTCCATGCTTTGCGGCAAGACGGGGCTAATTTGCAGGATCCTTTGTTCTTTGTTGGTCGGCCATTAAAAGATAATATAAGTAATTTAAGAAATAAAAATGGTTCTTAAAAGAAAACAACAAGTTTCTTCACTATCAATGTTTTTCCGTGTTTGGAATCTCTTCAATTCACGGACAAAGAAATGTAAATAAATTTATAGCGTTGATGGGCAAATTTTTCTTTATGAAACAAAAGCTTCCTCGACCATCCGATAGGAATTGGACGGACGACATGAAATCACAATTTTTTAAAAATAAATGCAGGGCTTACCAACACACATGGTAGGCTTGGTAGCAAAAACTCATAAAAAAAATAAAGGATAAATATTGACAACATTGTTTCGGCTTCACACAATGCATATACAATATAGTCAAAATAAAAAACATATGACTTGTGCATTGCCTGAAGTCCTAACCGCCATGTCAATATGTTTCTACAAATAAACTGTTTTATGTTATCGTGTTGGGCAGCCATTTTTCTTTATAAAATTAATGTGACTTGTGCATTGCCTGAAGTCCAAACCGATTTGTTTTTCCAAATTGTGTTACTGAAAAAGACGAGAGGTAAAAGAAAGAATAGTGAATACAGACCAAAATTTGTATTCATAGGAGATACAAAAATTAAAAAAATTAAAATAGAAAATGGCAGAAAGAAAATTTAAAAATGAGAATGCAGTTGTATGATATGGTGTCATGGGACGCCCTACTATATCCAGCCCCGCCAAAAGAAAAAAATTAAAGTGGAATGCCCCATCCAAAAAATCGAAAAAAAAGTAAAAAAAATAAATAAATGGTGGCATGGAGTCCTACTTTTATAATATATATATATATATAGAGAGAGAGAGAGAGAGAGAGATGGGCTATTGTACTTCGCGAAGTAAAATCTCCGTTTACTTCGGATCATATTTTGTCATTTTGAAAATTCAAACAATCGATCCGAACCGTTCAACATGTTCTAAATATTGAAAATGTGCTTGGAGACTAAATTTTATATTTTTTGAATTTTTTTACTATTTATTAAGCCACTTTGAAAATCGCTGATCCGGTGGTCCAGAAAATTTTACTGTTTTTTACTGTTCACAGTGGATCAGCGATTTCAAAGTGGCTTAATAAATAGTAAAAAAATTCCAAAAAATGTAAAATTTAGTCTCCAAGCACATTTCAATATTTAGAACATGTTGAACGGTTCAGATCGGTTGTTTGGATTTTCAAAATGAAAATATGAGCGTGAAGTAAACGGGAATTTTACTTCGCGAAGTACAATAGCCCATCTCTCTATATAATAGATAGGCTATGGTGACTTGCGAAGTAAAACGTCGTTTTACTTCACGTATATTTTCATTTTGAAAATCCAAACAACCGATCCGAACCGTTCAACTTTTTCTAAATATTGAAATGTGCTTGGAAACTAAATTTTACATTTTTTTGGAATTTTTACTATTTATTAAGCCACTTTGAAATCGCTGATCCACTGTGAACAGTAAAAAAACAGGAAAATTTTCTGGACCACTGGATCAGCGATTTTCAAAGTGGCTTAATAAAAAATTCCAAAAATGTAAAATTTAGTCTCCAAGCACATTTCAATATTTAGAACATGTTGAACGGTTCGGATCGGTTGTTTGGATTTTCAAAATGAAAATATGAGCGTGAAGTAAAAATGACCTCTTACTTCACAACTCACCATGGCCCAGCTCTATATATATGTATATATATATTATATATATATTATATATATAGATATATTTATTTATTTATTTATTTATTTATTTATTTATGGATTGAACTTATGATGTAGTGTTATGTTTACTATGCTATGTGATGTTCATGTATTCAGACTAGTTATGTGATGTTATGCTATACTATAGTGACTATATACTTTGAATTTGTTATGTTATTTAATGTAATTCATATTTTATGTATGCTTGACTAATTCAGATCACTTGTTATGTAATGGTATTTTTTTATGTGATGTTATGTTATGTTCAAATCCACGAGGCAATAACTGATTTTAGTTTGTATAAGCTTTTAGAATTATATATTTGTACCTCCAATTTATCTTTTCATTAATTATTCTTGAATATAATTAACTAGATAGTTTAATTAATTAAATGAGTAGAACTAGAGTGTCTTAAGTTCAACAAGTTCCTTTTGTGAACTCAACTCTAGAAACCTATCGGATAGCATACCGTATGACGTAACATAACATAACTAGTCTGAAATACATGAACATCACATAACATAATATAACATAATACAACATCACATAAGTTCAAACCATAAATCTAAAAAAAAGTGGGACTCCATACCGTATGGTGTCCCACTTAATTTTTGTTTACTTTTTTTTATTTTCTGGATGGTATGTGTCTCACTTAAATTTTTTTTTTTGGCGGGACTAGGTATGAAAAGTATTTATATTTCACAGTTGACAAATCCGTCCACAGGTGAATAAAGCAAGTTGAATTTGGTAAATGAGAAAAAGAAGTCCAAATAAATTGACTATCTCAGACTATTCGGCATGATTTAACTGTGATCTATATGGCTTGGAAGCTTTTGCAATCATCTTATGTATGTGTTCGATATATATATTATTTTGTATGGAATTCATATCACCGACGGTACCGTAAAAGGGAATCTTTTACAATTACTTGATCTGACCGTTCTTTTTAACTTGGCACGAATCTCAAAGCCCAATAATACTGCCCCTCAGTCAGCCCGAATCCCAAACAGGCTGAGAGTTAATCTCAACCGTAAATAACTAACTGTAAAAGAGAATCTTTTACGGTACCATCGAGGATATGGATTCATCAACACTACATCGACAAATACGATGAATATATACTTACAGTAGTATTTTAACTACTTTTTTTTTTCAAAGCATATATGTTAAATTTTTAAAGAGATGTCAGAATTAAAAAAAAAAAAGATAAAATTTTACAAGGAAATTTAATTGTATTTCTTAACTTTATATTACATAGAATACAAATTATTTATTTATAATATAAAATCTTTAAAACGAAAAACCTATAAATAACTTCTAAAATATCCTACATACTAAGTATTAAAAACTTCTTTCTTAAAATAGTCTGCTAAACATTAACATGTTATCCCAAACACTCTGCTAAATCAAACTTGATGTAAATAAATAGTGAAATGAGAGACATACAGAATAATTCTCCTCTTGATCTGAAATATCACCCTGAAACAAAGCTCCAAAATAAATCCTAAAGCACATAATCATCTTTAATTTCAACTAATTTGCATAACGTGAAGAATTACCATTCTGACCTGTCTTCTGTTTATTCTTGAACTTGAAACAACCGGCCTTGATGTGTCATTTTTTCATGCAATAGTTGCAAATTAGATTTTTGTGCTTAGAGCTCTAATAGGTCGATGATGAAATCAAGTTCCTCTTTGCTCTCTCCTTCTCGACAATAAAACCAACATCTTGATGGTTATTCTCAGCCTGTAACAAATCACTATCGATATTTGACTTAACCAACAAATTATTTTTCACGTCTTCAAAGGTGATTGATTCCTTGCTATAAAACATGATTTCCTGAAACCCTTGATAAGACTTAGTCAGTGAACACAACAAAATCATAGTTTTATTCTCATCGTCCACCTTGATACTAATCATCTCTATGTCATTGAGAAGTGCAGTATAGTATGAAATATGGACCTTAATAGATGTACCTTCTTCCGTCTTGAAAGAATGGAACCTCTGCTTCAAACGCAACCGGTTAATAACTGATTTCTGCAAATAGATCCCCTCTAACTTCTTGCAAACATCAGCTGTTGTAGTCTCTGATGGATTTCTTGAAAATTCAAATCACTCAAATACAACTGAATAGTCATGAGAGCTATGTCATCCATAATCTCCCAATATTTATTTTATCCTCTCCTGCCAACTCCATAGGTCTACCCGAAATTGCGGCCTTTACACCCAAATTAGACAATATCACTTTCATTTGAACTTGCCAAAGAGTAAAACTACTTGTGCTATCAAATTTCTCAATATCAAATTTGATCTACATGGTTGAATTTGAACTCATGATCACACCCGCATTTGAAATTAAAAATTTCACCAAATCACCGAATTACAAGAATTGCCAAACCACAACAAAAACCGAAAATTTCTAATTTATCCAAAATTAGAATTACCAGAATTAAGCTCTCCGACCCAATTGTGTCAAAGAACAAATCAAATTTGAATAAAATAACAAACTCAAAATTTGGTCATAAATATTGGTTTCGGAAATCAATGTACTCAGAAATATTTGATTTCGGTGTATGCACGGCTTGGTTGAGCGTTGTCGCGGACCACAGGAATGGCTCGATCTGGATTGGCGCGGCTCACAGAGGACTCGACGATGCTCTTTACTTGGTGTACGCGGAGAAAAAAACCTGTGTGAATGCTTGTCTCACAGTACAAAAACAAATTTCAAAACCCTCAAATAACAGGGATACTGATCTGAACACTTGAAACGCCGATCAGACTCTCGTTGGTGAGGTGACTCTGATATCAATTTGTTAGAATTTTTAAAAAATATCACAATTAAAAGAAAAACAAAAAAACTTAATTGAATTTTTTAACTTCATATTACATGAGTACAAATAATTTATTTATAACAATATAAAATTTTTAAAAAGAAAAACCTATAAACAACTTCTCCTAAAATATTCTACATATTAAATACTAAAAATTTCTTCTTTAACATAACATGCTAATATTAACCTGCTATACTTGATAGCCTGCTAAATCAAATTTGATGTAAATAAATGATAAAACAAGAGACATATACAACAACAACATACACACACATGTACATGTTGAGATATTATTAATTGGTCGATCACGCAATCTGTCGGAGGCTCGAAGCATTCTTTTCCAGGAGTTTAGAATGCATATCGGTTATGATGGGCCTAGCTCAATTTTAAAACCTAAAAAACGTAATGTTTAGTCAGAATAGTTACGAAATGATTGTTTTTCTTTTTGAAGGTTAGTTGGCGTTTTGTCACTAACAATTGCATTAATAAATAAATTTATGTACAAATTGTCCTAGATTAAGTAGGACATTATCGCTGCTCTGTTTATATATAACTAAATTGAAAACAGTGTCGCTAACAGTGCAGTGTATCAGCTGGAATGGTTATCAAAGATTCTGCCCACCCTGATTTTCTCCGCCTTTACCCTACCAATATGACAATATCGCATCCAATTGTGAACATTAACTGTTGTTTCATGTATGAATATGTGCACCAGCTTGGTCTCTTGTGAGAAAATTCTTTTGTTTCTTTCACACCGAATGGACCATGTATCTGCCATAGATTGTTAGTCATAAGTTGCCGCCATAGATCACCGAGTTCAGATTTTCTGCATTAATTACCTCACCGTTCAATCATAATTCGAACCAGTTAAACTTAAGTCTAACATAAACGTAGACCTATTTAGAGTGAAAACTCAGACTATCATTCTGAGTGAAACACAAATTTAGTCTATTGTAAACACAAATTTAGACTATCATTCTGAGTGAAACACAAACTCAGACTATGATATTTTGTTGTACTTATTTTTCTAAATAAAAAAAAAACATATTATTTATCATTGTAATTAAATAAAATTACAAGCTCGTGGATAATTATTAGAAACAATAAATAAAATGGAAGTATTCGATTATTCGAATCTCCTCAGAGGGAAGAAATAAATAAATTTAGTACACCAGGACGAAAAGTCATGGTGGGAGACCCGTAATCATAGGAACCGTATTTGACAAAAAAGACGATAATAAAATAACAATTAGCACGACTGCAGCCTGCAGGAGCCGAATAAGACTGTTGTTGCTGACGTGGGGAGCAAGAACCTCTAGATTCCATAAACAGACCTCCCTGAGTCCCTGTATCAATTTATGTGCAGCGAGTCATTCTGCAACCGACCAATTGTGATAAATATATTGACAGAGCTGGTTTAACTTCATGCAGCGCCCCAGTCAAAACCGAACAAGACGTCTACAGATGCTTTCTATTTCAAACTATTTGAACTGTGATTAAGGAGCAAAACTAGAGTGTGATGTGCTCACCAAAAGAGATTGGTGGCACATTTTTGAAAGACTATCAGATTGATTTCGAACTACGAATTTCAAACTGTTGAAATTCATGTACTTTGTGAGTGATGCATGTACATGCAAAAAAATTTAAAGTTTTGAATTCATTTAGTACATGATCAAGCGGTTAAAACAATGAAATTTTACAAGTTATTGTTAAAATTGTTTTATGTATTCATTTTTTATCATTGTTTTGATCGCTTGACCATGTACTAAATGAATTGAAAATTTTAAAATTTTTACATGTACATGTATCACTCACGAAATACATAAATTTCATTAATTTAGATTCGTAGTTCGAAGTCAATCCAATAGTCTTTTCGAGATGTGCTCACCAATTTCTCTTGGTGAGCACATCACACTCTAGTTTTGCTCGCGATTAAGAGATATATTGTTAGTAATTTTGTTGAAAGACTGCTTCACATGTTGAATATTCTCAGTCAACTGTTTGTTTCTAAGATTCCCTCGGAGCCAATTAAAGAGGCGAATTATAAAAATATGGACATTTCTTTAAAAGATGGCCAATATATCCCAACGTTTAGACTTTTATAAGATCTCCAATCTTCAGTTCTGCATTTTTATTTTATTTTAGAAACGATAATATTTTGTATGTGCACGAATGTCTCGTCAAGTTTAAAGTAAAACATAATATTCGGGTGATGTTTCTATTATTATAATTATCACTATTATTGAACTGAATCGGTTCATGATAAATTCAGATGAACTAAACAAGAAAACCTATAAATTGAACAATAATGCATTTAAACCTACATATATATATATTAATTGATTCGATGGGAACGCCTTTGCTTTTAATAATTTTGATTTTTTATTTTCATTCACTACTAAATTTTCTAGTTCAGCACTGAGCAAATCAGAATAAAGCATATAAACTGAACAAAAAAATGATACTAAGAGTAACTAAGGTGTTCTTAAGCTCACCAAGCCTCTTTGTGAGCGTAACTCAAAAATCTATCGAATTGACTTTAAACGACGCATCCAAACCGTTGAAACTGATATACTTCATGAGTGATGCGTTTACATGACAAATTTTTAAATTTTGAACTAATTTAGTATGAAGTCAAACAGTAAAAAAAAATGATTTATAAGTTTATTTTAATGAGCTTATTTTTCATCATTTTTTGACCGCTTAACTTTATACTAAACTAATTTGAAAAATTATAAATTTGACATGTAAATGCATCACTCATAAAGTAGATCGGTTTCAACGGTTTGAATGTGTTGTTTGAAGCTAATTCAATAAATTTTTGAGTTAAACTCACAAAGACTTGATGAGCTTAAGAACACTCTAGTTCTATCATGCATGAATATCACATATGAGAAATCTAGTTACAAATATCTTCTGATTGTACGATCAAATTTACTTGCAAACTTTAGTTGAACTTCTTTATTTTTTAAGGTTACTTCAATTGATATCTGCAACTTTTTTTGAGGAAAGATATCTGCAAGTTCTTACAATATACATGTGAATTCTTTTAATATAAACATACAAGTACGAACAAAGTTTATGATTATAAAAAAAGGTTAAAATTGAAATGCTACATCGAATTCACAATAATTGTTTAAAGACCGAATTAGCAAATTAAAACGATTCCCCCACTTCCAAGCAGAAATAAGGAAAAGTCGGAGGAAAAAAAAAATTAATCCGTTTGGATCGGGATTTTGAACCCGACGTGAATCGAACACGCAACCTTCTGATCTGGAGTCAGACGCGCTACCATTGCGCCACGGATCCTCTTTTGATAAATAAGTAAAGCGTTTAATACATAAAGAGGAGGCCAACAAAAGCAAAAAATTAGGTCTTTCTATGTTTTGCTTGAAAGACTTTTTTGCACTATAAATTGACTGCACTGGGTGTTCCTTTTCGCTCGCTAGCAGTTCTATTTTAGTCCTGGAAACAAAAAAATGAATCGTCAAATTTTAGTGAAGTATATATGATCCATCTAATTTATCTAAATTAAGTCATGTTCCAAATTAAAGAATCAGTCTAATTAAAACATATGCTCCGTCTAATGCTGCAACGAAGTTACCACAGCAAAGGATTTTGGTCTCAGTCTAATTACTGCTGAATTAAAAATAGAATCTTTCTTCAGGCAATCCAAATTTACCATCATGACATCTAAGAACTATGCAAATTAAACCCATAGCTACAAAAGATATACCAAAGGAAAAGGAAGGGGGAAAAAGCATGACTGATCAAAATTCTGTCAAAATGAAAACAGAAGAGCTGATTTCTTCACCGAAACCCAAGACGGGTACATCAGAATGCAGATTTTGTTGTTTGAAAAAACCTTCATCAGAATTCACAGTGATCAAACCATGTGACCATCAAATCTGCACAGTTTGCATCACCCGTTACTGCTCAGACAAAATTGACTCGTTTGATGCGTGTAACCCGCTTTGGCTTTGCCCATACGATGACGGGTGGTTCAAGCCAATCATAGATGAGGATGCATGGAAGAAGAATGTGAAGCGCCTTTCTTTCTGGGAGAATATCATGTTCAAGCTCACCGTGCCGAAACAAGATAGAGAAGTCAAAGTGATGGCCCGTGCAAAACGGTGGCGCCGCTGCCCCCGATGCCGCTTCTATGTTCAGAAAATCGATGGATGTTCGCAGATATATTGCAGGTAAATATTTTAACATTTATTTTATTTTTGTCAATGGAACATCTGCCGTGCCGTTAACAGCAATACGACTAAATTTGATTTGGGAAAACAAATTTGGAAATTTATCAAATAATTTGAGAAAAAAATATATTGGTTTAGTTTCAATTTATTGATAGTTGACCTAACAAATTCTAATTTAGACCAAAATTGATATACCCCAAATCTAATAATGAATGAGGATTATTGAGGAACCACATTCAATTATGAAGGACAAATCTCAAATGCCAATATTGATTTAGAAAATCTTTTTCGACAGTTGACAGAAATATTAAACGGATATATCATAAAAAGCAAAAGAAAAAACAGAGACCAACTTAGAACCGTATTATTATTAGTTCAAAGCCATGCTAAATAAATCTCTCTAATTCTGATGTAATTGCAGATGCGGGAAACAGTTTTGTTACGATTGTGGACGAAGCTTTTGGTTGTGTTTCTGCAACTCTCCAATCATAAATGGATGTTTTAAAATGCTCGGTCTTTCTGGTAGAAGGAGAAGATACATTGGACCAAGATGGTAACGAGGCTAATGTTGATTTTCTAAGAAACAATTTCGTTTCCATCAAATTGAGCAATTTATTACTTGTAACATATTCTATGGATCAAACCTTTAATTGTTTTCTTATCGTTAGTTTAATGATTTTGTTGGAAGTACTGGAAACAAATCTGTTTCCTGTTTGTGCAGCACTTGTTCGCACAAATGTGAAAACATATGCAAAGATTTTTTTTTCTTTTTCTATATTTGATTCAAAAAGTTCTGCTGCAAGTGCACTGTGCACACGGATCACAGAAACAAAAGATAGATAGCTGAGATAAATAACTTAAGATTTTGTTGGGTATCGTTAAAAATTAAGAGTAAGTATGAAAAGTTTTGCTTTTTTCCCCCCCAAGAATTTGAGCTTTGGAATGTTGGTTTTATTTTTTTCTTTCTAAGGTATTGCTACACAGTAAACAAAAACATTATTGTGCCCTAATTCCCCTAGGTTTCCTGTTACTTCCACTCTTGAGTTAGCTACAAAGTACAGTACATTTTCTTTTCCTTAACAATTTGTTGTTAATGTGAGAATTTGTGCAATTATGTATATAATAATTTGCAAAAGACCACAATAAATATTGTCTTTTAATGATTAATTTCCTTACATTTTAGTGAAAAGTACCAAACTCAACAAGAGTATCTGCATTATGCACATATTTGTGCATTTGAATTGGCAATTTTGGAATTGCAAAATGATTATTCGCTTTATCACCCATCAAAAACCTATCATTCCTAGGAGTTAAAAAGTTGATATATCCAAGGGATAGTTATTGGTGTCCTTAGATGAAAAGCTGGTTTTGTAATTTAAATTCAATATTTATGTGTTCCTATATGTATCCACAGATTTTGATATTAATTGGATAAGAAACACTTGTGTAAGTAATTTATAATCCCATGAACATTAATTAAACAGTCTATTACATTTGATTTTTGAGCTCTTATTAGTAAGCAAGGAATAGCATTACATATTGTGCTATTATTTTATCCACAGTCACTTATAATATATTCAGAAAGCAATTGTTTCCTCCTCACGGTCCTTGTGAGCATTATCCGTGCACCACCACACCTGAAGTAATCAAGGAAAACATGGGATAAGATTTAATTAAGATATTACACTAGTCCAATGGGCCATATGGTTTTAACTTTGGCCCGTTTATATATGAGCTGAATGAATTTAAATAAATAAAATATTGGAAAATATTTGTACAATTAAGTTGTTTAGAATACCATATACTTAATTACATGAAGTAAATAATTTTGGAAGTTTATTATAGATAATAAGGCACCATAATGTAGTGAACATTTCCCTTGCCTTCTAATTAGATGTAATATTACCGTATTTAACGTGTTAATATATATTCTAAATGATCTATTCCATTGTATACAAGCTAATATATTATCCTAGCTAGGTCATCTGTCATAAGTTGCTTGTATTTTTTGGCCAGATGTTGTTTTGTTTAAAATGTTTTTTGTATCTAGTTCATAATCCTACGTTCAGTGATCAGTTACTCAACTGCATATATTTGGCAGCTTCTGTAAGTCTATAATATTCTTTCTAACCATTTTACACTTCACCTCTCTGTTTTAAAAAAAAAAAAGGATTAATTAATTAAAATGGTGAAAAGACCGTACTTCCACATTTGGTTCCAGGTTTGAGCGGGCGGCTGCACTGTTTAGCAACATAGATGAGCTTATCGGCGCTGATTATCTTCGCCACCACAGGCGTGATGAATGTACACACGCAGGGTATCTGCTTTCTGAACAGCGGAGCAGCAGCTTGCATCTGGTGGAACTTCTGGACCAGATGCACTGACATACTGCAGGCATTTTTCTCTCAGTAAATTAACATCATTGTTACAATCAGCTGCATTAGTTGCAACCAGCATGGTTACAACCAGCAAGACCAAGAGAGAGATTGATGCGTTACTTCTGGCCATCTTAAGTTCTCAATAAAATACTT
The DNA here is from genome assembly GCA_025461045.1 of Carex parvula. Lineage (NCBI taxonomy): Eukaryota > Viridiplantae > Streptophyta > Magnoliopsida > Poales > Cyperaceae > Carex > Carex parvula. Next base: position 328,933 of record JAJGRW010000615.1, on the reverse strand, counting down.
TCTTTCTCGATGTTGTTGCAAGTGAGTTTGAGTTGAGGTGAGGGAAATGATTGATCTGTGGGTAGTATTTATAGGGTAAGGGAATGAACCTCTCTACTGGCATGGAGTCATCATTTTTCATGCTCTTGTACTTGCGTGAGGAGAAGCTGTCTGTAACTAATTAACATGGCGCGAGAGTTGTGATTTTCAATTTGGCGCGCTTTAAAGGAAACTGACCAGAATGGAAAGAGGTTTACGTTTGGTTACTATACTTTTCCCCAAAAGACAGAACCAAGTATGATTTTAGCTAGGCACAATCAATTAACTTAATAATTGTTGGTTAGTGTTTAATTTAATTCTAAGATTCAGGTTGCACACCACTTTCTTCAGAAAAAAAAAAGATTCTGGTTGCACTTGGGATTTAACATGCATTTATGAATTCAAATTGCTTTTGTATAATTAAATTAAATTGTAAATTCAAATGTGTACATTAATTTACTTTTTCAGCAAATAAATTGTGATATGGGGTTTACACTTATTTTGATCAAGAAAATTCTCTGCATATTTTTTGATATTTCATCCATGAATTTCTGTGTTGCATGGATACAGTTACGGATATCGTATCGGATACGATACGGATACGGCGATACGGCAATTTTAAAAAATCTAGGATACGATACGCCTATTATATATATTATTTTTTATTATTTTATATATTGTATTTAGATAATCATAACTTAAATCAAATTTGTACAGGAAAATAAAGACTTAACCTAAGTATAAGTCAAATACTATATTTACTAGAACATATCACATATGATACTCCCGTGTAGTGGTTAAAGACTTAGATGCTCACTTGGGACTTCCCAAGTTCGATTCATGCTGACAGCAGAAAAAAAAAAACATTTGCAGCCGTCCATGGGCATTGTTCACAGCCACTAGCGCGGCTCACAGTCGGGCGTGGTCCACAGCTGCGGTTCACAGCCACGGGCGCGGCTTATGGGTTTCAATCTACCATATCTGTGAGTTTCAACGGAGTATCGGCGACCATATATATCAACTGAGTAAGGATACGCATCGGTGCCATCCGTATTAGTATCCGATATGTGTCCGATGCTCAATCTGAAATATCCGAGTAACATAGATGAATTTTAATGCATTGAAAAATGTTAACAAACTATTAATGTATCTAAAGGAGTGAACTATTTACACATTTATGTACTTTCCGACGTATTTAAATTCGTGCTTAAAATTTTTATACAAAGCATATCATAATTCGCACCAGCACCTATAGTAGAGACGTGGTCGATGTATTTAAACGTAATTGATCATATTTAATTATTATTTTTCACAATATAAGTTAGTTTATTCAAGATTCGTTGTTTGATTAAGATCTAACAATTCTAATTACACGTAACTCGCGTGATTACGTGACGTGTCGTGATCAGATCTTTCATGTAATATGTCGTGTCATATCAATTTTTCAAAAACTAATCTTATCACGCAAAATAGTCATGGCACGTGATGGTACACATGTCGTGCCATAACGAAACAATGTTATATTGTGACATATCCAATTACGACGTGACTTTTTTACATTCCCAATGTCTAAATAAGTGATAAACACAGTACTAACTATAAAAAAAACTGATTGTTAAGAGACTCAAATCAATATATTAAAATTTTGATGGGATAATTTAAGGAAAGGGGATTATATATATATATATATATATTTTCTATCAAAATCTAATTATGTTAAAATAGTACCTGCCATTCATAAGCTCGTACGTACCTGTTCGGCTTCCCTCCTTTAGTTCCCTTTACTCCTTAATTAATCTATCTTAATTCTGTCTAACAAACCCTCCTTTAGTTCCCTTTACCCTGCTCCTTAGGAAACAATTGATCCTTTTGAATTTTTTAATATTGTCTTTCTCTCTCTTCTCTCCAATATAGAGCAATGATTTTCAAGAGACGAATTCGTCAATATAACACCATATGAAAATTCGCATCACAATGAACACTCTTTTGACATCCTTTTGACCGTTATTTCTTCATTCTTTTTCTTTCATTGTGACTTGTGAATGACTATTTTCTTTTATACCCGTACCTGTGAGATTTCTTGATTTCGCTTACTATTTCTCTCCATTTTAAAGATCCAGTCGAATATCGAATATCGTCTTTGATTTTCATTTGCCTTTTTCTAAGTTTATTTGAGAAACCGTGGAAGAGATTACTATATATTTTTCCTTTTTCCTGAAGGTTCCATATCAAAATAGAAAGTTAAGACCAAATTATCAATATACAATCTTTGAAGATGAATCTTTTGCACGATTCATATATTTTCTTGCCATATTTTGAATCTATGTGTCCTGTCCATCTAGCTGAACGGGAACGCAATTGTCGAGCTAAAAATAATTTGTCTAATTTGTATTCGGTCTTAATTACATGAACTCTGAATTTGAGGAGCATTTTTGTTGTTGTTTCTTATGAAATCGGAACTCAGAATTATGATACCACGAGACATGTATCAGCTGCTAATCTTGAGATATGTGAAGAATATATATAATTGCAATTGTACATTCCAGCTAGAGTACAGTACAACGGTTCACTTGACACATATGGAAACGTGGTCAATATATATTTGAAATTGAAGTCTTAAATTAGAAGATAATTGGATTTCAAAGCTTTTGAATCACTTGTACCAGTTGGTACAAACTGAAAATATGGACTGGTAACATATGAACGTCACTACCAAAAATATAAAATTAATTAAGCTGAAAATTGTAACAAATATAAAATTATCATTTTTGTGCATTTGTAACAAATGATATAAAATAAACCGCACTGTAACAAACTCACTATAAAATTTTGTGCTTTTGTAAAATGATGTATTGATGTATTTATTTCATGTAAATATATTCAAGCCATATTTTAGATCCTAAATTCACTACAAATGACTAATAATTTAAGAATATGATCAAATATTTGGACACACTCCATCTATGCTCATTTTGAAACTTACATCAACTTTGCTGAATATATTTACATAAAGTTGCATGCCTATGTATTTTCGACAAACTTTGGTCCATTTGAGTACAATCACCAAAACTGTCAAAATTTTCTATATTTTTATCATTAAAATGCACGAAATTAAGTTTATTTGTGCAAAATTAAAAAAATACATCAAATATTACTCTAATTAATAACTCAATTACAATATATTTACATATTAAGTGTTTGTGTGTGACATACCACATTTCACATCCTCAAATTGCTAAGAGTCAAATAATCTCGATGTAATAGCAAAAGATTAATTAATTAGAAGTCTGCTAGCTTGTACTGATTCTAAAAGATACATCAACTTTTTACGTAGGTATATATGCTCATATTTTTTAACCAATTTGAACCAGCATTCAAAGTCCTAAATCCAAAATAGGAATTTCATGCTAAAGGAATTGTCGTCGATCGGCAGTAGAGATTGATGTGGTAGAAAAGATGGAGGTAGAGGTTGAATTTTAGGAAAAGCTGGAATGTGTTGTGCTCATTAAAAGAATTTAGTGAGCATAACTTTAAAATTTATCGGATTAATTTCAAACATAATGAATTCAAACTGTTGAAGTCCTAAATTTTTATACATGATTTTTTTTAAATTTCGAATTCATTTAGTATAAAGTCAAGCGGTCAAAAATTGTTGAAAAGTGAATGCATTAAAATAACTTCATTTTTTTGCATGTACAAAGTCATATTTTTTTCCACTTGACTTTATACTAAATAAATTCAATTTTTTTTTTTAATTTTGCATGTACATGTAAAATTTATGTTCACCAAAAAAGTAGATCGGTTTCAACAGTTTAAATTTGTCTCATTTGAAATCAATATGATAGAATTTGAATTTATGCTCACCAAACCCTTTGGTAAGCACAACACAGCCTATCTTTTCTCGAGTTTTAGATACAAGAGCTTGCCACCCATGCATTGTGGTTTCTATTGAAACCTCACTAATATGTCGTACATTGGAAAAACTGTGAGTATAATTTCATAGAAGACTTATCTTTTTCAAGAGAGAAAGATTTCAATGTCCATAAGAATTTCCAAATAAAATTTTGAACTCATGATTTCTCATGTGGAGAATGTTACATTTTGTCACTAGATTAAAATTGATTCTTGACTTTCAAAATTTTAGTTTTTGATAAGTTAGTTTCCGACATTTAATTTTGACAGTCATGCATCTCCCCTCCATGAACTATGTAATCAATGATAATATTTCCCTCCGCTGTTAATTTATTATTTAATGCTCAGTTTTATTTATGTGAGATGGCCATATTGTTCTTGATAAATTTATTCTTCTTTAAATATCTTTTGACTTAATAATATATTGTAATTTTCAACGTCAGTTTTACATTAATAATATTTCTTACTTCATAAAGTTTTTTATTTTTATTTTTTATATATGTATAGTTTGATCCTTGTGGACTGAGCAAAGGTTGGATTAGATAAACCTTGATGGACTGGGCCAGAAACAAGGTTTTGAGTGTCAAAGAGAGGAGGTCACATTAGAATAGCGCAAGAGAGGGAAAAAGAAGTTTGTTCTAGCAGTTATGTAAATTAACTTAGTCATGTCACGTTACGTAATATAATTTAAATTTTCAATATTAATTTTTAATTATAATTTATTTTGTAGTAATTTATTTTTTTATATTTTTTGTTATTATTTTTTAAACTAACTTAAAACTTAAAAAAATAATAATTAAATGCGATCACGTCATGTGCGATCTTTGTGACACGGTGTGACCAAATGTGACGTGATTATTCACGTGATATAAAACCTCCGCTATTTTAGTTAGATTACATCACACTACATAAAAATAAATTTTGGTCACTTGCCATAACGTGACATGACCAAGTCATAACATATTAGTTACGTCTAATCACATCAAGTTTTTTTCACTGATGGGATATGAATGTCACCAAACATTTGAGACCTTATAAATTTATTTCGTCCGTAATATTTTTTCATCCGTTTAATTCAGAAAAAAAAAATATAACCACGTCAGAATCAGCTGTCCCAAGTTCACAGCGAGCTCAGCATAAACGGATTTATTCTAAATTGATTCCCTAATAAGCCCATTCAACAATAGGCCTCAAATTGTTGCGATCAAAATTTATTCATTTTTATTTTTTTAGTGAAAACAGAAAGCTTTTCGAGGCTGATGTAGAGAGAATTTATAACCAGGCCTGGGTTTATTTTACAACGTCCGAAACAAACGAGGTCTGCTTTGATGGCCCGGAATTGTAGAAATACGTGACGTGTCTGTTTCTCTGAAGTACCTCAAATTATGAGTTTAGGTTGAAACCGTCCGATTAGGATCCGGCCAATCCTGTCCGAGGTGGAATGCACAGGGTCCTTTAGTATTCGTGCCACAAAAGATCTGACGGTCTAAATATAAACTCAAAATTTGAGTTACTTCAGGTGATATGAATACAGTAGATGACTGTCTGATAGGTCCCACAGGTACTCGGACCGACTCCTTGCCTAGACCTAGAAATGGATTAGAGCTGGTGCTTTTCTTGAGGAGAAAGAAGGGTTCGCTCGAGCTTTTTGCTTACTTAGAGAGAGAGAGAGAGAGAGAGAGCAATCTCTGCCAAGTTAGAGAGAGAGAATTCAATGGCGCACGATCCAGAAGATGAGATCCTCAACGAGAAGAACCCGCGGCCTCTCGATGAAGACGATATTGCTCTCCTTAAAACCTATGTGCGTTTAAAATTCTAGCTAGTTCCTTTAGTTCTGTTTTAGTTTTATTTTTTCAGATGTTGTAGTTTTCTTGGTTGAAGACTTGGATCTGTGTCATTATATGGACCGGCGATTGTTCTGTAAAGCATTTTGATTTTCTGCTTAGTATTTTTCTGTGGGTGATGTTTTGAAAATCTAGTTTTCGCAATTGAAGGATTTCGCATTTTGTAGTACTACCTTTCTTAATCCAAGTTTACCTAGGGCCTGGTTTAGTTTGAGATAAGAATTATGTGAGACATCAAAGTTCCTTCATTGCCTTAAAATAACCAAGTCCTGTACCAGTTTTAAACTTAAATTGACTATAGGGAAGGACATTGTAAGTTCTGATTTAGTTTGTTCTTATGGTTTCTTTTTATTGTCAATAAAAGCACAGTACTTTTTCTGATTGGCCTTGTGAAATTTTTTTTTCAACGTTTCGCTTATATATACTCAAAATCTTTTGTGGTATTTATCCTTTTTTCGCAGATCCTAAATTTAGATCTTGTGAATGCTCTGATTATTATTTATTGCTCTTTCTACAGGGTCTAGGACCATACTCTACAAGCATAAAACAGACAGAAAAGGAAATTAAGGAGAAGGCCAAGAAAATTAACGACCTATGTGGTGAGTTGCTTATTTTTTCCATTTTTGCAAGGTTTGAAAATGTGTTAGAAGTCTCTTTTAGTGGCGAGGGAGTCATTTTGCGTTTAGCAATGATAAAATGGTCAATACATCACAATACCGGCATATGTTTTAAATCATTTTCTTTCATGGTATAAGCACCACACATTTCCGAACATGATACTAAATTGTTGTACCATTGTAATTCCATAATGCATGAATGACGATTCAAAAGAAAGAGACCATTAAGGTCTTGTTGTTCTATTTTTTTTTAATGAAAACATTACTAGCTTATATGTAGTAATGGCTTGATGCTATAATCTGGGTCCTAAATAATTAGTATAGGATAGTCCACACTGAAGATATCAAACTTGTCTATTTCTCTATATCAACAAAAACCTCTGTAATGTGGATTTATATATATTGTTTGGTATGACACAAAACTGATAAGCATGATATAACAGTGATAAAGTGTGATATTTAAAAGCTTGATATGTTATGAATTTCAGGTGTGATTAAGATATTTTCATGTGTGATTAAGATATTGTACATTTTCTCTGTGGTTAGTTTGCAAATTTTCTGTTTACAAGTGTCATTTTTATCACATCTGGGTATAATATGTCATCTTAGCTTACACAGAATCGTGAAGAGTTGGTAGTAAAGTTCAATGGTTGCTCTTCCATTGTGATACAGAAAATTTGTTTTATTGAACTTTGTAATCGTAGTTTCAGTTAAACTCATCTTAAAATAGTCAAATTTTAATCAATATGTTGATTTGGATTTCTTACTGGAAAACAGGAATCAAAGAGTCTGATACAGGTTTAGCTGCCCCAAGCCAATGGGATTTAGTTTCTGACAAACAAATGATGCAAGAGGAGCAACCTCTTCAGGTAAACTTTTAATTATTTTTGCACCTTCATAAAGGAAAGTCTATATATTCTGTATATTTTTTTAGACTATTGTTTTTATTGTTGGTGCAGGTTGCAAGATGTACCAAAATAATTAATCCGAATACAGAAGATGCAAAGTATGTTATTAATGTTAAGCAAATTGCAAAGGTATTTGCTCTGTGACTTTTATTAATGGATTTCTTTTTAGTGCGAAATTTATTTTGGATTTTTACTCTTGTATTTTACCCTATTTTGTTGCAGTTTGTCGTTGGCTTAGGTGACAAAGTCTCTCCTACTGATATTGAAGAAGGCATGCGTGTTGGGTAAATATAGTCCATAAGTTTCTTTATCTGTTAATTATTTTTACCATCTATTACATAGGATTGCTTGTGTACCGGTACCAGTGCAGCTGAAGCAGCACTAAGGATGTCATACCCATGCTAGTGTTCTTTAGCATTTAGATTTGAGAGCATTATTCAAATTAAATTTGCTAGAGCAACCAATACAGGCTTTTTGCTGGTTGTATACCAGGAGTCCGTACATTATTGAGAATAAAGGCTGTATTACCGGCTTTTCTAGTATTGAATTCACTTTTTGTAGCTTACCCATAAACTTTTTTAGGTGACTTCAAAATGGTAACATGGATTTTCTTTATTTGATTCAGTGTTGACAGAAACAAGTACCAAATCCAGATACCATTGCCACCAAAGATTGATCCAAGTGTAACAATGATGACTGTGGAGGAGAAACCTGATGTTACTTATAATGATGTTGGTGGGTGCAAGGAGCAAATTGAAAAGATGCGCGAGGTAATCATTTTATAGATAAAGTCCTACTTTCTGTCAATACATATATGATTATCCAAGGATTGCAATGTTGACTGGTACTGCAAAGATTGGCTAATATATACAAAGCCTTGCTGACAATATTGTTGCAGATGTAACTGAGCAAGTGGCTTAACAACGAGTAGCCAGAGGGGGGCACTTGTCCCTCTGGATTAATATTTTTGAAAGTATACTGCTAAAACTATAGTTCAAATGTCAAAAATTGTAAACGAATGCTTGATTTGAAAAGTAATTATGAAGTTATGCTTCATAGTACAAAATATTTTGCCAAAAATTTGTCTAAATCTTTACTTCTGTTCATAACTATTTATATAAATACACTTAATTTATAAATATTATACAAATTATGCCCCATCATAATTTTTTTTGCCCCACCCTGTCCCACGCCCTGCCTTCTGCCCCTGAACTGAGCTGTATATTTGATCCCCAGTTTTAATGAAAATATGCCTTAGTTAACATTTATTTGGCAATTAAGACTTTATCAATTATTAAATGTTAGCTGATCACTAGAATGTCGAGGAATTAGATTTAAAGATGTAAGAGCAGTGTGATGCATGCCATGTCTTGCTTGCTGTTAAATCTAATTGCTTACAAATATTTTTTTTCCACCCATCAGGTTGTAGAGCTGCCTATGCTTCATCCAGAGAAGTTTGTGAAGCTCGGTATTGACCCACCGAAAGGTGTACTATGCTATGGCCCACCAGGTACTGGCAAAACCCTTTTGGCAAGAGCTGTGGCCAACAGAACTGATGCTTGCTTCATCCGTGTCATTGGCAGTGAGCTTGTTCAGAAATATGTCGGAGAGGGTGCCCGTATGGTTCGCGAACTCTTCCAGGTCGATTTTCTTTATTTGGTGCGATCTCTTGTTATATTGAATTACCATGTGATCCTAATATTAGGGTACTGTTCATGTGCTTGGGGAAAGGGAAATAAATTAAAAGAACTACATGGAAAATATTTTGTGGCCAAAATATACAATATTAGTACTTCACTCAGAGAGTACCTAGTAAATCCATACCAATGTGAAATTTGTTTTGGTTTTCAATGTTCCAGGATTTATAGAAATGTCTAATTGCTTGTGTGAAATATTGCTAAAGGGTTGTACATAAAATCTGCAGATGGCTAGGTCCAAGAAGGCTTGCATAGTGTTCTTTGATGAGGTGGATGCGATAGGTGGGGCCCGTTTTGATGATGGTGTTGGTGGAGATAATGAAGTACAGAGAACTATGCTTGAGATTGTCAATCAGCTTGATGGGTTTGATGCTCGTGGTAACATCAAGGTTCTCATGGCCACAAACAGGTACCTGGGTTCTTAATGAATCTATTTATTTATAAACCACATGATATTTTAAAACAAATTTGAATTAAAATTTTGCATTCCCTTCAGTTGTGTTTATTCTAATGTTCATTTGTTGTTTTTGGTTATCATTGTTGTTCATGAACTTACAAAAGTTATTATTTTATAGGCCTGACACATTGGATCCAGCATTGCTGCGTCCGGGTAGGTTGGATCGAAAGGTGGAATTTGGATTGCCTGATATGGAAGGTCGCACCCAGATCTTTAAGATTCATACCCGTACCATGAACTGTGAGAGGGACATCCGTTTTGAGCTTCTTGCTCGTCTCTGCCCCAATTCAACAGGTATTTTTTTTTTTTGTACCTATTCTATCAATCTTTTTTTTTTTTTGAAGAACATCAGCTACTAGTTTATCAGTGTAATTGATCTTTGGAAATTCTTTGCATTTGTGATAAATTGCAGGAGCGGACATTAGGAGTGTCTGTACCGAAGCAGGTATGTACGCAATTCGGGCCCGAAGGAAGACAGTAACAGAGAAGGATTTCCTTGATGCAGTGAACAAGGTCATTAAGGGTTACCAGAAGTTTAGTGCCACACCTAAATACATGGTGTACAACTAGATTTGGTGTTTAGCTTAATCTCCTTCTCTGGTGGACTTATCCTCATCTTTATACATACCTGACATTTACTGTTGTACTGGATTTATACATTTAATCAATGCAGGGAAATTTTTATTTGTTCTTAGTTGTTTCCATTTCTAGGGTATGATAACTTTCTATGTGATTTAGTGTAATTCACCATTTGTTTTCAGTTTGATTAGAGGTGGTGCTTTTATATGTTTTAACCTTGTGAAGTTTGTGCAAGATCCAGAAGCTTGGAAGTTCAAAATTGGATTTCTTTTTGTTCTTTTTGGATTATTATCACTAATTCTAACAAAAGCTCCTACGTAGTGTGTAGAACTGATTATATTTTACAATCAGGTAATTATGACGTAACGTTTTACTGGTGTTGTACCTGATCGAGTGCATTAGTAAAATTCCAACTTGATACACAGGATCTCTTAAAAAAAAAAAAAAAACTTTATACACAGGAGGATTGTTTTAGTAAAAATTACAGAGCGCCACACTGCCATTTTGGAATCCTAATTTGTACGAGCAAGTAGTCTGCTCCTATTTTTTTTACAAGAAAAGCATCTTCTTGTGTGGGGCCCTTTGTCAGTACCATATACTGACAGAGGTCGGACTGGAAAGCAATAAAATGAGGTGAGAAGCTGGTGGAAAACATAGAAACTAAAATTATAGAGGGCTCGAGTGTAAATTTGTCCAGGGTCTCTAAATTTTTGTATTTCACATGTTGATCATTTAGTTTTAATTAAATCTTTTACAATAAGATTAGGTGAAATCACGAGTGATAAATTCGTTAAATGCAATGTTATACAGTGGGACTCCAAATTTCTTATTTTGATCCCCCAAAAATGTAGATGCATCGAATTAAATTAAACACTATTAATTATTATTAAGTTAATTGATGATTAGTTGTTACCGTCTATTACCTTTCTTATTAATTGTTAGTTACAGTAAATAGACCTTCGAACTGTTTCATTTTTTTTTTTTTTTTTTTGAGAGAGAACGAAATGTTTCATTTACGTCAAACCCAAACGGATGCTAATAGAGCAATTATGTAGCCTGCGGTTATTGTGTTGAGCGAGTCTTACTGGGTCCGTCCAGCTTCCTTATTGGGGCTTTGACCTGCACATTATTATATGGGCAACATACTGATTTGATGTGGTTCCCATCGCCACGGCGCTTCGAATTTGATCCGTATGATTGGGGTGAAGATTTCAACAGAGTATTTTTTAATTCATTCAGCGCACAGATTTTTTTGAGAAAATATATAGATCTTGCTCACATTTAATTGATTTAATTGCGGTTAAAGATTGTATCCACAATTTACAAAAGTCCAAAGCGTTAAAAAAAATTGAGCTTAAAAGTAAACATAAAAACTAAATGGTAAATGAAAGGTAACATGAATTCCCTGGAAGGGAAAATTTAAAAAACCAAAATAAAGAACTTTTAAAACTTAAAGCAGCAGCTCTCTTGGTCGACTCCCCTTCGTACCAAACCAATCTGTACCAGTCCAATTCTATCTTTCTTTTCTGTCCATGCGCAACTAATTTTTTACCAGCAGCATTCGGTACCAGTCTGGTATGGCCGCACCAGCACCAGCTCAGCACGTTCGTACCAGTTTGGTATCAGTTTTTGCTTGTACCAGTTCTTTCGGTTGACATTCTCCTTCCAGGTCTGATCTCAACAATGCAGCACACTGATAATAGAGTCAAAACAGGCATAGACATGTGAGCTGTTTGAATAAAAAACTGCTCTGTCAAAATGTTTACCCGTATGATTGTGCCTGGAATCATGCTGGGCGCCTGGGCTGTCTTTTTGGGAGAAGTAAAGTAACCAAACGTCTTTATTATTTTCATAAGCAAAGTAAAAAAAAAAACGAAAACCTCATTCCATTATGGTCAGTTTCTTTCGCATAGATAAAGCGCGCCAAAATTGTGGATCACATAAAGTCTCGCAGCTTCACCTCACACAAATGCAAAGAGCGTGAAAAGACGATGACTCAACTAACTCACTTTTTTTTTTGAAATGGACTCAACTAACTCACTTTTTTTTTGAAATGGACTCAACTAACTCACTTATAAATACTCCCCTATAAAATGATGATTAAAATTCCCCTATAATAATACTCCCTACATATCAATCCTTTGCCTCAACTCAACTCACTTGCAACAAACATCGAAATAGAGAGTTCTTTTATTGATAACTTAATGCTCAGAAATAACTCGTACAGAATAAGAGAGTTCTTTTATTGATAACTTTAATGCTCAGAAATAGAGAGTCACTTGGACATGCACGAGATATTCATAGGTTGTCTCTCACTTCTTTAGTTATTAACTTATTTAAAAAGTTGTTGAGACATTTTTGTATTAGTCTAATGACTTTTTTTTTTTACTATTTTTGAACTAAGTATTTTTTAGATAGCTGGTTTCTTTTTATATAATTTTATCCAAATTGGTTTTGACAGTCAGGCACGCAGTGCAGATGGGACTAAATGCTTGATCTGACGATGCCCGTAGAAATCGCAATTGAGCCAGAAATCTAGCTGTTTGGACGAATTTCAAGAATCGAGCTTAAATAGTGACAATGGCAGAAAGGATAAACGATAGATAGAACTCAAAAATTGGTATTTTATTTCACAATCCAAGGTCCCAAACGAAATATAGAATAGCGTAGAGCCCAATCTGCAGCGACTGTTTTTTTAATGTCTAGAATTGACTTCCTTCTAAAGAATTGACTGGGTCAAAATTGATCTCTATTGATATACTCGATTTGAACTTGCAACTTTTTACATGAATATTGTGATCTTGATAATGATAACTGTGCTAATTTGTATTCACTTGGCAGCCTCTGCCCGGTTCTCAAAAAAAAAAAAAAAAAATTCTCCATTTTTAATCCACCCAAAATTAATTATTACACTATCATACAAGACAAAAATGAAACTTTATTATATAACTTAAGATGGAAGTTGAGTCATTTGTTGCACAATTAATCTATTTACTCTATAATTTAATTTGTATGTACGGCTAAAATTGCTCTTATCTACATCATATAAAAATCGGTGACAAAAGATCTTCACGTAATTACGTTATCACACTACTACCTTTCTTTTAATTGAATGACACGATTGAATGACAAAGTCTAACAACTTAGGTATGGACACTCTTTTCAAATTAGTAGAGAATGTACAAATAGTATCGTCCTATCAAAATCGGTTATGGTTAAATAATGATATTAATACCTTTCAGGATCGGACATTTTAAATAGCCGACCTTGAAAGAGGTATTAGGAACGGTCGTTTATAAAGAGCCGTCCCTAATTGTCCAGAACAAAACATGATCGGTCGTTAATAAAAGACTGTTCTTGATGTTCACATATCAGGAACGTCTATTTCTATTTGTTCGATCTTGATGTAGATATACGTTATATCAAGATCAGTTATTTATTTGTCCGATCCTAATACCTCAGCAACCCTTCACCTCTCACAATAAGCGAATTTTTTTGTTTGTAAGCTAGGTTTTTGGCGGCCGTGCGATCTGATCTCCCTTTACGCGATTTTTTCTCCACTTGGTGATTTATCTCACTTAATGGTATATAACTCTTAGTACTATTGGTTTATCTTCTTTTTGAATTACGTTTTTGCGCCGTTGTTCAGCTGTGTTGTGACCTTGTGCTATTTTTTTTTTTGTGATCTGGTGCTGATTCTCTTGTGTGTGATCTGGTGCGATTTCTCTTGTGTGTGATCTGGTACCAACCCATAACCTGTGCACTAATATCGTTGTCCTTTTAGTTAAAATTTTAGTTAATGTTTTTTTGTTGTATTTTTAGTTTTTTTTTCATGAAATGCTGTGACCTGGACCTGTGCATTGAAATTTTTTTGATGTATTTTTAGTTTTTTTCATTAAATGCTCATGGCATGCTTGAAATTTTTTTAGCATGAACTTATATAAAAAAAACGTAAAATCTGATTTTGTAGATTGGCTATAATTGAGGGATTTGGTGCAACGATCTCTTCATGTCACTCGATCCGACATTCAAAAAAATTGTAAGTATAATATAAAACTAATGTTTAATTTTGCGCATGGATGTGTATTATGATAAATGTATGTAGTTAATTATCTATAGTTGGTAGGTATCTAGCTAGAGTATTGTCTTATGAGCCATAACCGAATTATTAATGCCTTTAGGTCATGATACCCGTTCAAAATTAATCCAATAGCGGTTAATTTTGAATAGTCCCCGTTTTGGGACTGCTCTTTGAATATTGTCTCAATTAGGATGTGGTCACATGTTAGTCACGTTTTAGTATTTAAGAAAATTTCGACAGTATTTTCTCTTATTAGTTCCCCAAATACTTGGGGAACTAACATGAAATGCTACCGAAATTTTATTAAATACTAAAACACGACTAATATGTGTTCACAATATTATTCTTTTTATATTATTCATATTAATATTCTTTTCACAATATTCTCATACATTAACTCAAATTACATAATTTTTGTATTATTTTTTGACGATCCAAACGTAATTAATCTAACACTTTAGATGAAGAGTAGAGGAAGGGAGAAAAATCTCACAATAAATTTTTATTTGGCGAGGTTAATAAAAATTACTTCTTAAACATTTTGTAACTTTGTAAATTAAACTTATATTTTATTAATCTTAAAATTAAAGCATAATGAAGATAAATAAAATGAACAAAATAAAAACTATAAAAAATATCGCAACATTCCTTCTATTTCGTTTCCTCCTCTCCTTTTTATCTTATTTGTCTTTTTTATCTCGTGTGAACTATAGTATAAAATATTTTGAAGTCTTGCAACAAAGGATAACATACAGCAACAGCAAGCTATCATCAAACTGGGGTTATATTACAATTTTACAGAGGTACAGAAATTTTCACTTCATTATCTATAAAATAATCAGGCACCAGGGACCAGTGTTCAGTAACATGGAATCGAATATCCTACCCGCATGATCCATTTGTCCATCTATATTTCATGCTTGCTCCAATCTGAATAGTTGTAATTAAAGTAGGAAAAGTATTTGAATTTTGAGAAGATACAATCCATATATTAAATTGTTACTTATGACCGTTCAGATCGGAGCATGTATGAAATGAATGGACGGATGGACCCTTTGAGCAGGATTTTTCTGCCTGTATGTGAACAGGAGATTCGGTTCACATTAACATATAGTGTAGTCTACTTCAAGAACGGGAGTAACGGGTGTTGAATGGTTCTTTGAATGGGACTAACGGGTGTCAACCTTCACATGAGCCCGTGCATGAATCTCTTCTAGTTTGAGTTGTTTCTTCAGTGCTATTTTCTTCATTTTGGTAGCCATGATCAATCCTCTGTGCTTCCACCTCCGCCTGTTTTAATGAATGAGATTTTATTTTATTAGTAAAAGTAAAAATTAATTAGATTTATATATATCTCTGCAAACTACATCCAGTGACATGCATGGTGTTTTACTGTGGTAGCAAACAACGTCGAACTTAATCTCAAGCTTGCAAATGATATCTCACATTTTTTTGGGGTTTGGCAAATGATGTCCAACAATTAAATAGAGGCTAACCCAACTGAAATAAAATTTAGACTGAATAAATGGACTCAGTAGAGTTATGTGCAACCTTTAATTCTAATATGAAGTGCTGTTTTGACTCTATTGTTTGTGCGCTGTATCAATATCTATGCAAATATACCATACTTTGGATAGTTGGATGTATACACAACATTTCCATCCATTCGTAATTTTTTGCAACCTTTCACCTCATACAATATTCGAAATGCACAAACTTGTCTGTAGTTCGATCTAGAAGATACTTATCTGTGCTAATTCTAGAAGATACTTCAAATTTGTGTGAACAGTCCTTTCGAAATACATTTACAATAAATTCATGTGTTTAGTCGTGCTTTTAAACAATTTTATCCATAATTCGAATCCTAAATTCACAAAACCGCAATACAATATTCATATGTTATATCAAATGCTTGCACATAAAGTCTAATTTTGCAAATCTTAAAAGATACATCAACTTCTCTATAATTCCTGCTAATTAATTAGTATCACGTTGTGTGTGTTCATCCTTAGTCATAACATATTTTTTTTGTGTGTGAATATGTACTGCTACAATACATTGCATATGCATAATAGAGTTTTTAATCAATTTCAAACCCTCATTTTAAATAATACAATCACCAAAAATGCTCCAAATATTATCAAGTGCGTACATACAAGTATAGTAACAACATTCGCGTTTTATTCGCGAATAATTCACAAATAAAATATTTTTTCTAGTTTCTGAACAGAATAGCGAATAATTCGCTTGACAAAATTTTTACCAAATAATTTGCGAAATTACGAATTATTCGCGTTTTTTTCAAAAAATTCGTCGCTCTGTGCTGGTGGCTGGTGCCATTTCTTCTTTACGCAACGTGGCACCATTTTAATACAATTACTGAGGCAGCGGACCCCACCACGTGAGTGAGGCATGATTTTTGAAAAAAATTAATAGAAGTGTAGAGTAGAACTAGGGTGCTCCTAAGCTCACCAAGCCCTTCTGTGAGCGCGACTCTAAAACCTATCAAATTGACTTCAAACGACATTTCCAAACCGTTAGATGTTCAATCTATATTAAAATGTGCTTGGAGACCAAATTTTACATTTTTTAGAATTTTTTTACTATTTATTAAGATGGTTTGAAAATCGCTGTTTTTATTAAAATTCTGCACCATTGGAAAACAGCGATTTTCAAACCATCTTAATAAATAGTAAAAAAATTCAAAAAAATGTAAAATTTGGTCTCCAAGCACATTTTAATATAGATTGAACATCTAACGGTTTGGAAATGTCGTTTGAAATCAATTCGATAGATTTTAGAGTCGCGCTCACGAAGGGCTTGGTGAGCTTAGGAGCACCCTAGTTCTACTCTAGAAGTGTATATCAATCTATTGATATATAATCTAGAATGGATCAGTTACTGTAGAACAGTATCATATACAGTAATACTAACATTTTTCATCGTCGAATCTGTATCTGATGGTTGAAGATATATTTCTTTATCACGCTTACACCCATCTTTTCTTCGCTACGTGTCGTTTCAATCAGAGCTCTTCTCTGCTACCGCTGTTCTCTCCACCTTCCTCTCTCTTCTTCACTCCTCCTTCGTCTCCTACGCTCCGCTGACCTTCTCCTCCTCCGCTGGCCTCCTTCCCTCCCTGCGCACCCTCTCCTCCCCTAAACCCGAAACCCTCCCCTTACCTCCCTCGCACCCTAGCTTCACATTTTCGCCTCTACTCCCCACCCAGCTTCACCTCTCAAACCAATTCCCAAATCTCAGAAAAAGGAAGATCAATTTGGAAGTTCTCAGTGTGTCAGAGATTGAAGCAAAGGTTCGATTTACGTTTTCTTTCTAAAATTTTGATGGTTTTGCTTCTTACTGAGGATTTTTGTGAAGATATCTATTCTATTTGTGAATAATCTAAGTTAATCGATAATTGCAGAGATAACAGCTAAAAAGGGCCATGCAGATGTTTTACATTAACACCTAAAGATATTGCTATAAAGGTACTCATGCCATAAATTACCAATTTTAAAATATGGTACCTTAGTGTAAGGGTCGTCTGATTGTTCATCCAAAAGCGGCCTAGAAGTGGTACCATCTGTGGCAATTCTTCTAGCAGGGGTTAGCCTTTTTCTTAGAATTTTTTCTTTACTTTCTGATGTTCTTCGAGCCATTTTTAATTTCTTATAGAACCTTAATATTATTTAGGTTAAGCTGTGCCAATACAACAAAATTATCTGTGGTAACCACTAGACCAACTACTGGTACTGGCTAAAACCAAGGATGTCTTTCAACACATCAAAAATATTACATGGATTCTTGTTATACAAAAAAACTTCACCAATAAGGAAGAAACTAAGTAAATGCCCCTCACACAACTTCACCACCAACACAAATAGATTGCATGAAGAAAATCTCATTTTTGACCCAATTCTAATTGTTTCTAAAATATTTCAAACCATCCCTTTTGATCATTTTTCTCCTCTGAAGTAGTGTAACTTTACTTCTGCTGATAAGGTTGTAGAATATAACAGGTTAAAGGAGTAATCAGAAATTGATAACAAAGATGTTTGCAAAACAGATACTGTAAATAATTAAGTATAGCATGTCACAATTATACTCAACACTAACACACTTTTTACTTTCTGCAGCATGGACAACAACAGATACTGTAAATAATTAAGTATAGCATACCACAAAACACTAACACACTTTTTACTTTCTGCAGCATGGACAACAACAGTAAAGCAAAGGAAAAAGAAAAAATAATTAACTACACCAGCCCTACAAAAACAGTCACATCTTTGTATATTGTATATATTATTTTGCCTACTATGTAACGGAAACATACACTAGCAATTGTCATGTCAAAAAAAAAAAATGTGTTTGCAAGTACTACAAAGAAATAACAAACTACTCGGGGACTGTCACCCCGCTTTTAAACCCAACAAATGAATCAAACACTAAAATTATCCGATACGAGATTAAATTCTAAATACATCTAAATTGGAACTTTTGTAAATTTCATGTACAACTTGTGTTATATATACCTTTTTCCTATATGCTTCTACATTACTCATCCTATATACTTTATTTCTTAAATTCTCTATATACTTCTCCACCTGCCTTGACAATCGCGAAGCAACGCGAGGCCTGCTGCTAGTATAATTTGAATTTTGGATGAGGCACGTGGGTATGGTAGGAAGAAAAGTTAACTTTTGGTCAATGACCACAGTAATTGTCTTATAATTTGATTTTATTCTCTAATTGTTTTTTGAAAAAAAAAAAATCTGCTTCATTAATATAAATTGCAAAACTTAAAAATAATTCCAAATTATTTTTGAATTATATCCGAATTATTTCCGAATTACGAATTTTTGTTCCTGTTGAGCCGAACCCGAATAATTCATTTGGCACTATGCATACAAGTCTATATGTAATAATTCTAAAAATTCATTTGTCATTATGCATACAAGTCTATATGTAATAATTCTAAAAGATATATTATAGTTATGCAAACGCCCATAATGTTGTTACGGGTGAGAATCTGCTGCGATCCGGGTACTGTGAACAGTACTCTGCAATCCCTGCTTTTCCAAATCCAACTGTCGAATTGTTTCGAGATGCATGCACAGAAAAATCAGCTGTTTTGAGATACGTGCACTAAAAAGTTGGACAACTAGATTTAGAAAAGCAAGAATTGCAGAGTTACTGTGCTCAATATTCGGATCGCAGCAGATCTCAATCCTGTTGTTACAGCATGTATGTGTGCATGTGTTAGTGATTTTTATCAATTCCGACTACATTTTAATAAATAATCCCTAAAAGTCACAACTATCACTACGTAAGATAAAAATATTTCTAATGAAATTAGCTAGCTGCAAAATAAATTTGTTTAAGATAATTTAGAGAGACTTCAACATTTTTTTTTGCATATATTTAATGCTGAAATAAATTTACAAGACATTGCATGTATCGTCTATTAGTGATTTTAATCAATTTAGAACATCTCAAGTCATACTCTTATCTAACCTATCCCACAGACTATCAAAAGATATTCAGTAGCAGCCGCATCATCAGTTACACCACCATCAACCTCAACAACAACATAAAAGTTCAGTTAGCCTTCGGTAGCGTAGTACTGAGGTGCCAATTCAGACAACCACAAAGGATCAATCCTAGTCAGATTTCTGACATAGGTATGATTTGTCCGTACCAACTCATTAAATATAATGCAATCTGTCTTTGTTCGGAACAAAACTGATGAAGGATGAATTTGAACATTTTGACCACTTGCCATAGTCCTGCTTGACAATAAAAACAAAGACAATAAGAATAAACCCTTGCCAAATCTGTATTGAAAACAAAACAAAAAAATCAAAACTTGGGACAATTGAACCTGGACTTGTACTTAATACAATATATAGAAACTATAAGAAATGCATATGAGAGTTTTGGACCTGTACGATCCGTCAGGTTGCCTAATAGCCGCATTTAGGAAAAAGGAGGCAGTGAGACATCTCTTAAATTGAAGCATGTCGTCTCTACAGGATGAAATACTTAGGCCCATCTGCACTGCGTGACCCTGTATTTGACTGCCAAAACCAGTTTGGAAAAAATAATATAAAAGGAATCAGCTCATTACAAAAATAAACAGTACCCAAATAGAAAATAAATAAAATTAGGCCAACACAAAAATGGCTCTAATATTTTTATGAAATTAATAACTAAGGAAATGAGAGAGAACCTATGGATGTCTCGTGCATGTCTAAGTGATCGATAATTTATGAAATTCTCCTTGCACCATTTATTTAAGGTTTTCTCCAATGTTTTCTCCTTCATGCTTGCATTCTTGCCCTTTTCTAAACAATCCGCTGCGGCTCGGTACACATTCACCAACGTTATGTGATCCCCTTCTGAGCTTGAAAAGATTTTCCTTGCAGCTCTAGCCTAATTATAAAAATAAATAGCATACCAAAAGATAATAAGGGCAAATGGTTTAGTACCTAAAAGGTGATTTATTGGGATGACATTCAATGACCTTCACACACAAAACAAAAAAAAAAAACATTATATGGGTCATGATGTACACTCCAAAAGGTGATTTCATCCCCCCTAAAGGGTACGCCTTGTGGATGTAGGACTTAGATCCTTCTCAAAAGAAACAAAAAATAATCTCCAACAATAGACCAAGCCTACAAGAAGTTCCTAATGCACACCTCTTCTAACTTCTCACGGGGGAAGTAGAAAATAGATTCAACTGAAAGCATGGAGACAACAATCAACATCTCCTCCAAGCATTTAAATTCACTAGCCAAAATCAGCGCCTTAGAGTACATCGGATCCAATGGCAACCTGGCCATTTTAACTCCTACTGGATTTGAAAGCTTGTAATCATCTGTCAAAGCACCTAGCAAAAGCAGTTGCTCCAGAGATTTGACTATTGCCATCCTGTCAAAAGATATCATGCACATATATATTAGAATTGTCTCTGGAATACTTTTATTAAGAGGGGTGACAGAACATTTATTACCTAAAGAGTGCATGGTAGTAAGAATTACCTTGAAGGCTTTTCCATGAAATCAAACCCAATGATGTCATCAATACCAAGAGCCTTAAGCTGAAGGACAACATTTGAAAGGTTGCAACGTTTTATTTCAGGCACAGTGGAATCAGCCAATTTCCTAAACTCACTCTCTGGGTAAAGCCTAATGCATTTTCCCGGCCCTTCTCTACCTGCTCGACCACTACGTGTAAGAGAAAAGTTCTTGTCACTATTTTTTTTTGCAATAATCACACAAAAAGCCATTAAAAAAAAGAATAAACAAAGGATAAAGGAACAACCAAACCTTCTTTGAAGGGCCTGGGCTTTGGAGGTGGGAATTATATTTAATGATTCCATACCCGTCACAGCATTATATGACCGAGCTTTAACTAAACCAGGGTCAATAACATACTTAATGCCGGGTATTGTTATAGATGTCTCAGCAATATTCGTAGCCAAGATAACCTACCATAAAAAAGAGCATACATCAATTGAAAAAGATGATGGTAATGTAATAATGCCACAGATGATTACTTTTAAAATGAAGCGATTTTAAATGAAAACAAATTTAATCAGACTTACTTTTCGAAAGCCAGAAGGTGCTGGCTTGAAAGCATTCATTTGTTGTTCTGACGGAAGAGAAGAATAAATAGGAATGGTTGTAATTTTATTATTTTCTTGTGGCAGCTTTTGAATCTGCTCTTGTATAAGCCTCTCCACTGATTCGATCTCCTCTTGACCAGTTAGGAAAGCAAGGATATCACCTGGTCCCTCCATTAAATGAATCTTAAAAAGTAATAAGAAATCAACATAATATTAAGAAATTGAAAGTTGACCGATGATAGGACGAAGAGGAATTACGAACTACCATAATAAAATAATATTATAATGCAACCGACTATCGTACAAGCAATAACTTTGCAAGAGATCAAGGTTTCGTTCAACATTCAAATTTTGTTTTCTTGATTTTTAGTGCATTTTGTGCATTGGAAAAGAGTTCAAGGTTCTTACTAGTAAAAATTATACATATACAACAGAAAGTAAACCATCACATTAATCTCTACATAACAGCGTTAAGAAAAAAGTTCAATATTATAGGTTGTTGCTAATACAGAGAAATTGTGGTGCTAATTGCATATTTTAAAATACTATTTGCAATTCGACAATCAAAACAAATGTTTCTTTATACATATGGTTTACATTTTCCAAGTTATTAGTATATACTAGGCCCCTCGTACATATAAATCTAGTCAAAATATCGACTAAAGGAATATAGGCCAAACCTGAAATATGGTAATTAGAGTAGCTTCCAGATAATCAGACTCAGGCTGATATGTATACAGTATTTCTACAAGATGCTGCCTCCCTTCAACATGTACAGCCTTGGCACCACCAAAATACTCAGAAAAACACCCAGCATCCAAGCTGGCCGACATAACTATTAATTTTAAAGGGGCTAATTTGGAAGTCTGGCATGGTTTCGAAATAAGCCCCTGAGATAATTGGTCTTGGTTGGAGTTCTCTTGCTCATTTATTTTTCCAAGGTTTTTATTCATTCCAGAAGCAGTTGATCTGGAGTATTGTACTTTTTTCAACAAGCCTAATAGCACGTCAGTGTGCACTGTTCTCTCATGCGCTTCATCTACTATAATGACATTGTATTTAGACAGATATGGGTCTAAAAGAGCCTCCCTGAAAATAGAAATCATTAAAACACAAGTTAGATAAACAAATCAATTTTAATGCTAAAACATTATTTCCTTTTGCTTTTGAAGCAAATTCGAGTTCGAAGTGAGAATCTTGGCGTAGGTGAAGCAGAAACACCAACAACCAACAAATCAAAATAAAACCTTAATTTACTTGCCCCAGAACCTAAGGAGCACTAGGACTTGTACAACTGAATGCAGGTTGCATGGTAATCTTTTAGTTTCGAAAACATGTAACCCCAAATAAATATAAATTACCTTAGGAGCAAACCATCAGTCATATACTTGATCTTGGTAGCAGGAGATGTCATGTCATCAAATCGAATCGAATACCCAACCTTCTGGCCTAAATCAACATTACACTCTTCGGCCACACGCTTGGCAACAGTAATAGCAGCAACCCGACGAGGCTGAGTTACCCCTATTATTTTGTTGTCCTGACAAAAGCCGGCATTGTGAAGGTATTGGGGTAGTTCTGCATTAAAATGTTCAATATAAATATAGATATGTATCAACAACACCATGTAGAAAAAACAAATATACTTATTCCTTGCCTATGTTGCACATATACAAATATTGTATCTGCATGATACGGCATGGCAGTTTTAAAAAACGTAGGATATTATCAATATATTATTTATTTTATTTGCATGAAAAACTATTCTTGTGAAAAAAAATAGTAAATTTGTCAGAGTTAAATGTGGGAATATACAAATTCTAAAAAAAATATGAAGATTCAATGAATTATTTTGAAAGATTCAATGAAAACTTTTACGTGTTACAACGGCTGAAATAATCAATGTAAATATTAGACAGACATATATAGAAGCAAAATTAATGACATTTGGAACTTAAATTAAACGTATTAATTGGTGGAGTATAAAGACAAATTGTGTAGGAAAAGAAATGAGGGGCAAAAGTAGCAGCTAGAGTACGGAGCTAGTGCTATTTCGTTGTGTCTTAATAGTTCCACAACGAATTTCATCAAAAAAGGCAGAACCAGTCATATAAATAATTTCCCTAAACCTTAGATTAGCATACTTAGGAGGTCGCCTTGTGAATAATTTAATATTAAATATTAGGATAAGCCTCCTGACATATCCAATACGTAGCATAGGCAATCCATATCTGATACGTATCACATACAGGTGCGACTGCCCTGTGTGCTAATCCAGGTAACAAAGCTCTTTACAAAATTACCACAAAGCAGTTGGGGCACAGGATTTATCTACTGAGTAAAAGAATGGCTGATCCCAAACTATAACCTATCATTAAATACAGAAAATTTAAGTCCCTAAATACAGAATTTTTAGTCTTTGATCCTATTCAATCTGATTTTAACAGTTTGATCTTTAAATATGTTTTGCTTAAAACCGAACAGATGCATTAGTAAATGGCCTATTATATAAGTCATTGTTTATATCACAGCAAAAAATACATAATATAGGTACTCTGAATCAATACTGATTAAAATAATCATTAAATTATTGATTGAATGAGGCTAAGGACTGTATAGCAGCAAGAGGAGAACTTGAGTAGAACATTAAGATGGTCATCTCTGTAATATATTCTGTATATTACTTCACCTAACATTAGTTGCTCTTCTAGACTTTTGACAGGACAAAAAGCATATCCAGAATAACAGAACAAGGTAGCAATTTTATAACACAATGTCATGTCAGAATGACAAATAAATTGTAATGGTACAATCAAGAATTTTTCACAGATAACTTACGTGTTGTTTTTCCACTTCCAGTTTCTCCAACAACAATTAAAGTGTCATTATTTTTCACTTCCTCCACAAGCCTCTCCTTAGCTGAAACACACAGAGACCAAATTTAAACATAGCTAAAAGGATACAATATGAAATTAAGACCCAATAGGTTTTAATTATTGCAAGCACAACAAAAAAAAAATCAAGATTAATTTAGTCATTTGCCATCACTTTCTTCTTCTTTTCTATCACATTGAGTTAATTCATTAATCCATCCAATTAAAATTATGCAATTTAGAACAATATAACATTGCAGAAAAAGAGAACCTGATGCAATAGGCAATAAGTTCCGTGTCTGTAGAATCAACTTTCTCCTAATAAGTTCACATAATAAAAACATAAAATCAAACCCATGACAATCTCTACCAAAACCAATCAAAACTGAAATTAAACTAGATGGCAAATACCTAGCTATAAAATGTCCGTGATCAGATTGGCCCCGCTTCCTCTTAGAATTAGACGGTGCTGGCATCTTCACTTCTAATCACCTCGAAAGCAACTCCTAATTCCGTTGTGAACTAATTTTGACTGCCTAGGGTGTATTGTGGTCACCGATTAAATAGAAAAAGACAGAAAAACCAACAGTGATTTTGAAGTAAGGGACATGAGAGAGAGTAACAAAGGGATAGAGGGAGAGTACAGTAGCAGAGATACGGCGGCGCCCGGTGGAGAGAGAGAGAGCGACGGCGCACCAGTAGTGACGACGGTGCAACAGTAGAGACTAGAGAGAATGAAGTGCGCCGGAGTTGCGGAGAGGGGAAAGGGTTTGGCGAAAAAGGAGAATTTGAATGTGGATTTCAATGGGCTTTAGGCTCCGTGCATTCTTCCATTGCCAAACAGGCCCTTAATGGCTTAGTAACATTCTTCCTGTGACGATATATAATTTATGAATTTATTGTTGGCTATATATCCGCTGTATTCCTTTCTATATAAACATAGGCCCATTCCATTCGATAAATATACAGAAATAAAAATAAGATAAACAGTAACACAGATATTGGAATAACACTCTGAATTCCATTCTATCTTCCGCTTCGCTATAATATTCCAATATTTATTTTATGAGGAGGTTCAAATGCACTGTGATTTTGTGCTCTAATATGCTTCATATTATTTATTTTTGTTTTTAAAGTCCAAACAGTCAATCCGAACCGCTCAACATGATATTCATAATAAAATATTCTTGAAAACCAAATTTTGTATTTTTTTTTTAATTTTTTGACTATTTTTTTACATAGGTACAATATCATTTTTTTTCGGATAGTCCAGAATCTTCTTAAAACAGTGATTTTGTACCTATGTAAAAAAATAGTAAAAAAATTCTTAAAAATATGAAATTTGATCGTCAAACATATTTTATTATGAAGATCATGTTGAGTGGTTCGGATCAACTGTTCGGACATTGAAAATGGAGATAAAGGATGTGGAGCATATTGGAGCACAAAATCACAATGGATTTGAATGCTTTCTCTTATTTCATTGGATATTGAAATGGGCCAATATGGGGATATAATTTCTAAATATTCATTCCAATAATTCAAAGGTTTAGGGAAATATTAGCAATTCCAATATGGGGATATAATAACTTATCTCCTTAACATTGTATCTATTTTATCAATTAAACCTGTAGCGTAGCGCGAGTTCAACTCTAATTAGGATATTTTAATACTATGGTCATGTGCGATTAAAAATGGTCCTAAAAATGAACTTTAATTTTGACCCAAACAACAGCCGATCTATATTATTTTATGAAATCATAGCTTACCCGGTTGTAAATATATTTCTATGGCTTTGCTTGCTCCTTAAATCAGCCAAGAAATTAAAGCTCTCTATAGTCAAACCCCATATATGCATCTTTACTTGCTCCACACTTGCTCTACCAATGAAGCAAAACCCTTGTTGCTTATTTCGTCCAAAACAATAAAGAAAGAAGAACGAAAATAAATACTACTCCTAATTGTTGACTTTTTTCTTTGGCCTTCTTAAGTTCTAACTACCATTTCTTTTTCCTCAAAATAGTTCAACCAAGAAAGACAATCAATATATACAAAACAAGGTCATGAAGCTTACCTCCTCTCCTAAGCCATCCACATCCAGAGTCCCACTAATTATCCTCCTGCCTCTCATCCTCTTCATCCTTGTAACCCTAATTGTGTACCCGAACGAATCAAAATTACAAGCGACGACATCTGATTGTACCACATTAGACCCACATGTCCATTTCATCGAACAAGTCAGAGTCAAGCCTGATTTCCGGTTATTTATTGGCGTGTTGACAGTGCCGCGCAATTATGAGCAGCGCAATCTGGTTCGACTAGCATATGCGATCCAACCCAACCACACCGCGCATGTAGATGTCAAGTTTGTGTTTTGTAACGTGACCAAGGAGGAAGATATTGTTCTTGTTGCGTTGGAGATTATACGATATGAAGATATAATAATTCTTGAATGTGCCGAGAATATGGATCGAGGGAAAACATACACCTACTTCTCCAGCCTTCCCAAGATATTTGATGGTGAGTTCAATTCTATAATTTTAGCCTTATGAATCCAAAAAAAAAAAGAGTTAGTGAATTTAATTTACTGTAACTTAGTACTTTAAAACGAAAGGTCTTAGCTAGTTACCTTAATCATTTTGAGTGATATGTAACTGGTAATAGTGAAGGAAATTAGTCACGAGTTCTGTTATGTCATGTCAGGTGTGTCAATCACGTGATATGACTCGCGTGTTGCGTGACATGACCATTCATGTGACGTGACTGTTCTCCATTTTTAATCACGTCATGTCACGTGACCAATAGTTTCAACATTATTTCTTAAGCCGTGACCACACGTGATGTAGCTATTCGCGTGATATGATTGTCCTTCACCATTTTAGTCACGTTTTTCCTTTACTAACTGGTAATACATTAATTTTTGTGTTCAAATTATGTTGAAATGTTAAGAGCTAGCGCTCAAAAATTGAAACAGAACAATCACTCTGTATATATTCTGTAACACTAAATGGACCAAGATTAGGAAAGATATATCATTGTAATGCTCCACATTTTTTTTCATGAAATTCAGGTGAGCAGCCGTATGACTATGTGATGAAAACAGACGATGATACATACCTCCGCCTAAACAACCTCGTGGATGCACTTAATAGACTGCCAAGGAAAAGCCTCTACTTCGGGCTGATGACCCCATGCTTCGGCAGAAAAGCCGACCACTACATGTCTGGCATGGGTTACGTGGTTTCGTGGGACCTGGTTGAGTGGATTGCCACATCAGATGTGGCTCGGACCCACCTCACAGGACCAGAAGACCTGATCACTGGCAAGTGGTTCAGGGATGGCGGAAAGACAGTGCACATGTATGATGCTACACCGGCAATGTACGACTATTTTGAACCACGGCGCAACTTGTGTTACCGGCATGACTTTATACCGGATACGGTGGCTGTGCACAAATTGAAAGATAATCTTCGGTGGGCGAGAACACTCAAATATTTCAACGTGACCGATCGTTTGAAACCCTCAAGATTATACCATTTTCCATAGAAAAAAATATATAATTAAATGGAATTTCTTGATTTCTTGTTCTTTTCCGATGAAATTTCATGCTACGGATAAGTCAACTTTGTTACATTTTCATTGGTTTTTAGAGACTTGTGAAGCTTGAGAGAGAATCAAAGGTTCATTTGTTATATCAAATTAAATCTCATCTTTTTGAGGTGTCTTGATGTATAAGCATTCTACTCACATGGTGTGGATCGAACTTCTTCTTTTTTTCAAAACTAATTATTATTCATAATATGTATAAAATGTTGTTATTTATTAATGACAGCAAGCAAGAAACTGAAAAGTTTTTATTATTGAATCATTGCATTAAAGTTCTCAATATATAAAAAGTTCAAATGAATTAATATAGATGGTGGGTTAGAATTTAGAAAGCAATTTTGTGGAGTGGACTCGAAATTAGCATTGGATCAGGTGTGTAACTTCTATATATAATTTATATTAAATAAAAATGATTAAATTTCCAAACTTATTAGCCATATTACAGTACTATTTAATTGTATTCTCATTCGTTTGATCCTAATTCACTCTTTTAAATACTAATTGAACGTACGACTTATTATTCCCATTCTTAAGAAAAAAATGTTTCATGTGTTTAAAGATCTCTTAAAGTAATACAACTTTTGTTTTCTTTGCAAAATTTCGTTCACGATTTATTGTAGTTTTATTAATTAATTGTATATTCTTGGAGCGTTTTGAAAAAGGTATTGTTATGTGTCTAAAATTTGATAATTTCAAGATTTATTAATAAAAATTGTTTTATTACGGCAGCACGCCGAAAAATATTACCGAGTCACATGATTTCCTTGACCGCTATATATAAAACTTTCTCGTTTAAACTTATATCTGTTTTTATATAATATAATTTTCGAAATAAATCTATAAATATCTCTAATTTAAAGAAATCCCGATCCCTTAACAATTATTTCAAGAACCCCGCATCATCCATAGTTGATATATATAACACACCAATATTTCTTAATAGTTTAATTAAGAAAAACCCCTGCATTGATAAAAATTAATAAATACAAGGTCCTTTCATGTATGAATTATAAGACACTAGCCCTTAGGACTTATACATATGACTAAATATGAAGATGTTAAGATTAGTGTACGTAGTAATTAACAACGAATCAAAATAAATTGATATATCCTCCCTCATTTCTTTATTACCAACATTTACCGATGACTACATTGATCTACCATTCTTTAATCTACCATTCTTAATTAGAACTTTTATAAAATTAATTAATGACCATGATTCATAATTTAAATTGGGTGTAATTATAGGCAGTACAACCATTTTATTTCATTTATTTCCAGCAATATAGCGACTTTTCAATTATCAAGAATGCAGGGGCATGAAACCAAGTAATGATATTTCAACAAATGACTTTTTTTCTTGAGGAAGTTATTTACAGAGTGTTAACAATATTGGAGACCTCATGTTTGCAATTTTGTCGCATGCGGGGTCCTGCCAATGTACATCTCTTTTCAACAAAAGAAGAAATTTCTAGCGGATGCCAAACACGATGAGCTTACCTCTTTCGACTAGGAGTAGATGATATTCACCACCGTTGCATTCAAATGAAAGAGAATCTATCATTGCACATTGTCACCCAAACTTACAGAGGACATATCTTTCCATAAGACAGCCACCAAAATGCTTCATGCCAACTTCTATTGGCTCAGCTTCTTTAAAGATACATGAGCATTTGTCTGCTCATATGACCAATGTCAAAGGATTGACAACATCTCCAAGCGACATGAATTACCTCTCACAAACATCCTTAAAGTGGAGATGTTCGATCTTTGAGGTATGATCTTTGAGACATAAACTTCATGAACCTGTTTCCTAGCTCATTCAATGACAAATTCATCCTTGTAGCTGTGAAGTATGTATCTGAATGGGTTGAAGCGATACCAAGTCCCACAGCCGATTCGAATGTAATGAAAAGACTGTACAAAAATGTTATCATTAAGCGATTCAGGATGCCAAGTGCTGTCATTAGTGATTGAGGTTCTCATTTCATAAACCGTACATTCGCTAATCTCCTTATTAAGTACAAGATTGCAACCGCCTATCATCCTCAATCGGATGGTTAAGCCGAGATAACAAACCGAGAAATAGAAAACATTCTTCAAAAAAACAATTTCAACCACTCGGAAGGATTTGGCACTCAAACTAGATGAAGTGCTTTGGGCATATACCACATTGCTTACGAGACACCCATAGGTATGACACCGTAAAAGTTAGTCTATGGCAAGCCATGCCATCTGTCAGTGGAACTTGAACACAAGGTGTATTAGGCAACAAAAGCGATTAACATTTACATGGAATCAACCAGAGAAAAGAGAATACTTAGATCTACACGAGCTTGATGAATTGAGGCTCGATGTGTATGAGAATGCAAAAATTTACAAGGAGAAGACAAAGATTAAGATGTGGCATGACAAGCACATTATAAATGCGATTGTGACGCATACAATGTGAAATAAAGAGATAAACTTGAATTTATATTTCATTCATTTTGTATTTCATTGATTATAAAGAGATGAGAGACGACTAGTTTTATGTTAAAGCATTAGCTAAACCTAATTACATTTTACTACTGTAAATGAAACTGGTAAAAGATGAAACAGTAAAAGGCTCCAGTGAATTTGTATAATGCGCTGGCAGTGGACAGGGAGAATAAAACACTGTTGGAGCTGTTGGAGTCTCCTTATGATCATCTTCATTTTGTTGGAATCTCCTTGGGGCTGTTCGGCAACAAGGGATTAAGTCTCTTTAAGGCTTAATCCGCTTACTTTAGCTTCCTTAGCCGCTTAATCCTGTCGAACACCGGTTCTTTAGCGTGAATTAAGAACACCTCCTTTAGCCTCCTTTTGTCAGGATCTTATTCCTTTGCTCGGACCTTAAGGCACCTCTACCCCTTTCTTTAGCTTCCTTAGCTTTCACCCACAGATTAAGACAACCGAACATTCAGTTTCTTAGCGCTTCTTAAGCTCTTAATCCTTCACTCTTAATCCTTTCTTGCCGAACGACCCCCTTATGATCATCTCCATTTGGTGTTGAAGTGGACACGTCCATTATAGTCTTAACATACAATACAAATTCTAGAGTGTGTGAAACTCCATTTTCCAAAAATAAAAAATTCCATGCATAACTAACGTGTGTGGAAAGAAGTTTTACACACTCAGGGGCGTTCGGCAACAAGGATTAAGCCTCCTTAAGGCTTAATCTGCTATTTTTAGCTTCTTAGCCGCTTAATCCTACTGAACACCGGTTCCTTAACGCGGATTAAGATCACCTCCTTTAGTCTCTTTTTGCCCAGATCATCTGCCCGGACCTTAAGGCATCTCTACCCTTCCTTTAGCTTCCTTAGTTTTCATCCACGGATTAAGACAACCGAACATCGGTTCCTTAGCGCTCCTTAAGATCTTAATCCTTCATTCTTAATTCTTTGTTGCCAAACGACCCTCTAAGACCGTGCTTCAGACAAGAGGGTACACAGAGGAGGGAGGGGAAAAGACAAAATATTGTACAAAGGTGAGAGCTCGCTGACTGCATCTGACCAAGCGAGGTCACTACTTCAGAAGAAGAGAATTAGATAGAATGTGGAGAGGTGAAAACATTGTGTAGAAAGAAGCGGAGGTGAGCTCCGTGTTCAATTTGATCGAAGTTGTTCATCCCAAATCGAAGTGTACATATTTTCATAGGGGACTCAGAGCATCTACATCCCTGAAATTAAGTTCTTTTTAGAAATTCTCACATCACTGAAATTAATTTTAGAGTTTCTATTAAGCCACATCAGCAACAAATTAAAAAATAGAAATAATTTGAGCCAATCATATGATCAGCATAGAGTTTATAAACAGTTTCTTAATAAGAAACTTTACTGCATAGTTTCTAAATAAGAAACTCTACCACATTTCTAAAAATGAATTAAAAACTATCACATCAAATTAGAAACTCTAATAATACCAAGATGGAGATGCTCTCATAAGAACACTTCCCTTCCTCTTTCTCTACACTTGGAGTTCTCAAGCACAACCTAAGACCGCATGTAGAGTGGGAAAAATGGCACGGCGGAGCCGGCTCCGTCACGGAACGGTACGGTTATGGCACGGAACGGCACGGAATGCGTGTCAGTTACGTGCCGTGACTCGCGCGTCCCGTGCCGTGATCATTTGCGTGCCGTGCCTATCTTTTGAAACTTTGGCACGGCACGACACGGTACGTGAAAGATTTAGTCACGGCACGGCACGACACGTAGTCACGCGAGTCACGTGCAATTAGGACCATTAGATATTGATTTAGTGGTAAATCTTGAATAAACTAACCTAAATTATGATTAAATGGTCACGTATGGTCACGGCACGTTTAGGCACGGCGTGACTCACGTGGCATGATCATTTGCGTGTCGTGACCACCCCTTGACATTTTGGTCACGACACGGCACGTGAAAAAATTAACTTGATCACGGCACGGCACGTTTTTCCCACTCTAACAGCATGAAATGTAGAAATGAAAAAAAAAAAAAAAACGGCAAACTACAAGACTTCTAAAAAGAACAAAGAAATCAGAAAGTCGTTTTGGTAAGGTTAAAATTTAAAAATATTAAGGTGGTAATTAAAAAATATTTCGAATCACCACACCCCTCCAACGAACTCAATCCGCCGCGCCTTCTCTCCTCTCGCCGCTGCCAACATCGCCGCCGCCTCTCTCCTCTACTAGCCCCGATTCACTCTCCGCCGCCGCACTTCACCTCTCCTTCTGCTTCTCCGCCTCCTCATCTCACACAGCCGCCGATTACCATCTCGCCTCCTCTCTGCCACCATCCGCGCGTCGCCCCCTCTACATGACCTCACTCTAAAAGTCTAACCCACCGCCTCTTGGTCATTCTCACCACATCAATCCCGCCTCTCACCACCTCATCCCTCCACCACCTGCACACCCCCTCCTTAATTCATCACCTCTGCCACTGTTGCTCAAAGGCCGAAACCACCCACCACATCTATCCACTGATATCCAGTGCAGTAGTGCACGCAGTCACCACGCCCAAGCCTCAACCATCGATTGGCTAACCGAAATCGGTGGACCCACCCTAAATCAACCGAAACTTTCGATCTACTTCTCGGCATGGATCTAAATTAAGGTACGCATTCAATTTTAAGGGTTTTTTTTTTTGGTGGTGGAGGAGGGGGGGGGGGGGTGGGGCGGTGGAGGCGGTGGAGGCGGATGGAGGATTGAAATTGTTGCGTGTGGCTACAAGGCTTCTGTACGGCTTGTGATTGTGATTGTGATTGTTGCTCTAGGGTTGGTAATTTCTGTGGGTTTAGGATGTGATTGTGACGCAATTAGGGTTTGTGTGATTTTTCCATGCAATTAGAAAAATACCCATCAACAACAAAGACACATCCGAAAAACCTTCATCCTCTCGACCACCATCAAAGCGAACACGTACCCGTTCACCAACTCCACCGCCCCCACCTCAAATCACGAATGAACATGGGATAATCTTTAGGGATTTAGAACAAGAGATGCGGTATGACATTTTGAAGAAGAAATCCATTGTAAGCACAAGGTTTATTTGCTCGGATACAATGCAAAGGCTAGGGATCGCAAGACATGCCCTTTCCATCAATTCCTAAAAATCTAAAGTTCACAATTAATAACAAGTATTCAAATATTTGTTTGAATCTTTTAGCAGATGCCACCAACAATCAAATTCTCTCATTATCCCAAGCTTTCTGCAACTCACTATCCAACTGATACTCAGTTATCGCATTTTGTACTACATTTTCCTCCTTTTTCTTCTTCCCTTAGTACCTTTCTTAGGTTGAAACCTCCTCTGTACTAATCTCAACTACAAATAACAGGAAAGGTCAAGCAGGCACCGGTATGGTACTTCTCTAAATGTACAACACTGATAATACCAGTCCACAAAGTATTTATCCACAATTAGTTTCATGTAATGAATGAGCAAAGTAACTAAATTTAGCTTGATCTAAAGAATGGAAGCAATTCCAGTAGAACGAGTCCAATTGGATGCCTCCAGATGACCTCTCCTTAGGATTTCCCGATCCGACATGGTTGTAACGTCATCCACTATAGCATCCTCTCCAGTATATTTTCTCTTCTATTTCCTCGAATCGGTTGTTCGTTGCATAGGAGGAGGAGATCCTTACGCGCTTCCTCCGTTTGTGTTTTAGGTTGTTGATATCCCTTGCCAAAGGGGTTTCAATTTGGGAACATGATGTCAAGGTTTGTTTCTCCTTTCTGTTGTTACTTTTGTGAAAATTAGGATGGAAAACTATCAAATTTGACCCCGAATTGAGGTATAGTGATCAAAAGGACCTTCCATCTTTTGCAAATTTCTGATTTTGAATGGAAGATACTGAGCTTTATGCTGATGAAGGAAAGAATTAGGTTTCAGATGTTATGTCCTTCTTATAATTTTGTCAAAGCTTTATGCCAGAGCTTAAGTTAGAACTTTTCATTTTGTTTTAGGCCCTACTTAACCCATGAGGAAACCAATATAATATAACAAAATGAGTAAAAGTAGTGCACTTCACCTTAAGTAAAACAGTATGGTGTAACCAATTTAATCTTATATGTATTAACAAAATAGGCTCTTAATTAGTGACTAATTACTGAAGTTCAATGCTTATCCAACTCCTTTAGGTTGCTTTTTCTAAGTAAAAAAGATGAGCTGGGAAAGACCAGAGAGCTCGGTCAATCTTTCCTTGCAAGTGCAAAGCCTCACCCAACCGAGCTACACAATCATGCTGCACCATTCACAACTCGTACCATCGTACACTCGTCCAGAGGTTTCTCGCAATACAAAACTGTTCTTTTATCCAATAGCTTTTCCAAGGGAAATCCTTACACAACTCAACATGGCATGAAAACCTTCTCTTCCCTCTCTTACACTGGTTTAATGGCGAACCAGGCCCAAACTGCATGGAAACGACTGCCCAGTTTGAAACATTCTAGGTTAGTGTCCTCTGCAATTGGGAGTCGGATCGCATGTGCCTTAACCCTAGCTGCGCAACGGCACCATGTGGTACCATACCTTTTTGCATTTGCAGCTGGTGGCGCAGCACTAACAACACGTGCCCATGCTGATGGTGATTATTCATTTCCCCCGAGTAATTCCATTTACATGCATGCACAAGAGAGCCGTGTGTACCTCACCAACTTTGTTTTCTCAGTAGGCGAGCTTATAATATTACTCATAAGGTCAGTGTACCTTGCATTGCTATTTACACCTAGCATAGTCATGGCTCCTTTTGCGGAGAGGTTTGACGGCCAGTTCAGGCAGACGTGGTTGCATGTGGTCCGCCGAACCCTGGAGAAAGCGGGCCCCGCATTTATAAAATGGGGCCAGTGGGCTGCAACTAGGCCCGATTTGTTCCCTGCTGACCTGTGCTCTGAGCTCTCCAAGCTTCACACCAAAGCACCAGCACACAGCTTTGCATACACCAAGAGAACTGTTGAGAAGTCATTTGGGCGTAAGATCTCTGACATCTTTGATGATTTCGAGGAGGAGCCAGTCGCATCTGGCAGTGTGGCCCAGGTACACCGAGCCTGTCTTAAAAATGCCAAGCACCTTACGGTCGCTGTTAAGGTGAGGCATCCAGGTGTGGGCGAAGCAATCAGACGGGATTTCAACATAATAAATGCTGTTGCAAAAATTTCAAATTGCATTCCCACGCTCAAATGGTTGAGACTTGACGAGAGCGTGCAACAATTTGCGGTTTTTATGATGGCTCAGGTAGATTTGGCAAGAGAGGCCGCACATCTCAGCCGGTTTATTTATAACTTCAGGCGCTGGAAGGATGTGTCATTTCCCAGACCCCTCTACCCGCTTGTGCACCCAGCTGTGCTTGTCGAGACTTATGAGGATGGCGAGAGCGTCTCACGTTATGTTGATGAGCTGGAGGGCCATGATCAGCTGAAGAGTGCCCTTGCGCACATTGGAACCCATGCCCTTCTGAAAATGCTTCTGGTAATTACACTTGAAACTTTTAACTATATAAGAGCTAGAATTAAACCTTTTTTCTTTTTCGTTGCCCACTGAATATGGATATGTTTTCTATTTCACTTCCTTGAATTTTTTTTTTCATTTAGTTGAGGATTTTAGAGGCCTGACAAATCATTTTAAGGAGTTATAAAAAATAGCAATCAGAAGAGAGGACAACTTTTCTTTTTCTGATTTTGTCCCCCTTCTCTTTTTCTCCCTTAGGTGGACAACTTTGTGCATGCTGACATGCACCCAGGAAACATCTTGGTTCGTGTGGTGCACCCTAAGAGCGCAAAGAAGTCGAGGCCGCATGTTGTATTCCTTGACGTGGGCATGACTGCTGAGCTGTCCAGCACCGACCGTGTCAACCTCCTTGAGTTCTTCAAGGCGGTGGCACTTCGAGACGGTCATACCGCTGCGCTGTCCGCACTCAGGCTCTCAAAGAACCAGAACTGCCCCGACCCCCAGGCCTTCATTGAGGTATGTTTTTTGAGCTTAGGTTCCAGGATTTGTTAATGTTATTGTTATTTACTGACAAAACCTTTGTGTTTCACCCAGGCTGTTACAGTTTTTCAGTTTTCTGAAGAAAACTAATTCAAATCAGACCATTTGGTATATGAGTTTGATCGGTCCTGTTTCCAGCATTCTTTGAGAATGTTATGCGTAAATTCTTCTGCTTTTTCCGATTTTTGAATAATTTTGTTTTTCATTTGTATTGGTAGAAGTGCATCTGCATTCTCTATTTGAAATATTTTGTTGTCTGGGAAGAATATATTGATAATTCTTTTTTATGGCCAATTTAATATTGAAAGGTTCTTGTGCTGGTAGCCTGGTAGACATTTTTGTTATGGACTTTTCTTCTATATTTTTTTTTCCTAATATCATGTTGTGTTTTTTTTTTTTTTTTTCATATTGAGTTTTTTAAAAAAGATGTTATTATATTAATACTTCTATAGGTGGTGTTGTATTAACATCTTATTTGCATACTTCCCACTTTTGACTAGATTTTATGCGACAAATTTTTATTTTTATAGTTCCTTTTCCATGAGTGGAATACAAGCTTATTTGTACAGGACAAAAGCAAACAAAATGTGATGAAAGGGAAAAAAGAAAAGAAAAATGAAAATATTGCATAATGGCTGGCACTACCAGCTCATTATGTCAAATGACTGGTGTTGTGCCAACAGTGCTACAACTACAAGCTCTACACTACAGGCCACAACAAGTATATTTTGCTTCTCACGTTGACTCCTGTTGAGATTCTCACATTGCATGGTTTCTTTTATTTATCACCATTATTCTTTTGCTAATTTAAGCCCTTGCATGAAAACAGGAGGTAGAGAAGTCGTTCACTTTTTGGGGAACCCCAGAGGGAGATGTAGTGCATCCGGCAGAGTGCATGCATCAGTTGCTCGATCAGGTGAGGCGCCACAAGGTCAACATCGACGGTAACGTGTGCACTGTTATGGTCACCACTTTAGTTCTTGAGGTAAGTTTACTCCATTTAACTTCTTGAATGCATTCCTTTGTGGTTTTACCTCTTTGGTTCTCAAGTTCTGGTAGTTGATGCACCTTTTTGTATTCTCAAGGTAAGTTCTGTTAGTTGAAGCCACTTAATCTCATCAATGGAATTTTTTTCTGGGGTCTTTCTGTAAACAGCACCTAGGATATGGATACATAAGACCTGACATTTGTGGCATTCAAACTTTGTTTTGTTGTTTGTGGTCTATCAACAACAGAACTATTGGTCAAGTGAATTAATCATAAAATGAACTATTGGTCTGACCTGGCATCTAAATCTACTAAAGTTGAGTTGGGGCTTTAAAAGGAAAATGCTCGGTAGAGATAGGGGTGAAGTTGTCAATGTTTAACGTTGGATATTATTAGCGATTTATGTAAAAAAAAGGTTCTATAATTTCAGAAAGAAAAAAGAAATTACTCCCATATTTTCTTTTGGATCTCCTTTCTCTTTTTAGTCTGTTAATATTCTTTTATAACTAAAGTACATTACTGTGATTTTTACCATAAGAAGTTTGTAATATTCTCAGTTGGTTCTAATTAAAAAACCCAGCTGACAAAAACCCAATTTCTGAGCCAAGGAAGCTGTAATTAGCAATAGAGAAGCATAAAGGAAATCTGAAAACCAAATAAACCAACAAACAAAGAAAAAGGAAATATAGATCATTGAACTGGTTACCGGACTGGGACCTAATTTCGTACTCAACTGATGTGGTACGTTTTGTGAACTTTTTATAGGGGTGGCAAAGAAAGCTGGATCCAGATTACAATATAATGCAAACACTCCGGACTTTGTTGTTTAAAGCTGATTGGGCCAAAGACCTTCGGTATACAATTGAAGGCCTTGCATGATATTTCACCTGATCTTAATAACAATTTTGATACTTCAATCTAGTTAGTGTTATGAATGTTAATAGGTGCTATGTCAATGGAGAAAGGAGAATTTATTTGTTCTTTTTTTTTTTGTTTCTTGTTGTAACTCTTTTTGCTTTAACTTGCTACAAATTTTCAGTCTAAGATCAAATGCAGTTAAATACCACAAAGTGAAAATAAGAAAAAAAAAAAATTCTCTCTTTTCCTTTCTTTTTTTTTAATCTTTTGGCGCTTGTAACCTTGCACGCAGTAAATTAACTTGTTCTTAGCATTAATAGTTGATGTCGATGTAGACTCCTTGATACTACACAACTTATGGTACATTTTATGATATGATACTTTTGATGTAATAAAAGAAAATAAAATCATGTTGTTCTTTCTCAGTAATTGGACAACTGCTTTACATATTGTACCACAAAAGAATAAAAAATCATGGACCAATTTTTGGTGATTTTGAGCAATGCTTCTGTTATATCATGTCTCGGAGGAATTTATTTGTTGTATGAAACTGATATTTATCTATATTATTTTTCTCGTGCTTGTAAAATGAATGCCTTCATGAAAAAAGAAAAACAAATCGTAGCTACTTGTTGACTTGTGCAACAGATCGGAGCTGTGGAGAAGGAATTTCAGACTCAGGTACCATAACTAGTACGATACTGTTAAAATCTTTTGACAACTAAGTTGTCTTACTTTATCGTATATCTTTATGTCAAGTTTGGACCTGTCTGTACACACTGGATTGATTTACTTCAGTTGTGCTAATTAAGAAGGAATGGTTCACAACAGTTTGAAGCAAAATTCTTTATTTGACAGCCCAGTATCTTAATTTAACTGACATGTCGCAAGTGCCCTTGGCATTATCTTCTCACTTAAGTTGTTACCCTTATTGCTGATAATGGCTCACTAGAATGGCAATTGTGCTATCTATTTAATTATGATAGATATTGATGTCGATGTCATCCACAAAAGTCCTAGTTATATACTCACTAAAGTGTTACCCTTGTTGCACATACTTGCTCAAAAGGAACTTAAGGACAGAAATCAAGCAATGCAGGAGCTTGAGAACAAGCTCAAATTTGAAACAAATCCGCTAAATTTGCAAGCAACATTTGCCGAATAGCGTACCATTTGGAGAGGAGGCCGAACAAACATATCTGGAGTAGAACTAGGGTGTTCTTAAGCTCACCAAGTCTCTTTGTGAGCTTAACTCAAAAATTCATCGGATTGGCTTCAAGCGACGCATCTAAACCGTTGAAACCGATCTACTTCACGAGTGATGAGTTTACATGTCAAATTTATAAATTTTCAAACTAATTTAATATAAAGTCAAGCGGTCAAAAAATGATGAAAAATGAACACATTAAAATTAACTTTTAAACTATCTTTTTTTGACCGCTTAACTTTATACTAAATTAGTTCGAAAACTTATAAATTTGACATGTAAACTTATCACTCATGAAGTAGATCGATTTCAACAGTTTGAATGTATCGTTTGAAGCTAATTCAATATGTTTTTCAATTAAGCTCACAAAGAGGCTTGTGAGCTTAAGAACACCCTAGTTCTACTCAACATATCTGATCCAATTCATAGTAAAAGGGCCGAACAACAGAGAATATGGCGCAAGCCATATATAGCCCGTGGATCGCACGAGGAATGAAAACGAGCTTTTTAAATGTTAATTAATTAACAAATATTGTTGTGGGACATGCCTATTATAGGATCTGTAGCAGAACAAGACCCGACTCTAACCGAAGATGATTTCATCGTCCAAGACTAGTCAACGCGATTATATATTGAACTAGTCAACTATGCATTTCTACTCTTGTCAAATTCTTCATCAATCACAGAGAAAATTAAAGAATACGTCAAAGATGCAAAAATCTGTGGACGAAACAAATTTGCCCAATTGCACCTCAACAGGACTAACACATAGCAAAAAGAAAAAAATGAATTAAATCAAGTATATATTCAGGCATTAATTACCCATATATATCATAAAATCTAGATGACGGCAGCCGATCGGTCACATTGAACATTCTGAGCGTCACGGCCCACGTGTAATCGTTCTTCAGCATGTGTACGGCGATCGTTTCCGGCGGGAAATCCTTGGGCTCCACACCGTGAAAGTCGTACATCTTTTCTCGCATGTCATACCGGTTCTTTCCCTTTTCACCTATGTTAAGCCACATCCCCACAAAGATATCCTCAACGCCTTCTGAATTATTCCGTGCGAATTCTGATGTGGAGATCCACTCGACCAGGTCCCACGAGAGGGCATACCCCATTCCGACCAGGTAAGGCGGATTATTAGGGTCCTTTATCATTGGTGCGAAGCCTTTGCCCCAGTACACATCCTCTCTCGGCTTATCTCTTAATGATGCAACCAAATTATCGAATCGGAAATATGTATCATCGTCGGCCTTAATGACATAGTCATACGGTCTTTGTTTTCCAGGAAACATGTGAGGTAAGCTCGAGAAGTACGTATACGTCTTTCCGTTGTTCATGTTCTCGGTGCAGTTGAGGATGATAATGTCTTGATATGTCAGAATTTCCATAGCGATAAACATCTTTTGTTCGTCTGTGGCGAGGTTGCAGAACACAAAGCGCACGTCTATCTGTGCATTTTGGATTGTTGGTTTTTGCAATGCATAGGCCATGCGTATGATCTGGCGCCGCTCGTACTTTTCTGGCAGAGTTATGATGCCGATTAGGAGTTTGAGTTCGGGGTCGGGGGCCGAGTCAGGAGGCGAAGAAAGAGATGGTGGCTGGCAGCTGGAGAGGAATTTTAGTTGGAAATTACTATTAGGGATTGCAAAGAGGAATATTATACATAGTAGTGCAAGTGGAAGAACAACCAACAAAATTAGATTTCGAGAAATATTTTTCTCAAACATGGTTATCTTCTTCTTTTTGGATTGTATGGTAGAGAAACGAGGATCTTAATTTTAAGAGACAGGAAAGCTTTCTATCCTTCTTTTCATTAATTTGCACTAAAGATGGGTGATGGTGTTTCTAATAAACTTGAAAAGAGACAGAGGTAGGCTTAATTATTGGGATCGAAGTGAACAAGAACAAGTCTAGTTTTATTTCTTGCTTTCAAGGTTTTTGCATGCTGTTTAGACAAAAAAGGTGCTGTGCATGAAAGGGAGATTAATGCTGAGGTGGAAAGTTTCAAAATGCATAACTGGTCATGTTTGCCTGTACTCGCCACGATTGAACATTTCGTGTCAAACGGTTCAATATTTAAAATATCTGTTACATCGGCCGGCATCGAAAGGTACAACTCAGGAAGGTATTTTCTGGCACGTGTTAATTTTTGCTGATTGTACTGTTGGCTAAATTATATATTTAGGATGGATCTCAGTAACTGACAGGTAATGATATGTTTATTTTTTGGTTTTCAACTTTAGAGAATATTAATTCACCGACGAAATTTAAATACCTTTAATATAAGAAAAGGAATTATACTGATCCTTTTGAAATAAAATTTAATCAAGTAGTGTTTCTCCTTCATTAATTCTTTTAAAAAATCAAGTATCTTCTCTATAAGTTAGCATAACTTATAATGAGAACCATAGGCGGATCCAGTAAAAAAGAATGGAAGATAATTGACTCTTTTTTTTTTTTTTTTTGTATTGATACACAGTTTTCTAGATGGTTTAGAGTAAAATGTTAGAGTATTGTAAAATTAATTTTCATTCTCACATGAAAATTTTATTTATATAATTAATTTTCAATGTGTGTCTGAACCCCGTAACTTAAGAGTCTTACTCTACCTTGTCTCTCTTTGATGAGAACCGCACTTATGACAGTCTACTTATTATAATATTATGGATAATTTAATTTTTAACTAAATTTTCGCTTTAGTCCAGTTTAGTATGTTCTTTGCATTTTTTTTATTTTACATATCTCATGCCCATTCAAATGTCAACATATAACAGCCATAGTAGATCACAGAAGAGCTGGATATCTCACGTCTTTAAATAAATAAGTAAAAAATTAAGACCAATAAGATAAATACTAAAGTTCATAAATTGAATTTTAAAATAATAATACAATCTAAAGTTCTAAGCCATATATATAGCCTAAAGTCGATAAACTAAATACTAAGATTAATAAACTAAATAACAGAATAGCAATTCAACCTAACCTAAGTTTCTTGAATAAAATAAATTAAAGACTAATAATCCCCTAAAAAAGAAGTCTGGTACCAGCCCTTTCTTTGACACCTCTTATATAAATACTAAGACAATAAACTGAATAATAAAGCATATAACTCTAAGTTTGTCACAATGAGGGGTGGCTAAGCCACCCCAATAAATTAAAATTTGCAGTTTTGTTCTTTATATTTTGTAATTTTTATAAGTACTTATATCTTTTAGTCTTATAAAATAAAATTACACTAAAGTACCCTCTCCACAATCTCATATTTCTAGTTACGCCCTGATCAAAACACATGTTGGAAAACAAAAAATAAATACTTGTTCACTGTGTTAATTAATCAAACTATTTAATAACATTTGTAATTATCTTTCCTATGAATGGAATGGGCTTTGCCTCTTTTAATAAAAAAAAAAAACTATTTAATAACACATTTTTAATATTGTTCTAAGTTAATTAATCAAACTATTTAGTAGCACTAATGGTAGCTCCAAACTTGAATTAACACTACAGTACTTTTTTGCATCCTGATAGATATTAGAAAATGTGAATTAAAATATGGTTAGTTCTAAGTAATATTTAAATAATCCATAATATAATTACAATATAATTATCTGTATTTAAAAAGTATTATTTAAATAAAAATATATAATTATAAATGTGTTAATTATTAGTAAAATAGGACATATATCAAATTTAAATCAATTTAAAAGTTGTATATTGTTCCATAAATAATTTAATTTTTTTAATGGTTGAGTTATAATGGTGTTTTGATGGATGTAAGTCATGTAATTACATGAAATTCTTCACATACTACTTTTTGAAAAATAAAAAGTTCATGAAATTGACTCAAACTTGATACAAGCCGTGATTTTTATTTTTACCCAAAAAAAATATATTTTAATATAAATAACCAGGTTTTAAAAATATTTTTATTTTTACCCAAAACGCTAGGAATATCAGCATTCCGAATTCTTAATTCGGAACGCTAGGAATCCTAGCGTCCTGAAATTTTAATTCGGAACGCTAGGAATCCTAGCGTCCCGAATCTCTGTTTTTTTTTTTTGAAAAC
Organism: Carex parvula; assembly: GCA_025461045.1. Lineage (NCBI taxonomy): Eukaryota > Viridiplantae > Streptophyta > Magnoliopsida > Poales > Cyperaceae > Carex > Carex parvula. The sequence goes on along the minus strand of JAJGRW010000615.1, from coordinate 285,089 downwards.
TTATAAGTACGGGGTTTAGGGTGTGTAGAAGAGAGAGAGAAAAAAACTTATTCTGGCTGAAGAGAAGAGGGAGGGAGGAAGAGGGAGGAAGAGGGAGGGAGGAAGAGGGAGGAAGAAGGAGGCTCTGAAGGAAGAGGAGGAGGAGACGGAGAGTCTGCTGTCAGGTAATTTTTTTTATATACATATTTACTGTTAATTACATACGTATTCACTGTTAATCACATACGTATTTATTGTTCACTACTGTTTACATACGTATTTACTGTTCACATACGTATTTTACTGTTCACATACGTATTAACTGTTCACATTTACTATTCACATACGTATTTATTGTTCACATACGTATTTACTGTTCACTACTGTTCACATACGACTATTCACAACTGTTCACAATTGAAATCAGTAAACTGACCAAATATTTGTCATTTATGAATGTAGTTTATTGGCCATGTCTATTGCAATTTCAATACATTTTGGAGGAAAGTTCATAACTGACCAGTATGGAGTACGTTACTCCAAACCTGCAGCAAATACGTATTGGGTTGATGAAAATTTCTCATTTGAGCAGTTGCAATCGCTTATTTATGAAGCGAGCGGCTACAATAGGAATCGTTGCCAATTACAAATTCAGGCCCGAATGGTCCACGCAGGAAAGTATGTCAAAATCACATTGGGAGATAACGGGGCATTGAGAGGTCTAATAGCGCAGGTTTTGAGGTCTGGCGAATCATTATTGGAAGTTTTTGCACGCAGAATTCGCGAAGAGCCAGGGGCCGGAAGTTCAGGCCAAAATTCGGCTGCCCAACATTATCAAGAAGATAATGAACCGCACACTCCTTTTATCGTAATGCCTGTACCAGAACCGGAACCAGAAATATACAATAATTCACCCCAATCTCCATCTTTTGTCCCACAATGAGTACAATCTCCACCTTTTGTCCCACAACGAGTACAATCTCCACCTTTTATCCCAGCTATATCCATGTATGAAGGTCCTTCATCCTTACCTGGGCCTGAACCAAATCCTCACCCCAGACCGCCACCAGTACAGGAAGATCCAAACGAGTCAGAATTTGAATTTATAAACGAGATACCGGAGGAGAATCTGCAAACTGGGGATGAATTGGAGGAAGAAGACTGTGACATTAATGATGAAGGAGATGAAGAAGATGAAGAAGATGAAGAAGAAGAATACCCACATCCCACTGTGAGGCAGAATAGAGAGAATATGCCGTTGGGTGGCCGCTCTGAGACTCACCCTTTTGTAAACTTCAATGACACATCTGCTTTCCGAGAAGCAGATATTTCTTACTATGGTCGTCGGGTTGAGTACAGGAGTGAGCTCGCAAAAGGCCAATACTTCGTAAGTAAAAAGCAACTGACGAAAAAGATCAGAGAGTACCATGTTGACAAGAACAAGGAGACATATACGAAGAGAAGTGACACATCCCGGCTGGAAATTAGATGCAGCACTACGGGTTGTCGTTTCAAACTGAAGGCAAGAGCAACAAATGCCGGAGATACATGGATGATAACTGAGCAAGACACGCCTCACACCTGCGAATCTGAGTTTGAAAGGTCGGACCATGCACAACTCACGGCATCAATTATCGCAGACCTCATCGAGAGAGGCATTAAGGAAGACCCCACTATGAGCATCCGGAGTGTGGCACACTGCGTGAGGGTTAGGTTTGGCAGTATAACCCCGAAGTACAACAAACTTTGGAGAGGTCGTGAGTTTGCAGTAGCCCGGCAATTTGGGAGTTGGGAAGAGTCGTACAATTTTATGAAACTATTGCTTATCGGGATATGTTACACGAATCCCGGCTCAAAATACCAATTTCTGACAAGTCCGAGCATCGATAAAAATACAGGACTGGTCAAAGAAGGTGTTCAGATATTCAGGGCCGTGGCATGGGTGATATGTCTATATTTCATCTATTATTTCGTCCTATTTCTGAACCAGACCTTATGCTTTTGACCACTAAATTGCATAGTTTATATTGATTTTCAATAGAATATGGTACTGCTGGCAGTTTTGTGGTTAATTTGCAGGATATAGGCGAAAACAGGCAAAAAGGCAGATTTCTGACTTCCCTCACGCGACCCGCGTTCCATCTCATGCGGGTCGCATCGCAGCCCAGACGAAGCGACCTCAGACGCGACCCTCACAGCTCGCATCCGCGCCACCTGACGCGGGTCGCATGGAAATTCATGCGGGTCGCGTCGAGTCAGCTGAGCCAGGCCCAATTAGGGCCCACGAAGGAAGTTATATATACTACAGGCCTGGCAACAGAAGAGACATCCGATTTTCATCCAGAAAACAGATCAGATCCGATTGGGAGACGCCTGAAGGCGACCTGAAGAGGAGAAGTCGACCTGGAGCTGAGGAGGAGGCGATTCGAAGGAGAAGACTCAATCTGAAGCTCCAATCCTCTTCTCCACCTCTTCTCTCACTATGATTTGCCTTCTTTCTCTCTCTCTTGTTTTGATTTCATTGATGTCTGAGTAGATACTGTAGTTTCGAGGGTTTGGATTTGTAGTCTGATACTTTGTTTGATGATGCATATGGATTGATTCTTATTGTTATTTCGTGTTTCTTTGATTCTAGTATTATTTGAGATTGCTTGATCTGAATTGTTTGATTCTTGATTGCTTACTGTTGAATGCCTTTGGCATTTCTTCTTGTACCAAAGGCTTGATATTTCTTGCAAATTAGGTTAAGTACCTGAGGTAGGTCTGAGAACCGAAAGGTGAGGTCAATGAGTAGCCGAAAGGTGAAAGTTTCTATTCAGCTTGTAGATCAATGAGTAGCCGAAAGGTGAAAGTTTCTACTTCAGCTTGTAGATACCTTTAGTAAACAGAATTGAGAACTTAGGTTTAGATCAAACAGCTTGATTAGACCTGAGAAGGTGAAATTGCAATTCCAAACCAGGTCTGCTAAGCCAACACACGAAAGTTGAGGTTCAGTGACACTAGGTACGGTCAGTCTAGCCTTACACGACTTAAAACAACAAGTTTCTGACATGTGCAGACTTAGCTCAAGGGCCATACGGGTCGCGTGACATATCACGCGGGTCGCATCACGAGGGTCGCAAGCCACAGCTTGCGGGTCGCGTGTCAGGTCCAGGGCGCTTAAGGCCAAGCGGGTCGCATGCGAAAGCATGCGGGTCGCGTCATACGGGTCGCATGCGAGAGCATGCGGGTCGCGTGACAGGTCTTGAGCAGCAAAGTTGAAGATGAAATCTGAAACCCTTGAAACGCCCCTTTATACCATAGTACAAAATACAAACATTTAGTTGATTCTTTCATACTTGTTCATACATTGATAATTGAAATTGTTCATACATTCTTTTGTCTCATTTGTTCACTTGTTCATAAAACTTAGGATTAGTTAAACAAAACCCAATCATTCAACTTCTAGTACCTAGCTAGGATTAGTTAAAATTCAGTAAATTGTCCGTCCCTGAGGATCGACACCCGTTCTATCTACAAAGACAGGGTTGTGCACTTGCAACCTTCGTCCAAGAGATTGAATAGGGTTTAAACTCCACAGCTTAGGCTGTGGTGAAACTTTGTTCATTCAATCTACAGCGAACAATGGGCTTACGGACCATGCATTACCGCATTTGATTACTTAAGGCCGGTGATCAGTATAGATGCAGCCTTCCTTTCTGGGCGGTATGAGGGCAGACTTTTGATGGCTTGCGCCTATGATGCCGATAACCAATTGCTGCCTCTAGCATTTGCAATTGTACATACGGAGAATGAAGAGAACTGAGGTTTTTTCTTACAATGGCTTAGGATTAATGTGATTGGTGTGAATAGATTCGTATGTGTTATATCGGACCAACACAAGGGTATCAAAGCTGCATTGAAACCTGAATACGGATGGGATAGGGATAATTTTGTGCACAGGTATTGTATCCAACATGTTGCAGATAACCTGGTCCAGGCGTGTGGGAAGGACAAATGGTACGGAACTAGGTCCAAACAAGGAGCCCGGAAGAAGAAGCCAAGAAGGCTGAAAGAGATGTTCGAAGATTTTTGCTCGGTATGTCTAATATTGTCTAATTTATATCATTTTTGTGTCTTTTAGATGCATTTTGTCTAATTTTGCTTTGTTCTATTGCAGCAAAATCCGACGTGTAATGCTTTTCTGAGGAGAGTGGGCAAAGTACGTCCTGATGATGTCATGGAGCCGTCAAATTTTGAAAAAAATTTCCAGACCTGTGATGGAGGGTACCGATTTGGTATCATGACAACAAATGGCTCTGAGTCCCTGAACGCTGTCTTCAAGGATAGCCGAATGTTGCCCGTGGCTGCACTTGTAGAGGAGACATTCGCCAAGTGCAATAGGTGGTTTGTTCAACGGCGAGAGGCAGCGACGGAGCAAAGCAATGCAGAACAGCCTTTTTCCAGACGGGTACATGTTAAGCTCGCCAAACGGTGGGAGAAAGCTGCAAAAATGGATGTCATCCCATACTCGCACGACGAAGGTAATTACCAAGTCACGGGCCCAAATGAATATGTTCCAGTGGTCCAAATGCAGGATGGAACTATGTCAATTATTCATAGAAGGTTCCAGTATATCGTGACAGTCGGGCCAGAGAGAAAAGTGGAATGTACATGCAGAGGTATCCAATTAACTGGAATTCCGTGCGCTCATGTGTTAGCGGTTTGTCGTCATAGAAACTGGTCACCCAACCTATTTGTTGCCCACTGGTATAGGGTGGACTACCTTCTGAGTACTTGGAATGCACTGTTTGTTCCTTATGGCAATCCTGAGAACTGGACGCCCGTGCTCATCACGGTAGGCGTGCCAACCGGCCATGCGCAGTACCCAACGATGATAATCCCACTCTGGCTGCTCTGATGGCTCTGGTGGCATCTCACTGGTCATAACAGGTGGCGCGTCAGGCTCGTCCGGCTGTACTGCGCGCCAATCAATATTCTCTCCGGCGTCTCTTAACATGGTGACCAGCTTTGCCTCCTGGCCGGCGTCCGCAATGCATGGGGCAACCAAGTTCAACATCGCGTGCCCGAACGCTCTGTAGCCACATTTTCCAAGACAAACGATTGAACGCCCGGCACCTTTAAGCGCTAACAGCAGCTATAAAAAAAACGTTAGAAAAAAATAAAAGTTATGATAAAAGGTTCATAACGCATAAAAATGTGTTGTTTTAGATGCATTACCTGGCGAGCACCTTTCCGGCCAGTAGGGGTATAACCATCGTCTTCGAATATCTGTGCGCGAAGAAACTCGCCGTAATCTCCCTCTATATACACCGAAGCCATGCCGACCCGCATGTACCAAGCATGATATCTCAATAGGGGATCTCCCTGGAACTGCATCGTATCAATCTCCGGCATCTGCCATAAGTTGGCACTCATATTGCCCGCCTTGCTGTAGTACTCCGAGTGATGCACACTCCAATCTCTATCCCAGTGATTACCGTGTGTTATCCTGTAATTCATATGTTAGTTGCAATTTAAAGACAAGAACTAATGTTAAGTACAAAAATGCTAAAAAGAACATAACTTACCCGTGTAGCCTCATGATCACATATCTCGGGACGTCTGGATCTGCGGGGATGAGTGGAGGAAAATCAAACTGACGGAGCACCCGGTCTGGATAGTGGTGCTCCACTATCCAGAAGCACACCAGCGGTCCCCTGTAGAGCCACATCTCCTGATCATCCGCTACAATCTGCGGTAGCCTCCCCTCAGTGTATAGCTCATGGTACGGAGTCCAGCGCACCTGCGTCTCACACAGACTCTGAATCTGAGATCGGACCGTCCTGATACCTGCTGTCTTTCCGTGAGGGTTGTCCTTGTACAAGTGATGTCCGTACCATTTCATGCCGAATGCCAGTCGATTTCCATTTTCGGGCTCTCCCCATGGATCCTCGTTCGGCTGAGGTACCCCCACCGGTAGCCGTGACCACGACCAATGCTGCAGAAGCAGCATTGGCCCGAAGATTTGCTTAGTTTTCCGCTATATTTTGAAGAATACCAGCCGTCAGTGACAAGTTAAATAATTAAAATAAGACAACAAATGCATGACAAGGTAGGTAATTAAAATAAGACATAAATAGCATACTGACCTTACAACCGTGGCACAAGTTGGAGTAGAGATGTGCTAGGACAGCCCCACCCAAGTTGTACCTGCCGCTCGACGGCTGAAGGTCTCGCAGCAGCTGTAGATACATCATCGGGATGGTATTACCACTAGCATCAGCAAACATGACAGAACCAAATAGGTCCATCACGAATCCCCGTGTGTATCTGTAATATCAAAATTATAGAGCAACTCATTTTTCCGCATGAAACAGAGTACAAAATAAATGTAATACAAATAGTTTGTATGAGTACCTCTGAATCTCGATCGGAGTGGAATCGCTACCTATACCTCTCGCAAACATAGCTCGCAGCTTCGTCTTGTCCAGACAGTACTTGGACTTCCCCCCGTTGCTGCGTATATCTGGCTCCGCTCCCAACAACTCAGCGAGCATGTAATTAATCGTCGTGTCATCTGGATCTGTGGGGTCAGATATGCCACCAACGGGCACGCCCTGGATAGGCAAACCCCATAGAGCACTAACATCCTGGAGAGTCACTGTCATCTCTCCAAAAGGTAAGTGGAACGTGTGCGTCTCGGGGCGCCATCGCTCCACTAGTCCTGCAATCAGGGACGCGTTGATGGACTTAGCCTCCGACTGTAGAATATCGACCAAATGCTGCACCCCCAAATTTTGCAGATACGCCTCCATCTCCGAGTAGTACTGCATGTCCGGATACCGACCCCTGGCATTTATAATTGTCTCACTCTGCGTTCAAAAAAGTGAACAACATGAAAACCTAAAAATACAAAAATTCAACAAAATCCAAACTTAAAAAAAAAAAAAAGTAATCAAGTACCTCTTTAGATGCATCTGAGACTCGGTGCTCACCGTGAGGCATCCATAATAAAGGACTGAAATGATCCTTGCTGTCAGTGGGAATGGGCTCATCAACCGGGTCGGCTGCGGGTGGTCTCCTAGGCCGTCCCCTAGCCATCCTACGTTAAAAAAAAGGTTAAACATGCTACAATTGGCTAAAATATGCTAATTGCGGTAAAAATATGCTAAAATACGCTAATATGCAAAAAGATGACTATGGAGTCAATCATAACATGCATTATACCAATAAGAACAAAGAATCACTCCATACAAGCATATTTTTATAAATTTGTATTTTTTTTGGAAGATAAGGTTTCCATTAGAAATGTATGAAATAATGCTTGAAATTGCACAAAGCTGTCCAGAAATTGCACAAAGATGATTGAACTGAATCATCAAACCTACTTCTAAGTTTACACATAAATTACACAGAAATTCAATCACATAACCGTATTATATAATAATATTTTATACAATTTCGCTAAAATATTAATTAAATAAGATTTTAAAGGAAAATCAATTCTTGAATAAATAAATCTATATTAATTGATTTTTAATGAAAAAATAAATATATCCAATTTTACCGATTAAAAATTTGAATTTAATGGGAGAATTTGGTTTTCAATCAGATTAGAAATTTGTCTTCTAAATATATAACATTTGAGACTTTAAAGGTAAATTTGGTTTTCAATCAGACGGTTCGAATTAATCAGACGGTTTGATCATTCTTATTTTTTTTGGTTTTCATCATTCTTATTTCTTTTCTTTCTTTTTTTATTTTCTTATAGTCGATATATACATTGCTGCCAGCTATAGGATGATCTATATATCCTCTTTCCTACCAATCAATATATATCTCATTAATACCATTAGCAACTAATAAATGAGCATATGCTAAAGGTAAATAGGATCTCAGTCCAAACAAAAAAAAAATAATGAATAAAAATGATAGTATAAAAAAATTAATAATTATGCTCAATTGCCGATTAAAAAATCAGACGGTTCGAATTAATCAGACGGTTCGAATTAATCAGACGGTTCGAATTAATCAGACGGTTCGAATTAATCAGACGGTTCGATCAATCAGATGGTTCGATCAATCAGACGGTTCGATCAATCAGACGCAATCAATCAGCGATAATCAATCAATCAGACGGTTCGTCAATTTGGCTTAAACATTTCTAATTCATCAATTTGGCTTAAACATTTCTAATTCATCAATTTGGCTTAAACATTTCTAATGGCTTAAACATTTCTCTAATTCACCGATCAGATCAGCAGAGAAATACGAAAAGAATTCTAATTACCTTCAAAGATGATTGAATCGACGATCGGCGGTGAAGAGGCGGAGGGACGGCCTAGGAGGGGTGAAGAGGCGGAGAGACGGCTAGACGGCGAGGCGGCGAGACAGAGGGACGGAGGCGCAGCCTTCTTTCTTTTTTCCTTTCTTCTTTCTGGCGGCGAGCTAAACCCTTTCTGTTTTCTTTTTTTTGGCGGAGAGGGGACACAGAGAAGAAGAGTCACGGGTCCCTTATGCGGTGCGAATTAAATTTTCCGGACGCTAGGAATCCTAGCGTTCTGAATTAAGAATTCGGAACGCTGATATTCCTAGCGTTCCGAATTTTTAATTCGAAATGCTGGGATTCCTAGCGGTTTGGGTAAAAATAAAAATATTTTAAAAACCTGGTTATTTATATTAAAATATATTTTTTTTTGGGTAAAAATAAAAATCACGGTGATACAAGCCTTATCTAAATAATAGAGAATATATCTACAATTTTAAATTTTTATATTAAACAAAAAAAATTCAAGATATCAAATAAATATATCGTTAAAATTAGATATATGCTAAAATTACCTTTAAAATAATGAGAGAAAAATAATTGCAGTTTCCGATCCATTCCCAATTATCAACATAATAAATTAATTTCTCTTTCGATTCCTTTTACAATACAAAATGATATTTATACTGCTGTCCGGTGGTCGACACCCATCAGCTTATTGTCTTTTGATCTCTAGCGGCTCTCGAACTTTTTGCTTTGAAAGTAATTTTGTTAAAAGAACCCTGTATATAATCGTACTGTAAATTTTACTTAGGTGCATCAATTGTACCTGAAAAAATGATGATAAATAGTACTTCAAAATTAAAAAAATGGAAAAAATAAAAATAAATTAAACAATAAATTAATTTTGAAAAAGGAAAAATAAATAAAGTCAACAAAAAATTAATTTAAGCGAATTCCTGAACCCCACAATTAAAAGCCTCAATTAAGAGAGGCATTATGTTTGAACTGACTAACTTCTATTAATTGCTATATAATTTTGTCATTTTTTAAATAAGAACTCCCAATATATTCAACTACTCAATTCCCACCAAAAAAGGTCTACATCACTTATTTGTTCCAAAATAAATGCAAAGCATGTGCGATGTTGATCCCTCCCTGATTGCTTCCGTGATGAACTTCTATTTCATTTTAATATTGTTATAACGTGTACACGACACATGAAATCTCTTTCAGTTTTAAAATATAAGGCTAAAGACGGATGAAAATATTGACAGAGTTATTTTGACTTTATGCAGCACATGAATAATACAGACAAATGAAAAAGAATATGACTAATGCACTGTATGAAGACAAATTAGCTCTGTCAATAACTTTGCTGCGGTTAAAATGTCAGCATGTTTCTACAGTGAAACATCTATATCTGTGGAATTCACATCACCCCCGGTACCGTAATAGGGAATCTTTTACAATTACTTAATCTGGACCGTTCTTTCTAACTTTGCACGAATCTTAAAGCCCAATAATACTGCCCCCTCTGTCAGCCCGAATCCCAAACCAGCTGGGAGTTAATCTCAAACCGTAAAGTGAAGGGAATCTTTTACTGTACCGGGGAGGATATTTGCCCATATCTGTGAGCGTAGCCACAACTGTCACAGTACTATAGACATAGTAATATAATTTTGAATAATATTGTTTGTATAATACCTGTATAATTATTTTTCAACACCTTCTTAAAGTTTTTAAATTTGAAAAAATTAAATGAATTATAACATGCTATTTATTTCATATTATAAATATTTTTTTATTTGTTTGTAAAATTACAAGTATATTAATATATTATTTAAATTATAAAAATAACAAACTACTCTCATATTATATTCGTAATATAACTAATTTACGAACTTAATAGTCTTGAATTATTTTTGTTTCAGAAATTTCTTATTATGAGCGTAATAAATGACACCCCCAGGGGCGGAGGCAGACTTTCAAGTTATGGGGTCAAATCTCGAAAGTTTCGTATAGGTGTCAATCTTATAAAAAAATTATAAAAATATGGGGGTCAATTTTATAGTATTCATAGCATTTACTCTAAATTATATATCAAAATCGTGTCTAAGTACAAAATTTTTGAAATTAAATGAGGATCAATTAACCCTCATTCATCACAAGTAAATCTGCCTCTGCCACCCCTCTAAAATTGCAAAAGTATTGCAAAAAAAAAAATTAAATAAATAATGTAGATGGAGTGTCTATGAAATTCTATAAAAATAATTCATGTGGGTTGATCGGGCTAGATGACAATGTTAACTACAAGATTGAGATAGTATCCGTGAGGGTAAAAAGTGACTATTTGCGAGAGTATACCACATAAAGACATTTTTTCTATTTGTGACTGGAGTATCCGTGAGAATATACCGACAGTATTATTTGTGGATAATGTTCTATTCTATAGGGTACGTTTGGATGCACTCTAGAATAGCTACTATTTGAGAATAGTAAATAAGAATAGCACTAACATTGATGGTAAGAGAATAGTGCTAACTCAAAGCTATTCGGAATAGTAAAAAAATTATTTGGAATGTATATTTGGAATAGAGTTTGGAGCCAATTATTTTTTTTCCTCCGCTGAAAGCTATTCCACCTTTTGGTGAGGTCAGCATAATAGCGTTATTCATACTGTTCCGAATAACACCAGTCTTGCTTGGATTCATCCTATTTAGAATAGCATTGTTATTCTCAAAATAGTGCTATTCTTACGGGCAACCAAACGTACCCAATAGTATACGTTGGTGTTTTGAGCACGCAAGTTGAGCGACTGGAAGCTTCAATGCACTCATCAAAGATTGTTTTTCCGGATTAACTCATGACTAAGTCTGATTCGCGTCAACCATCTTAAAAAGTGTTGGTGGTGATAATGTGTCAAGCAAAAATTCCGGTGCCAATGTGCGATCAAGTCAAGAAAAAATAGTGGAAGAGTCGGAGGTAAATTTCACAAGTCAAAATGGGCAAACAACGACGCAACTCTGTTCTGGCTTGTACGGTAGAAGGCTAGATCTCATACAAGCACTATCTGTACTGTATAATTTTACAGCCCATCGATTGGGATCCAACGATAATAAACAGAATAACCAAATTTCACAGTTCTTCAGAAATTGGACATTATCCGCAGTTAATTTCTCAAAGCTCAGCTGAGAGTTTGCTTAGCTGTGCAACGACTTGTGTTGCGGAGAAAAGAATATCTGAGTGCTTTTATACGGAACCTGTACTAAGCAAAACACAGCAGATCCAACGTGAATATCGAGCTGGGAATCTCCACGAGCGATCCACTTTGTGGTGCAACGTGGAGTGAGGCCAGCACTTTATGGCGCCAAAACCGCGACACGTGTCAACTCGAGCCATTAGGAACTCATATTCTCAACCGCTACACAGTAGACTATAAAGGTATGGTCGATAGAAGTTGGAACCCGGAAAAAATGGAGAGCAGTCACAGTACGTCACGCGTTGATTCGTATAAGAGTGTTTTTGTTTTGTTTTGGGAAAGATTCGTGTAAAATGTTTTTTTGGCATGATTTCAAAGTCCGTACGCGGATTCGTGTAAATGTTTTTTTTAGGGTAACGTGGGAACTTGCAATCTTACATTTTGATTTATAAGAAAGTTATTCGTGTAAATGTTAACAATACTACTTTAGTCTTGGATAATAAAGTTAAAATAAAAAATATATATGATTCGTGTGCTATATGAAATTAAAATAGCGCTATCAGTATTTTTGCTTGATAGAATTACTTTTTATTATAGTTTCGGTGAGGCTCCAAAACAGGAAATAGGGAGATTTAAGTCAGAAAATTAGAGTTTTTCTTATATCAAAATGTCGGCATTAAATTATTTCATTAAACTTGGGTTTAGATGGTCTCTAACTCTAGCGATGTACAATACCCCAGCTGTCTAATCTTTGATAATGGCATGGATCAATTTGGTCAAACATAAATTAATTTTAAATAAGGAAAATGAAAACAGTGAAATATGATTGAGGGTCTGTATCTGCAGGGTCGGAATAAAAAAATAAAATAAAACGGAACAATTTTTTTAAAATATGACATAAATATATAATTATTTTAAACACAACTACATTTTTATAATTTTTAATGAAATTGAAAATTTTATTTGAGACCAGAAGTAGACAAGTAAATTTCCAGACCTCACGTCGCTCTACCACTACGTATCTGCTTTTGTTTTCACTCCCAAAGCAAGACTAACTTATTTTTCAATTCAATCCATGTCATATAAAATGAATTTGACCGAATTCACACTAATTGATTTATATATTAAAAAATCCCTTTTCAATTTAGAATTCGATTTCGGTAAATTATTTGCCACTTAATGGTGGAAACAACTGCAATTATTGTCGTTTCTAGTGTCAAGGTACCAGCATAAATAGCAAAAATTCTCGAGAATTTTTCCTAGTTGGTCCAGAAATTTAACATTGGAAATTAAAATTAAGAGATGTGTCATTTCAACCAATCGTCAAATGGAATCATGATATATATCTGTGCCATTGGAAATTCCCAGGGGGAGCGGTGACCAGTACATAACTACATATTAATAATAGATGCCACAGCAAGAATCCTATTTCTTTAACATTTAACCGATTAACATTGTACACAACAAAAGAACCTGTGTGAGCCACAATTTGTCTTACCAAACGAATAAACTAATGGAAATTAAAGAATTACAAGTTCATCATTGGTCAAATATGGTATAACGGCGATGGCTCAAGCCCCCCTGTCACGTTGAAGTTCTTCAAGGTGACCATCCATGTGAAATCGTTCTTCAGAACATGCACCGCGATCGTGTCATTCGGGAAATCCTTCGCCTCGATGCCGTGAAAATCATACATTTTTCCTCTCATGTTGAATCTGTTCTTCCCTTTTCCCCCGACACCGAGCCACATCGCCAAGTTGATGTCCTCGAGACCGTGTGTATGATCTCGCGCAAATTTTGACTCGGCAATATACTGTACCAGATCCCAGGACAGCGCGTACCCCATACCGACAAAGTATGGCGGATTGTCCTGGTCTAAAGGAGGGTATCCTTTACCCCAATATGTATCCTCTTTAGGTTTATCTCTTAATGCCTCGTATAATTTGTCGAGTCTGAAGTACGCATCATCATCGGCTTTCATGACATAGTCGTATGGCCGTTCTTCGCCCGGAAACATCTTTGGTACGCTTGAGAAGTATGTGTACGTCTTCCCTTCGTCCATGTTCTCGGTGCAATTCATGATGATTATGTCGTTATAAGTGAGAATCTCCATCGCAATGAATACTTTTTGTTCGTCGGTCTTGAGTTTACAAAACACAAAACGAACGTCTATTTGCACGTTAGGGATGGTCGGTTTCTGTAATGCATAGGCCATGCGAATGATATGGCGCCTTTCGGTCTTCTCGGGGACAGTTAGGATGCTGAATAATAGTTTGAATTCAGGTTTCGACTCGGGAGGTGACAGCGGTTGCTGAGCTGGCAGTTGGCAGTTGGAGAAAAAGCTGAACTCTAAGTAGCTATTAGAATTTGGGATGAAGAAAATGGCACTTATTATGACAAGAGGAAGAAGGATTAGTACTATTGGTGTGTAAGAAATGGATTTCTCAGACATGGTGTTGCGTAATGTCTTTCTAGAGAGAGAGAGATCTTTTGTGTTTACTTTTTGTTTGAAAAAGGAGAGAGATGAGGGGGAGGTTTTATGTATGAAATGGAAGGAAGGAAGAAGGCCGCTAGGTTGGTGGAGAGGTATTTAGTTCTTTTCTTCCCTCCTTTATTTGACTGTAAGTACAGATAAGAGTTAGTTCTTGACTTCTTGTATTTTGTTTGGTTGTTCAGGAATGGGATTTCTTATTGCAAAACAAGAGAAATGTGATAGGAGATATAATATCAAATTTCGCGCAGGAAAACGAGGCAGTTGAAATTTAAAAAAAAAAATTTCTTTTACCAAAATTGAAACAATTTTATAATTTACTGTCCTTGGAAGTTCAATTAATTTCATTTTTCACCTTTCTTTTCCTTCAATTGTTTGCACATGTTTCCATAACTAACATTTTTTTCATAATGAAAGAAAGAATATTTTAAAGCGTGTGCAATAATTGAAAGAATATCTTAAACCAAATGTTAAGGTAAAGAATATTCTAAACCAAAATGTTAAGGGATTATGAAGTAGGAAGAATATTTTATTTCAATTTTTTTTGCAAAAGAAGGATATTTTGTAAAATTCTCCTAATTAAATTTATGGAGTAGAAATATTCTGTGAACGGTGCTGTTGCCATTCGTGTGACGAATCATTTTTAACCACATTAAACATTTTTATCTTTGTAATTCACCAATAACCACTATAACTTGTTGCCTTTTTATTTTTATCTTTATGAAAGCATTTTACATGTTTATTTATTCATTCATCAGTTTCAGTATGATTCCGGTGCACAGCTGGAGGATATTCTCGATATAGCCGTCATCAGAATCTAGAATGTGTTAGGTTCGCCATTATTTAATTAATTGGTATTGAATTTTTCTTGTCTAATTATTTTATAAACAGATTGCCAGAATTAATTGATCTGCGTGTTAATTTACATCAGGCACAATACTTGGGATCGCCATTATTTAATTTAATTGATTAGTTTGTTTATTTATTTTACGTAACAGGAATTACTGAATCTGTGTGTCAATTTACATCAGACTCACAATATGTACTTGGGTTCGACATTTTAAATTGAATTTATTAAATGTAGACTTTAGTTATTTATTTATTTATTTTTCAGAACAGATAATTGTTGAATCTGCGTGTCAATTTACATCACACTCCCAATTTGTCCTTGTTGTTCACCATAATTCAATTTAATTTATTGAATTTCGACTTTAGTTGATTATTTAATTTTTCTGAACAGAAATTGCTTGACTTATTGAACCTGCGTTCCAATCTACATCGGACTCAATGGAAAGAAGAAAAAAAACAAAAACAAAAATGTCATTGACATGCGTCGGTGGGACCGCGTAAATGTGGAAAGAAGAAGTCCAGATTTTCCGTGGCGTCAACTGGTGAACTACTTCGTGCATTTCATTACTCTAGGTTGCTGAGCAATTTGTTGAATGTACGATCCGAAATTTTTAAATATATCTTTTGAAAAAAAAAAACACCTCAAATTATGGAGAAAATACAGGGCCTCTAAACCAATCTGCGGTCTCATTCTTGGAGGGAGCCGCAGATTGATTTGGAAGACCCTCAAAAATCTAAATATATTTAATATTACAGTCGTTATTTAGGTTTTTGAGAGGCCGCCAAGCCAATCTGTGACTCCCGAAAAATAGAGCCGTAGATTAGTTTAAAGGTCCTGGTATTTTACGAAATTCCCAAAAAAATGATTTTTTGGTTTTTTTTAATATGGTATAAATAAAAATTTCGGATGTATGACTCTTCACAATGCATTGGCATCAGACCAGAACATTTAGAGAATGAGGCTACGGTACTATGCATAGCACAGATTGGGTCCGTACTACGGCTCAATATTTGAGTTTTAAAAATTCTAACGGTCGATCCAAACTGTTCAACATGATTATAAAATAAATATGTACTTGCAAACCAAATTTTACATTTTTTCAAATTTTTTACTATTTTTTTAGATAGGTAGAAAATCACTTGATCTGAAAATTCTGGACCATCCAAAAACAGTGATTTTCTACCTATCTAAAAAATAGTAAAAAAATTCGAAAAAATGTAAAATTTGGTTTGCAAGTACATATTCATTTTATAATCATGTTGAACGGTTTGGATCGACTGTTAGAATTTTAAAAACTCAAATATTGAGCCGTAGCACGGACCCAACTGTGCTATGCATAGTACCGTAGCCTCAGTAATGAAAATTGTAAAATTGGATAATATGAATATGTAATTATTAAAATCTTGATTCAAATCTTTATAATTAGAAAAAAATTAAAAATTAGACTACAAGTCTACAAGTAAGAATCAATCTTTGATTAAGTCCGCAAAGAGTAACGCTCTATGAGTGGAATACACGAGTTCAAAATTCAAATGGAATCATTTTGTTAACATTAGAATTTATAATGTCAGACGTTTATTTTTTTCTTAAAAAAACACTAAACTATAAGTACACATGTAGTATTTGATCGAAAGGGTTGGACTGTATAAAAATTTCTACAAAGAAAGTTTTAATTAAATTTCAATATATATAATTAAATATCTAAAATTATTAGAAAAACTAAATATTTCTGGCTTGACTTATGATCTCCGGAATGGATTCAATCATTTCAATGTCAAAAGATTTGATTCTAATGGTGTCACAATTGATCCGAGCTCAAGTCCAAAGTCCAAATACTCCTGGCTTGTGCATGGGTCTAACGTCAATTGGATTCAAATTACGTTCGTCTTATATGCTTTAAGTATACACCACTTCAATATTTGTACACATCTGTTTTAATATCCGTACTGATCTAGTGCACGGACATTAGATCAATCGAACTCAAATCATGGATCTCGAGTTATTCCCTTCCTTTTTTCCATTTTATCCTTGTTTTTCTTTTCTCTCGTTCTCTTTAATTTATTAGATCACATGAGTGCACTTAGTGCCAAACATTTACGTAGAGGCTCCCCCTATTTTATATTTTGGAACAAAATATGAGGCTCAAGCATAAAAAAAAAAAATACTATTATATCATTCGTATAAAAGTTCTTACACATTTTCATATTTTACATTACAAAAAATATATATACAAATATTAAAGTAAAGTGACAATTACCAACAAACAAAATATTGAAAAGTATTGAAAGTAGATATGCTTTATCATAATTTCATATAACAAAATATTTATGGAATTGTCTTTTATGTCGAGTTTCTGTGTGCACGTTAGAGAGAAAGAACCGTAAAGTGATGAAGAAAGAAAATACATGACGGATATAAGCAAATTTAAAATTTAAAGTGTGTGACATAACTAAAAGGATAAATAGGAAAGAATTAAAAGAGTTGAGGTATATATAATATATTGAAGTTTTCATAATAAATAAGAAAAATAGTAAGAGTTAGAGTCCACACAAAAAATTAACCCTTAATAAAAAAATTAGCAATACATGTTTTAATTGTATATCAGAACGAATTAAATATAATAATACGAGAAGGATTTGTTGATTTAGTCTCAAAAAACAAAAAGAAGTATCTGAATTTGAATACGACTCTAACAATAATTAGAGTGAAAGATAAAATGATGTGAAAAAAAAAAAATTCAGTTTGACCAAAATTAATTTTTCTACTGATTTGCAGCAAGATGTGACGGTGGGGGCGGAAATGGCGGAATAAACATGGAAAATATAATCTATTGGATTTTAAAATCCAGTCCCATGACACCGAAAGATTTCTAACAGCCCATAAAATGTTGGATGTGCGTTGTATATTATTCGAATTGATTGATATCAAAAGCTTAAATTAAATTTTAAGCGTTTCAATTAGTTTATTAAAAAAAAAAAATGACTTGCATGTATCACATGTTATATATGTAGGAGTGCAAACGGATCGAATTATTCGGAAATTAGATATAAATATCTGTGTAGATACGAATGTAAATATTATTTACATTTTAATTATCCGTATCTGAAAGATATAAATCATATAGTTAAAAATATATTATGAAACAAATTATGTATATATCTACAGATATCCGATTCGTATCCATTTAATATATGATCCGTATTTGTATTCGTATCTAGTTAATATATGATCCGTATTGGGCCCGTTGAAGGTTCGTCGATGGTTATTGGAAATATCATCATTATCGTGACATTTTTGAATAATAAATCTTGTATGTGAATAAAAAAATTGAACCCTTTACTGAACGAGATCTTGACTAATTTTTAATCGTCCATGTCTCGTTTATTTAAAGAGTGAATTCTGCACAAATTTTGAAGTTAAAAAAATAATCTTTTTTAAATGAGAAATAGACGATGTTCACTAACAATATTTAACAATCCTAAAGAAAAAATACCTCATAACTTTGGATTGATTTGAACATTTGAAATTTATTCGATGCGGTTGCAATTAAAGAATATGGATGAAGCCGGGGATCATTTGCAGTGACTCTCATTTAACATCACAACCTACGATATTATGTAAATTATAAAATATAGGAATTAAATTGTAAACCATAGGAAATTGTTGAAAATATTTGATATGTTAAAATAAAAATAAATAACTATTTATATTTTTCGGATGGAGCCTGATAATTGCCCCCAAATAAATCTTCAAGCGTACTCCTCAAGTATTTAATATCTAATTTCCATTTTCAACGCTCATATTTAATCTTTTACAATTTTGTTTATAACATTTTACAATGCTACTCGCAAGCATTTAAACCTCTATCTGCAATTATTTAAATTCTAAATATGTGTAGTTTAACTTCTAACTACTTTTGCTTTCAAGTCAAAAAAAGAAAGATTTCTTTTACCCACTTTTTTTTTTCTCTAATCATTATCGTCAATTTTTCCGACGATCCGTGATAAATTTTACGAATCTAAAACTATGAACGTTTTCTACTCGATTTTCTCTTTCAAATGTATCCATAAAGAATTATTTTTGAATAATTTTGAAGTCGTGTTTTTATATATATTTTGAAAGTAAAGCCAATGAGCACTTTAAATTCTCAACTTTTTAAACCTTAGTCTACAACCTTTTAAACCTGACATGAAAACTATTTAAATATTTAAACGGTTGAATACAGAGGTTTAAATGCATGAGAATATATGATCAAGATCAAAGTTTTTAACGCTCGAACATAGTAGTTTAAATGGTGACATGAGAGGTTTAAATGGTTGTAGACTAAGGTTTAAAAGTAAAAATTTAAAGTGCTCATAGGCTTTATTTAAAAAAAAATACGATTTTAAAATAACTCAAAAGTATTTCTTCATGGATCTCATTTGAAAGAGAAAATCAAGTAGAAAATGTTAGTATTTTTATATTCATAAAATTCATCATGATTTGTCGGAAAAAATGGGCGAGAATGATCAGAGAAAAATAAAAAAAATTGGGTAAAATGAATCTTTTCTTTTCTGGCTCGAAGACAAAAGTAGTTAGGAGTTAAAACAACACATATTTATAATTTTAATTATCTGCAGATAAATGTTTAAATGTTTGCGAGTAGTATTGTAAAATGTTATAAATAGAACTTTAAAAGTTTGAATATGAGCGCTGGAAATGGAAGTTAGATAAAATTGGAAGGCTTTTTCTGTTAAACTAGTTGGGGCCGCGCTCGACTATGATGGCTCGGGGATTAGAACATTTCTCTTTCCGGATTTTGCTTTGATTTACTTTATCATTTTTTAGTGTAATAAAAAAGAAAAAAACTCAATGATTGACCTAAATAATCTCTTTGGTTTCTTAGTGCTTTTGTTTCTCGCCAAAAGAATTACAATTAAAATGAAGCTTTGGTCTACACGCTAAGTATTGAAGAAAATTACAAAAACGGAGTCCCACTAGACCAAATTAATTAGGCATAGTTTGTTCTTATCTTATGGAAAGTAAAATACTTTAGCAAAGTAGAATACGGCAATCGAATAAATCCAAAAGGTGGCGATAAACTATATTTTATTGTTGTAAGAAAGTAATTGCTCTGCTTACTGGAAAGAATTTTTTTTGTAGAAACATGAAAATATCAAACTAATTAGATTATTTTCATGGGCTTTCATTTTTAATTGATAAATATATGTTGGTGTTTTTATTTTCGCTCTCAAAAAAAGTGTTTTTAAACTTAAAATATTTTGTTTACAAAAAACGCTTTTACATATTACGCTGACAAAAGTATCTATTAACATTTGCTCATGCCTACGTTTAGAGTGGGAAGAACGTGTCGTTCTGTGTCGTGACTAACACGCCGTGACTTTGCTCTCGTGCTGTGCGGTTACCAAAATGTTAAGGGGTGGTCACGGCACGCGAATGGTCACGCCGTGCCTAAACGTGCCATGACCATACGTGACTCGCGTGACTCGCATGACCATTTAATCATAATTTAAGTTAGTTTATTCAAAGATTCACCTTTAAATCAATATATAATGATTTTAATTACACGTGACTCGAGTAACTACGTACCGTGCCGTGCCGTGCCAAAGTTTTAAAAGATGAGCACGGCACGCGAGCGGTCACGGTACGAAACACGCGAGTCACGGCACGTAACTGACAAGCGTGCCGTGCCGTTCCGTGCTATAACCGTGCCTTTCCATGACGGAGCCGGCTCCGCCGTGCCATTTTCCCACTCTACCTACGCTGATCCTAATTCATATTGAAGATTTTGAAAATAATGAATGTCTGATTTTTAAAACTCGACAATATAGCTTCAAATTACTCTTTGAATTTCAAACTTTTGCCGGTGAAATTTCTCGAATAGTTTAATCTAAAAAAATTATGACTGTAGTTTTAAACTTGGAGATGATCTTTCAATTTTATAAAGTAAGAGCAAGGGAGAATTTGATTTACAAATAAACTTGGAATGAATCAATTATTGCCATCGGATTTTCAATTAAGGTTATGATGAAGGGCAATGATTGAAATAATAAGTTTATTTTAATAGAAATGATTAAGCAGAAAAAAGTTAGGAGTAAAGTTCATTGTGAATTAGAAGAAGGAATTCATTGTGAATGAGAAGAAAGTAATCCACAATTTTCATTATATTTGCAGAACTTACCTTTAAATCCTAGAAATTCGGGTTTCAAATAGTATAATAAAAGAATATCAATTAGAACAACGAATATAGTGAAAGAAAGACAAAGTATCTAAGAAGTTACGAAGGAAAAACGTAACGTGATGTGGCGTTTTTAAAATGATGGAGGATAATCACGTGATCAAACATAACATGATTGATTGTGCTTAATTAATTTTTTCATAATTTTAAATTATAGAAAATAAAAATGAAAGTAATGCTTAAAAAAAAAAAACCACTGAAAAATAATTAAACTAAAGAAACAATATTGAAAAAATTGGTTATGTAATGTGTAACATGACGTGACATGATCGGATTAGTTTACATAATGTGTTGTGATGTACTTATTTTAATTGAAAAGAAACATGTCACGTGATACGTGAGTCACACGTCATACCTGTGTGGGAATTTCACGGCGGCGCAATTTTGGGAAGAAAAAAAAATTGTGCCCAATGGATTCATCATTTATTTCTTCGTTCTTCTCCGCTTTTAATTGCATGTTGCTCTGTCTTTCCGATCCGACTCTAATTATTCACTTGCAATAGCAAATATGGTGGCGTGCGAGTACTTCATAGCCCATGTGAAATAAAAAGGTTTGGTTTGTCAGCTCATGACCCATGTTCGTTAGGCTGGCCCAAGCACAGTTCTCAATGTGCTTAGCCCAACCGGCAACCGAGCATCTCCGCCCAATAAGACCCCGTTCCATCTAATGACTAAAATAGTTTTCAGTTCACAGAATAGTGTGCTCTCATGTCATATCAAATTTTCATGTTATTATTGTATGAAATATTTATGTTTGTTTGTCAACCTATCGTATTGAATATTAATTTTCATGAGCATGTTATCGAGTTGTCTGACTAGGTGGTGCTCATTAATTATTGTTTACTATCTTTTCTCGCCTTGTAAGCAGAGAAAATCAGAAAACCGAATTTAAAGCTATGATATGAGAACTTTGCTAGGACACAAAATTTCTCAATAATCACCGCCCAAAAGGGTTAAATATAACACAAAATAAATTTCAAAAAACATTTCATCAATTTCACAAAGATCTGTCACAAATATAATGTTAACTCCTATAACACTGATTTCATCCAAATAATGAAAAGTTGATTTTTTTTCTGCGTTTGCTAAACAATAGGGGCAACTTTGTTTCTTTTAAAGCAATGCCGTATATATGTTGAGAAAGAGCAAGAGAGTAGTATAGAACTGATAGTTTAGAATTTGTCGTATGAGTATGATTGTATGAAGACGCTAATTCTTTGTACGGACCACTGGTATTTATAGACCTCAATAAGTTTTCTATTGTCATTCCAATGGGTATGAAACCGACCATCGGACCAACTTCGGTCTGATGTCCGGTCGGAGATGTTAAGTTTGTGTTAATATTCGTGCGCACTGATCTAAATGATCTCAAAACTGTCCGCACTAATCTTGATGTGAATCAAACGAATCCGATCGAGGATCGGGCCGCCTCCAATTCCAATGCAAACTACTTAACAACTTTGATTTCAATTTTGAGTTTAAAAACCATATTTTCAACAATATTGCACTATATTACCAGGGAAATAAATCTGCTATTATTGCGACCCCAATCGTTTAAACTTTTCCATGCATGAATCTCAACAAAGTAAGTTTTTCATGTGTGAATCTCAACGAAGATCAACGGTTGAGATCGGAATAACAGGTTTATGTTATTCCAAGAAATAGCAGCAGATTTATTTCCTATTACCAGTATAGACACATCACGCATAACATTTGGATGTTCATAAATGATAGTTTGTCAGACGAGTAACTACAACCACTAGTACAAAAAAACCTCTTTACCGACTGTTAAAATACCTTTATATCGATTGTTATTGAGGCATCAGTAATGGCGCCGTAAGTATAGGTATATCTTTACTGATGGGTAAATAAGTCAGTGTAGACTATACAACGGAGAACAACATTGACTGGTTTGCAACACTGACTGTTCAATTGAAAAAATATTCGGTGTAGACTATACTATCAACACTGACGGTTATATTGAACGAGCCATCAGTGTAGGGTAAAGCAACTCTGACGCTTCCATTAACAAAACAATCAGTGTTGGTGAACTGCTCAACACTAACTGTTCTTTAAGAAAAGAGTCGGTCTAGGGTATGAGCAACACTGACACTTCCCTTAACAAAATAGTCAGTGTTGGTGAACTGCTCAACACTGACTGTTCTTTAATAGAAAGGTCGGTGTAGGGTATGAGCAACACTGACGTTTTCCTTAATAAAATAGTCAGTGTTGGTGAAGCTCAACAGTGACTATTCTTTAATAAAAGGGTCGGTGTAGGGTATGAGCAACACTGATGGGTAGAAAATAAAACAGTCAGTGTTGGTGCAAGTGAACAGTCAGTGTTGAAGTTCTTCTTATTTACGATTTTGCCACGCAGTCTCTACACTGACTGTTAAATATTAAAACCGTCAGTGGTTGAGAGTCAGTGAAAGAGTTTTTTGTACTAGTGAGAGGGGATATTTAACTGAATTGCATGTCAAATCTTGCATGAAATTATTATATACCATCCTCTTATACGGAGAATGAAATAATTAAGAGAATACACAAGTCTAACAAAACATTTCGTCTTGATTATTTCTTGATTACAGACGAAGTGAGGAGATAATTCAAGAATGAAAAAAGATAACAATGAATTGATTCTATAAAATATGCAAAACCAATATATTATCACAAGTATAACCTAATTAATGTATATGAGATCAAAAATGGTGAAGGATCGATGGCTTAATCGCTCTGGTGACATTGAATTGCTTGAGTGTGACCGCCCACATGAAGTCGTTCTTAAGCATGTGCATGGCAATTGTGTCCGGCGAGAAATCCTTTGCTTCGGTACCGTTGAAATTCTAAATCCTCGGTCCCACATTATATCGATTGATGCCTTCCCTGTTTTATTTAGCCACATCCCGGTGTAGATATTCTCCAGCCCAGCTGGTTCATTTCTCCGGGAAATCTGATGTAGTGATCCATTCGACAAGGTCCCACGACAATATATACCTTGGCCCGGCCATAAATGGCGGCTTTTCTTGGTCTAGCATCGGCATTCCGCTACCCAATACATATCCTCCTTAGGTTTACCCCTCAAAGACTTCAGGAAATTATTGAAGCAGAGGTACGTGTCGTCATGGGTCTTCATCACGTAATCGTACCGCTTATCTTCTCCCTCAAACATATGAGGAAGGCTGGAGAAGTACGTATACGTCTATCCGTCATTCATGTTCTCCTTACAATTTAGGATTATTATATCATTGTAAGCGAGGATCTCCATTTCGATTAATTTCCTTTGTTCGTCAGAGGTGATATTGCAAAACACAAAACGCACATCGACTTGGGCATGGGGGAATGGACGTTGCAAGTCATAAGCCATGCACAGGAGGTTCCGCTGCTTGTAGTAGTTGTTAGGATACTGATTAAGAGCCTGAAGTCGGGTAATTCTGAGTCAGCTAGATCTGCACCGGAGGCGTCGATAGGATGGCAGTTGGCGAAGAATGATAATTGGAAATTATTCGGGGAGGAAATAAGAAAATATGTGCACGTTATAGTAAGAGGGATGATGATAAGGAGGAGAACTGGTGAGCAACAAGGCGCATCGGCGAACGCCTTATTCTGACCACCTCTTTTCATTATTGACAATGCGGTTCTTGTTCTTTGATTGTTTGTAGGGAAAATGTCGGACGTGCTGCATACGATTGAAAGTATTGTGGTTTAGTATATATAAAGAATAAATTTAAAATAGAGAAATTCGTTGGTTTGAAAAAAAAAATATTAGGTTTGGTGAAATGCTCCTAATTAACAAGATTTGTACATACGTGAGTTCACGACAACGAGAGAAGAATTTGATGCTTTTTTTCTTTTATGAGCACTGATTGGATTTTCAGAAGGCATGCAAAGAAAAAGGGGTCCGGATTCCTAAAGTAATTCATTTTTTTCGTTTAGACCCGGACCGTTCGATTCGAATCCTGGCTCAGGTGGACGGAGATCTTTAATATGACGGTTCAGATATGAATTTAAAAATTGAGTTACTCTAGGAGATCCGGATTCAAGAAAAGGAGCGGTCTAACTAGAATCAGATTCAAATTTTATTTGATATTGGATTAACGATTCGGTCGGTATTGAAATATTGTATGCTAATTTGTACGTATTTGAAAGTTGTTTGCATGAATTTTGAATACGGATTAAATGATTTTGATTTATCATCCGACCGAATTTGATCTGACTGTCCGATTATACATGCAAAAATCAGGAATTTAATTTGACTTTAAGAGAATCAAAACGGTCCAATGGACATGTTTGATCAGAATCGTTCAATCAGAATTATAATTTGCGTACTAATTTTAAAATTCATGCGAAATGAATATGCACGAATCTTGATATTGATTGAACGGCTTGTCGTGAATTTGATATATACGTGATTCCATTGACCGCTTTGGTCATAACTTTGACTTTGCAGGACCTGTCAAAGAACACGGCGAACATGTATGGGCTTCTCAAAAAACTTCGCTTTTAGAAAAAATACATCTTCCTGCATTTAAAAATTAAAACTGTCAAGGCGAAAATAAGAAATAGCAAGTTTATTTAACTTTAATTATACCATTTGGGTGGGTAAGAGTAAAATAAATCTAATTTTATTTGGTTGAAATTTATTTTCTTCTAATTACTTATTAAATTGAATGTATATTCTATTATTCTTTATGAAGTATCCGATGATGAAAAGTTGGAATAGAGAGAAAACTAGTTATAAGGTTGAAAGAGTCACTTATAGATTTTTTTTATCTCATGATCATCATATTACATATTATTATCTTTCACTCATAGTTAACACAATAACACCTCTATATTCTATTTCACTATCTTTTTACCATATTCTAACAAATCAAATATTTTCAATGAGCTCGTTTATCAACCATTGAAATAACAATATAACACAATAACGTGCTCTCATGTTGTATCAAATACTCCTGTTAATATTGTATGAAATATTTATGTTTGTTTACCGCCTTCTGTTAGGACTTAGGAGTCATGCTATCATATTTGAATATTAATATTTATGTTATGTAGTTACGTGGTGCTTATTTAAATATTGTTTAATTAGGCGGTGCTTATGAAATTATTGTTTACTATATTTTCTAGCCTTGTAAGGAGAGAAAATCAGAAAACCAACTTTGAAAACTATAACGTGAGAACTTTGCAAGGACACAATTAATTAAAATTTGTAAATGAAGGTCCGCTCAAATGGGTTGAATTTAACACAAACTAAATTTCAAAATGCATGTCCCCAATTTAAAAAAAATCTGTCACCAATATAATGTTAAGCATGTATTGTTAAAAGGGCTACTTTAAAATTAATTGGACTAATAAGGATCTGTTTTGGAATCTCCAATAACAATGATTTCATCCCAATAATGAAAAACTGAATTTTTTTTTCGCATTTGCTAAACAAATATGGGCAACTTTGTGTCTTTTGAATTAATGTATGTTGACAAAAGAGAAAGAGTAGTATAGTTGTGGTAGTAATCGGGATGGGATCAGACTTTCAAATTATGAGAATCAAATATGAATGAAAGTTAAAGAATATTTTTTTATCATATTTTACCATCCAAAACTTATTGGGTTGACTTCAAACGACGCATCCAAACCATTGAAACTGATCTACTTCATGAGTGATGTGTTTACATGTCAAATTTTTAAATTTTTGAACTAATTTTAGTATGAAGTCAAGTGGTAAAAAAAAGATGATTTATAAGTTAATTTTAATGAGTTCATTTTTCATCATTTTTTGACCACATGACTTTATACTAAACTAGTTCGAAAAATTATAAATTTGACATATAAATGCATCACTCGTGAAGTAGATCGATTTCAACAGTTTGGATGTGTTGTTTGCAGTGTTCTAAATAGCGCGCTATAGCGTTTTTGGACCCCAAACGCTACGCTATGACATCAAAATGCGCTATTTGCGCTACGGCCGCTATAGCGACCGCTACAGCGCTATAGCGGTCCGCTATTCGCGCTATTTGCGCTATACAATATGGGTTTTTTTTTAAAGCAATTTATATGGGTTTTAAATAAAGATAAAAAAAATCTCAAACCGAAATTGAATTTGTTGCTACTTGCTACAGATAAATCAATTTGAAATTGGGAATAGAAATTGAAATTTGAATAGAAAAAAAGTCCAAATCGAAAATAAAATTTGAATAGAAAAAAAAAATTATGTCATGAATCATGATGTTTAAGATATTTTTAATAGGAAAAATCGATAGTTTATGATATTACTATGGATATTTTGAACCGCAATTTGAACTTTGTACTGGTTCAATATGAATATTATAATTTCTTAATTACTTTGGTGTTATTTATTGTTCTATGAGACTTTAGATAATGTTGATATTTAGTACAAATATTGAATATACGAAATGTAAAAAAAAAAAAACGCTATTTGGAATAGCTTCCGCTATAGCGACGCTATTCGCTATAGCTTTTTTTTTAGCCTTCCCGCTACGACGCTATAAACGCTATTTAGAACCTTGGTTGTTTGAAACCAATCCAATAAATTTTAACTTAAGCTCACAAAGAAGCTTGGTGAGCTTAGGAACACCCTAGTTCTACTCAAAAGTTAATTATATAAAATTTTCATACTACAAATGGACTTCATTGATTTTCATGGGACCTAATTCGGCCAACCAGTCTAACCCGAGTATGATGTCATATCCCTTTACATTTAGAGTGCGTTTGGATGGATGAAGAATAGTCACTAACCCAGGTTAGCACTATTCCGAACTACTATTCACCGATTGGGTGTTTGGATTAGCAAATATGGACTATTCTTTGTTTGTTTTTATGAGTTTTCTCATTATTCTACTAATCCAACATTTGTTGTTGGATTAGTTACAATTCTCAATCGTAGAATTAGCTCTATTCTTGCTCTATTTTTTGTTTCATCCAAACATCTCTGCAGTGATCACAACATTTTGTTTTAAACTATATAAAAAATAAAAAATCATGTAAGTATGAAAAATTTCAAAATTGATGTGATCAATTGACCCATTAACTAAGAGTGAATCTGCCCTGATAGTAATGGTACATAAGTAACAATTTTAGTTTAAAAAACCATCACCGATAGATCCATTTAAGTATTATAGATTTGTCATTACTGATTATCAACATATAGTAAGAGGAACCCACTAGTACGAAGACCCCAACAATTTTTCTAACATCATTAGTTACTAGGTTGGAGTTGGAAATGCAATCACTTGGTCACCGATAGGCGTGAGCTTCCTCTTCTAACCATATACATGAATCTTAACGTGAATCAAACATTTCAGATCAGATATCAAACCGAACAAATTCGATGCTGATCGGGCCTCCCCACTGGCCTCCTGTGAAGAATTCTACGTGAAGTTGTGCGTGCTGCTTTTTTTATGGATCAGTCCATTGTAATATATAAAGGCCTAATGCCCAAGTACTTTGTAGAAGTGCTACAAGCCCATTTTCCTTGGGCCATAAGTATACCCTGATTGCTTAATCAAGGTTCAGCTTCTCTCGGCGCTATGTTTATAAAGGTAGTTTTGATAACAGCATCTTAATTTTTTGCACTATGTTATGCCCATGTTCTCAGTGGTTAGCACGTTATCAAACACGTTATGCCCATGTCTCAGTGATTTACAGTAATTTTTTGCAAGCACGTTATCAAACACGTTATGCCCGTTAATTTATTTTGCAAGCACGTTATGCCTCTGAGCGAAAATTGACGTTTTTCTGATTATACAATTCGTGTTAAATAATAGCAGCAAGCAGCCACCAATTTGGCCGGGAAGCAAGTCAACCAAAGTAGAAAAAAAAACGATTAGGACTCTTTTAATTAAGTGCGCTTTTACCGAATGAAAATGGTAAATGCAAAATTGCAAACTCCCCTAACTCTGCCCTTTATCTCGCTCGTCTTACACGCAAAGGTACTACATGCTCCAACCAAAGCTTTCTTCACCATCAAAGTGTCAAATCCTTCAAAAACTATGCAAGAGTCAATTAAAACCCCATGCTTTACAAATTGACAAATTAGCACCCTTCAAATGCTCAAACAATACTTCATAATTCCTAGCACAACCTTCCTGTAATGGACCTTCTAAAATCATGTGCTCTACCTCTCCAAGACAAACGACATTTCCTTTCGCCAAAGCTCTCTAAATCCACCAAAATTCTAATCTTTTTCCCTCTTATAATCCTTGGTTTTATTTATCTATTTCTATACCCAAATGAGTTCTACCTGCAGTCGCTCGTCATGTCATGTACCGGCTCAACATACACTAGTGTAGAAAAGTTCACCGATCCAGTCGTCCGGAAGCCCGATTTCAGACTGCTGATTGGGGTTTTGACACGTGCCGATTTGTATGAGAGGAGGCACCTACTAAGGATGGTCTACTCGTTGCAAATGGGAAATCTGACAGCACATGTAGATGTTAAATATGTATTCTGTAGGTTGTATAAGGACGATCAACGCATCCTCGTGCCGCTCGAGATACTCAAGCATGATGATATTATCATAATGGATTGCGAGGAGAATTTGAACGAAGGAAAGACATACAGCTTCTTCTCCAGCATTGCACAAATGTATAATGGTATGCGTTATATATGTATCCTCATCTGTTAATTAATCATGCATGTTTGTACTTTCAAGAGAAACAATTTGGATTGATACCATGCTATATATATCGTGGTGCATTCCATTAAATATATTGTGAGACGAAAGGCTTGAAATTATTTATTAAATTAGTCCTTCAAGAAATTAAACAAGAAACCCGGCCGATTGAATGTTTCTGTCAGTATTTATTGTTCAAAATAAAATGAAAAAAGACATTACTGTTGATATATTGGTTTAAAGTAGTTAAATGATTTTACTTGCAAAAAGGTAAAAAAAAAAAAAAGAGGATTTACAATTTTACTGTTTTGCAAACTAGGTACGAATGGAGAAGAGAAACCCTATGACTATGTAATGAAGGCGGATGATGACATATTCATCCGACTGCAAAAGTTGATCGACTCGTTAAATCCCATGCCTAGGGAAGACATGTACTACGGGTTCGTGATACCCTGCGACAGTATGGACCCGTTTCGTGAGTACATGTCTGGCATGGGTTACGTACTGTCATGGGATTTGGTTGAGTGGATTGCCTCTTCAGACATAGCCAGAAATAACACACGAGGAGCGGAGGATATGATGACTGGGCGGTGGTTTCATTACGGGAACAAGGCAAAGAACCGGTTCAATACAAAACCAGCAATGTATGACTTCCCTATACCGATACCAATCGATTCATGCTCGCATAAGTTCATACCAGACACCATAGCTGTGCATCGATTAAAGGATAATCCTAAATGGGCAACGACACTGAAGTACTTCAATTTTACAGATGGGCTCAAGCCTTCTAAGTTTTACCGCATAGATTGAATATTTGATTGGTTTATTTTCATTTTTTCGTTAAGCTTTTCTTTTTCTTTTTCTTTTTTCTTTATTACGCTATTTTTAAAAGCAATTGTAGAACAGAACACAAGAAACTGGCAAGAATGCATTGTTTTGAACTTTTCATGAATTATTACCGCTTATATTATGGATTCTATCTTGTTAACCATAACAGCAAGGAGTTAGTTACAAACAACAGTTACAGTCAAAGTCAAAGATGTAACTAATAGTTAGTTAGAGATGGCTATTGTATCTTTGCATTACTGTAGCCTATATAAGGCGATGTACTACTCCTCTGTAATCAACTAATAATAATGAAAATCAATTCCACCATTCTCGATTCTCTCTTTACCTTACCAGTATTCTAGTTAACATGGTATCAGAGCACCATGGAAACTGATCCGAGTTCTCATCCCTCTAATGACTCTTCTTCTGTATCCACCCCTTCCCCAAGCACACATGTTCCCCCAATTGTTTACCTATCTCGACCAAATTGAATCGAGAGAACTATCTGTCATGGCATTCGCAAATTGTTCCTCTTCTTCACGGCTACAGCCTCTATCAATTTCTTGAAGCTCCAGCCCCATCGCCAACCATTACCACAGTCACCAGTGCTATCCAGACCAATCCTGAGTATCTACCATGGCACAAACAGGACCAGATGCTCCTCGGGTGGCTGCGCTCTTCTCTGACTCGCGAGATCCTCGCCCAGGTGGTCTCCGCCAAGACCTCCGCCGATCTATGGCTCAACCTCCAAAAGTCTTTTTCAGCAACCTCTAAGGCCAGGCTCTCTGAACTTCGCCGAAAACTTCAAAACACGAACAAATGCGGCTCTCCGTGCCTGGAGCTTGTTCAGAAGCTTAGATCCATAGCTGATGAACTTGCTTTCATCGGTGAACCAGTTTCAGACGAGGATTTTCAGCGATATCTTCTTCAAGGGCTGAGCTCCGAGTATGATCGCTTTGTGATCGGCGTTCTTACCGCTCCGACTAGGTCGACTGCCGATCTCTGTGGCACTTCTCTACAGCCACGAGGTTCTTCTGACATCTCGTATCTGTACGTTACCTTACTAAAACAAATAAAGTTCATAAAAAAATCCCAATTGAAACAATAGAAATTACAGCACATTCATAGCTGAAACTGTAACATTATGCAAAATAATTATATGAAATTATTAATTGAAAGTAATATGCAAACTTTTGAACGCGTTTGTCTATTTAAAATATGTTACTTAAAGAACAAATGGTATTTTTTAACTGATTAACAAAATGATTAAGTCATGTTAGAATAAGCTATATAGGACAAACAATTATTTGAGAATCGATTCAACTGAAATAAAGTGTGCATACTACTAATTTGGAAGTTTCGAAATATTTAGAATGGAAAATTCGAAAGACAAAATTATTATGACATAAATATAATAGGAAGTTAGTAATTAGTAATATTTTTAATCTTCATTTAAGTTTTCTTGGATTGATTTATCATGTTTGAAAATTTCAAGGTTAAATATATGAAAAGACATACTTAAAATAAAGAAAAAAAATGACCAAATAACTTGGGCCACCGGCCAGGGTTGAGTGAAACACTCAGCTGCTTAAATACTCCTTAATTAGAATTCCTTCTCTCTCTTCGGAAAAGAAAGAAAAATAACAAAGTAAAATCAGAAAAAAAAAAAACAAATGACAAATGAAAGAAGAAAAAAAAAGAAAAAAAAAAAAATCAGAGGGTCTTTCGTCCATCTCTCTCCCTCACTGACTGATACAATTGTGACTGATACAATTGAATCGATGGCTCTGTATGCAACTATGGGTATCACTCTTTTCTCAGTTGTGTTGTGCAACTATGGTATCACTCTTCTCTCTTGGTGTTATATTCTCTCTTTCACTTGATTAAGTCTTGGTTCTCTTGAAGAAAATGGGGTAAGTAAACTCTAATATTGCTGTGCATTTAAAATTAAAAGAAACTTTGTTCAATGGTTAAAATAAATGATGGATTTGCTTGATGTCACTTTTTCTCACTTGTTTTGTTAGCACTATACCAGTGTTATATTGTTCTCATGAGTTCTAGGATATTGTTTTGATCCTGGTACCGATCGGTACATGTAGGTCTTACCCCCCTGTTTTGATTCCAGGGACTGATTTGTTAAAGACAAAGAAATAAAAGGTAAAATTCTAATAAATACTAACGCTTTGTTAATATTTACTTGTCACAAGGGTTAAATTGCAAAATGGTAAGAACTTAAAAGCTCGGCTGAAAGTTAACAATAGAAATTGGGCTTTTGAGCCTCCAACTAGAAAAGGAAAATATAAATGTGAAATTAAGTTGGTCTTGGGTTTTGCTTGAAAATTAATAGACTTGAATTACTAAAATTGTACCCAAATCTGAATTGGGAATTAGACTATTTAAACTTAAAAGAATTGGACTGTTGGATAATTTATCTAGACCGAAAATGAATACTGAAAGTTATAAATGGACTGTAGGACATGAACTATTGATTATGGACTGAAAATGAATGGAGTGGACTTATTGGACTTGTTTAGTTAAGTGATTAAGAAAATGACAGAATAATTGATAAATGATGTCATTAATAAAATGGGTATTGTTATTATAATTAAACAAGGGTTGAGGGTGATTATAAATGTGATCTATTATATGTATGACTTGATATTATGGTAAGATTTATATCAGAATAATAAATCTGTTGTTATTTCAGGGAATAATAGAAACCTATTATTCTGATCTCAACCGTTGATCTTCGGTGAAATTCGCGTATGAAAAACTTGCTTTGTTGAGATTCGTGCATGACAAAGTTTAAATGATTGGGCATCGGAATAACAGGTTCATGTTATTCCCAAGGAATAACCAGGGCCGGTCCTGAAGATTTTGGGGTCCGGGGCGGGAGGAAAATTTGGACCCTTTATGTACAATTTTTATCAAAATAATATGTAGAGAACCCCTATTATATTTATCTTTAGAAAAATTAATATTATAATATTTAATAGAACCATTCTCAACAAGCAAATCTCTCATTTTTTAATCTAAACCATCCCACACTCTAGGATCATATATATTTATAGATAACGAAGAATCTAAGCACTCAGACACATGATTAATTTCTTCATTATTTTCACTAGTCTCATTTTCAAGCACATTTGTTATTTCTTTATTTATCTCATTTTCATTTTCAGACATATTTGTTGTTTCTTGATTTACCTCATCTTCATTTATCTCAATTTGGTTTTCAAATATATTCTTGGTTCTTCGTACACCTCACTTTCAACTTAGTTTTCCAAAAACTCATTTTGTGGTTTAATTTTCTACCAAAGCTTTTCAATAGAATCTTTTGAGATTTTAGTTTTTCTTCTCCCTAACTTTTTTGAGATTTTAATTTTTTTTCTCCCTAACTTTTTCTGTTTCTTTTTTCGCTACCAGATATATGTTTTTTAAGAAACATTGTTTTAAATTAAAAATAAAACAAAGTAATAGAATGATAGAACCAAGGTAATGAGGCAGACGCAGTGCTTAGCCGCCGACAGTCCAATCCAGAGGCTGCGTCGATGCGTCGGTCTCGCCCTAACCAAATGCTGCTTCCGTCTCTGCCTCGCACTCGCTATCGCAAACGAGATCATGACTCATGAGGAGAGCTAGGTTTCTTAATTTATTTCTTCCCTCATTTGTTGATTTACAGAGAAAAAACGGCAGCCGGCGGAATTAGGTTTATTAATTTTTTCTTGCTTCGTTTGTCGTTTCACATAGAAGAAATGGAGTTTTATTTTTTACCCTATTAATTAAATTGTTGACTTTATTTTTATCGTTTTTAACATATACAATTTTTTTTTTGGGGCCCTGTTGGATTTTGAGGCCCGGGGCCATCGCCCTGGCTACCCTGGGTCAGGGCCGGGGCTGGGAATAACAGAAGAATTATTTCCCTGTTAATATAGTGCAATGCTGTTGAAAATATGGTTTTTAAACTCGAAATTGAAATCAGAGTTGTTAAGTAGTTTGCATTGGAATTGAAGGCGGCCCGATGCTCAGTTGGATTCGTTTGGTTCACATCAAGATTAGTGCAGACAGTTTTGAGATCCGTTCAAATCAGTGCGCATGAATCTTAACACAACTTTAACAACTCCGACCA
Source organism: Carex parvula (assembly GCA_025461045.1). Classification (NCBI taxonomy): domain Eukaryota; kingdom Viridiplantae; phylum Streptophyta; class Magnoliopsida; order Poales; family Cyperaceae; genus Carex; species Carex parvula. The sequence continues at coordinate 250,495 of JAJGRW010000615.1, read as the reverse complement.
GACATCAGACCGAAGTTGGTCTGATGATTGGTTTCATGCCCATTGGACTGACAATAGAAAACTTATTGAGGTCTATAAATACCAGTGGTCCGTACAGAGAATTAGCGTCTTCATACAAACATACTCATACGAGAAATTTTAAACTATCAGTTCTATACTACTCTCTTGCTCTTTATCAACATATATACTGCATTGCTTCAAAAGAAACTTGCAAAGTTGCCCCTATTTTTCAGCAAACGCAGAAAAAAGAAAAATTCAACTTTTCATTATTTGTATGAAATCAGTGTTATAAGAGTTCACATTATATTTGTGACAGATCTTCCTGAAATTGATGAAATGCTTTTTGAAATTTATAGTGTTATATTTAACTCTTTTGGGTGGTGATTTATTGAGAAATTTTGTGTCCTAGCAAAGTTCTCATATCATAGTTTTAAAGTCGGTTTTTTTATTTTCTCTGCTTACAAAGCTAGAAAAGATAGTAAACAATAATTAATGAGCATCACCTAGTCAGACAACTTACTATTTTAGTCATTAGATGGAACAGAGTCTTTTTGGGCAGGGATGCTCGGTTGCCAGTTGGACTAAGCACATTGAGAACTGTGCTTGGACCAACCTAAACACACATGGGCTAACAAACCAAACCTTTTTATTTCACGTGGGCTATAAAGTGCTCGCACGCCACCATATTTTCTATTGCAAGTGAATAATTAGAGTCGGATCGGAAAGATAGAGCGACGTGCAATTGAAAGCCGAGAAGAACGAAGAAGTGAATGATGAATCCATTGGGCACATTTTTTTTTCTCTTCCCAGAATTGCACCGCCGTGAAATTCCCACATCACAGGTACGATATGTGACTCACGTATCATGTGATGTATTTTTTCAATTGAAAATAGTACATCACGGCACATTATGCAAACTAATCCGATCATGTCACATCATGTCACGTGACACATTACGTAACTAATTTTTTCAATATTGTTTCTTTAATTTAATTATTTTTCAGTGCTTCCTTTTTTTAAGCATTATTTTATTTTTATTTTCTATAATTAAATTTTTTGAAAAAATTAATTAAGCGCGATCAAACATGTCCACATGATTATCCTCCATCATTTTAAAAACGTCATGTCATGTTACGTTTTTTCTTCGTAACTTCTTAGATACTCTGTCTTTCTTTCACTGTATTCATTGTTCTAATTAATATTCTTTTATTATACTATTTGAAATCCTAATTTCTAGGATTTAAAGGTAAGTTCTGCAAATATAATGAAAATTGTGGATTACCTTCTCATTCACAATGAATTCCTTCTTCTAATTCACACTGAACTTTACTCCCTACTTTTTTCTGCTTAATCATTTCTAGTAAAATAAACTAATTATTTCTTCATCATTGCCCTTCATCATAACCTTAATTGAAAATCCGATGACAATAATTGATTCTATGGGTTTGGGTCTTTGTGACCATTCTAGGGGCCTAACTGTACAGCAAACAGTTAAGTGCTCCAAATCGTAAACTATTGGGCTTAGTGGTACTTTGGAGGAATAAGACAAACTTAGCACAAAGATTTATGTATGTATAATAGATAGAATTCATAATATAAACGGTAATAAGATAGTGGCTAATATCAAAAAGTTTGTTCTTAGCTCCCGGGGCAACCAAGTTGTTTTCGGGTTTTCAAAGTCCAAACGGTCGATCCAAACCGTTCAACATGTTCTCTATATTGAAATGTGCTTGGAGACTAAATTTTATATTTTTTTGAATTTTTTTGCTATTTATTTAGCCACTTTGAAAATTACTGATCACATGGTCCAGAATTTAATTGCACTGTTTTTACTGTTCACCCGGATCAGCAAATTTCAAAGTGACTTAATAAATAGCAAAAAAATTTCAAAAAATGTAAAATTTGGCCTCCAAGCATATTTTAATATAGATTAAACATCTAACGGTTCGCATCGACCGTTTGAACTTTGAAAACCCGAAAACAACTTGGTTGCACCGGAGGCTAGGAACAAACGTTTTGATATTAGCCACTCTCGCGGTAATAATTCATGGGAAGTTCAAAACAATGCATTCTTGCCAGTGTCTTGTGTTGTCTGTTCTACAATTGCTTTTAAAAATAGCAAAATAAACCAATCAAATATTCAATATATGCGGTAAAACTTAGAAGGCTTGAGCCCATCTGTAAAATTGAAGTACTTCAGTGTCGTTGCCCATTTAGGATTATCCTTTAATCGATGCACTGCTATGGTGTCTGGTATGAACTTATGCGAGCATGAATCGATTGGTTTCGGTATAGGGAAATCATACATTGATGGTTTTGTATTGAACCGGTTCTTTGCCTTGTTCCCGTAACGAAACCACCACCCCGTCATCATATCCTCCGCTCCTCGTGTGTTATTTTTGGCTATGTCTGAAGATGCGATCCACTCCACCAAATCCCATGCTGGAAATTAATTTTCAGATCTCATGCATGTGGCAAAAGTGTTGGTTTTACGCCAGTATGTGATTTATTTCTAAGCATCAGAAATCGTGTTTAAGTTGGAGAGGCTCAATTAGTCGCTTATGAATCTAGTAAAGTGAGGAGTCAACAGAGAAACGTACAGAACACTGTATCAGAAAGGAGAAACGTACGGAAGTAAATTTCGGTTTGTTCGGTTGAACCGAAATTTTGCAATTTTAACCCTCCAAAGCTTGAACTGTATCAGAACTGAACGAACTGGTACTGCTGCGTGTATCAAAACCCCTTGTACTGGTTTTAAATAATTAACAAGAAGCACAAGAAAAAAAATGAATTTTAAGAACCAAGCTCAATGTAGAAAATGAATTTCTCGTAAGTCGTACCTCTGTCATTTCTTAATTTCTTCAACAACGGCTTCTCTAGTTGATTTGATGTTTCACAGTTATATTTGCAATTAGAACCCATAACACTCTTTAGGAATCTTCTTTTATGCGATCTTGGTTTTAAACTCAACCCCGAACTACCATAGGAGAGAGAAAATGAATCAATAAGAGAGGCTGACAGGGATTTGAGAAGAGAAAATAGAAACGACAAAGTAAGGGACAGTGGCGGAGCTAGAGAAGACGTTATTCAGGAATTAGGTTTGGGTTAGATCGGGCACAACCGCACAGGGAAGAAAGTGGGGGCATTTTGGGGTAGAATGAAGCGATTGGGGATTTTACAAAACACGAAGCGCTGGTGGGGTACGGAGGAATTCGGATCCAGTGAAGTAACTCAATTTTTGATTTTTGTATGAGTTTGTTCGATTCAAATTTGTGAAAATTCATTATTCAAGTGAGCACACATATTCCGACAATAAATTCGAATCTCAAGATAATCTCGAGTGACGAATTCAAATCAGATGGTCTTGATTCAAACCCAAAGGTTGGATTACTTTAGAGGATCTGGACCCAGTCTGGAGAGAGCGCGATGCAATTGCCAAGAGTTCGGTCAGTCGATCGAACCCATTTTGAAAAATCCTGACAAACAAAAATAATTTTTTCATATTAATAATTTTGCAATTGTTACGATAACACCACAAAATTAATACGTGCATGATCTCATATCATATGATACTTTCAGATAAATTGCTAATTTAGCTAAATTACTTAATTTATATTGTAATTGCCACAACAACAATTTCAGAATTTTTTCCATGTCTTCAATTGCTATTTTTGGCATGATACAGGGAATGATCTATTTTGTCTTTAGCTTTTCTAAAACTGAGAGGAAAATAAAAAACATTTCTAATGTAGTTGTTTAAGAAAATACACATGATTGAAATCTAGCTCAAGTTATAATTTGTAATAAAAAAAATTTAGAAAACCGAACATGTTTCTTACCTAGGCTATATATTTTATACTTTTTATAGTACATGAGAACTTTTTAAATTTAAAATGTATTTTTAATAGAAAAGACAATAAATTACTTAAATTTGTGAGTTTTTAAAATTTAGAAGGATAAAAATGAGTTCATTTCATTGGAAAAGAGATGAATAGAGATTATTATAATTTAAAAACTTTTAATCGGAATTATTATATTAATAAGAAGAATTCATTGTTGAGAAGAAAAGAATCATATATAATTTTCATTAAATCTACAAAAGATGCCATTAAATGAGATTGGGTGTGCAAATGGAAGAGTAAACACTCAAAAGACATTCAAAACAAATAAAATTTTAATAATGCATGTTAAATTTTCGTCAAATCCGATCATAAGTCACAGAATTTCATATGGTCCAAATTATCCTTTCAAATCCCCTCAAATGAAATCATTTTCCGTTTGGGCCTGAATTTAGTCAGCATTTCCTCGGCAAATCCGGCCTTTAATCAAACAGTATAACAAAACCCAACTAAAGAGCAAGCTGAAGCGGGTCGCGAACTTCGCTTCCCGCCACGAAACCCGAACCACGCGGAGTGGCGAGGAGAGGGTTTCTAGATTCGGCTTTTGTTTCATCTCTCCCCCTCGCACAGACAAAACCTCACTTCCCCTCTAGATACTCTCTACCGCGGAAAATGGAGGAACAGGTAGTAGAGGTGGAGATGGAGAGCGTCGGAGATGAGGCGGATGGTTCTGTACTGATCCCTTTTCAGCTTCAATTCGACAAGCCCGTGCCTTTCCAGGTAGGAATCCCTCCATTTGTCTCTGCTGGACCGATCAAGTTATCATTTTCCTTTTTTGTATGTGGAATTCTTGAGGGTGAATACCAGAACTGTTTTGTTCGATCAGTACCAGGTCTTCTTTGTGCACAATCTCATTTGTTAATTTAGTATTTTTGTTTACAGAAAAATGTGGTAAGAATGTTAGCACAGTGTTATTGTTTCTTTCTCTAATTATATGTTAGAGGAATGTTGATGTGAACTTATTATTTTGTTAGGTTAAAATGGCAGAATGGAATCCAGAGAAAGATCTGCTTGCCATAGTGACTGACGATTCGAAAGTACTTCTTCATCGGTTTAATTGGCAAAGACTTTGGACCGTGTTTCCTGGTTTTTCTCTTATCCGCAAAACTCTTTTTAAGTTGTGGCTTGGAAATATAGAAACTGATTCAAAATTTCAAGTGTAGTTTTGTTCCGTGCCGCCTGCTGGTTGTCATTTCAATAAAGTAACTGGTGTTAGGAATTGAGTACCGGGCCTCACAAGCCCTGTGGTGTACAAGAAGAAGCCACAATAAGACAATAAAATAAACAATTGGGTTGCTATTATATCCTGCATCAGTAATTTGGTACTTTTAGTGCATTTTTGTCTTGTTTGATACCTCAACTGAAGTAATCTGTTCTTTGACTAGGAAAATCCATATCATCTCTGTGTTGGAGTCCAGATGGTAAAGTTATAGCTCTTGGCACTGAAGACGGGTCCATATTTTTGCATGATGTCGAGGTATGCTTTATTCAAAATTATTTATGGATTGGATTCAAATTGCGAATACCCTTTCATAATTGGACATGAACCTCCTTCATTGAAAAGATAACATTTTGTGCTCAAAAAAGTAATATGTCATGTATTCATAAAAGCAAAATGCTGCCACACGGGAATGCTTTGTAGAGTCACCTCTGGCTGCCTTAATTGTTGGCCAAAAGCTTTTTATTATTCGTTCAGAGTGTGACTCCTTAGTCTTTCGCTTTCTGCTCGCTGGGGATAACTTTATCCTCCTTTGATCGGTTGTATAGGAAAATATATTAATTTTCATGGGCTTTCTTATCTGGTTTAAATTATATACAGGCTGTATCTATTAATTCAATTTTTTCTTGAGGAGTTATAATGTAACCTGTCCTCCATTCTAATAGCTCTCCTATTTCACAGAACGGTAAAATGTTGAGAAGCATGAAGACGCATGATGTTGCAGTTATCTGTCTTAATTGGGAGGAAGATGCATTAAAAGTGGTACGAGGAATAATCTATTACTTGCATAATACAGAATCTTTCTCACAAAATACAACCCACTGACATTCAGAACAGTAAGCCCTCAGTTCCACATTTTAACTGATATAAGACTCGGTAGCTCACTTTGGAAAGCTGGATACCAATGCAGCATTGTCTCTTTTATTAACTGCTTCAGAGAGCTTTGTTACACTGCTACTATTTGCAACTCTAAGGAAAAGAAGTTTAATCGTCTTCTTGTTGTTGTATTATATTGGGGGAATTTCATGTATACCCCTCAAAAACCTTGAAATTATGTATTTGTCCCTCTAAACTTCATAATATCTTATTTACCCTTCTAAATTTCAAAAACTCACAGATTTACCCAATTAATTGCCTATTCTATTAAAACTCATTCTAAATTTATCAAATACCTATTTCTAAATTTATAAAACTCATTCTAAATTTATAAAATACCTATTTCACTTGCGAGGGCAAATGGTTTATTTTCTTATGTGACACACACAAACATATGCCTAAATGCCACTGTGTGTGCGTAACAGGTAGAGAAATGACCCATTTGCCCTCGGAAATGACCCTTTATTAAAAAAAATCCTTTTTTTTAAATACAAATGAGTTTCTGATCCGAATCTGCCGATTCCTATTGATTCGCCCAATTCGGATTCCATGATCAACTTGCCGAAACCATGATTTGCAACTTGAGGAAAAGAAGTTTCATCTTCTTCTTGTTGTATTATATTATATAGGTTGATAGAGACAACCACTTTGTTTATGAGGATAGGACAGCTCGTTTCTTCCCACCTCCTCCACAGGTCCCACGAATGCCTGGTCTGAGTGATGGCGACCTAGAAGAAGCTACTCAACAACTGTCAAGCATCTCCTGCCAGCGCTTTAATATCCTGTGCAGTGGCGATCGTGATGGCTGCATTTGCTTCAGTATATTTGGAATTTTCCCCATAGGAAAAATTGTAAGTTTCTAAACCTTTAGTTTAATGGTTGTTTCTGTTGTTATCATTATGATTAAGTTTTTGCTTGTTAGTATGACCTGGTGGTTACAATGATGGCTAGTTTGGTTGTTGGACGTCCTTTTTTTTTGTATTTTGCTTTTTGATAATTTATTGGATTTCAAAGTTATATTACAATATTTCAGCCAAAATTTGACACTATTCACTTGGAAATTTTTGCTGCTGGCTCAGTGCAATTTATTATATGTATCTAGCGTCATTTGCAAAAAGATGCTTGTAAGTTTATAGGATAAATGCAATTCCACTGGTCTGCCTCACATTTGTGATTATTGGTTCTATAGCTTAAAAGAGTTCAAATAGTTTGGACCGAATATTAAAACACTTGGTACTTTCCTCCATCTTTTCATTTCAGAACATCCATAGCATCGTTCTTCCTAATTGCTTGGGTACTAACTATCAATATCAACTGAAGAACTCGTCCATAAGCAAGGTATCCGTGCTATATGTATATATGCAATTAATTTTCATTAGAAATATCAAGTTTGAAGAGCTTGAATCCAAATTCTTCTTTTTCTTGCCATTTTTCCTGTAGGTTGCTTTGTCAAGAGACCTCTGTCGACTGGAAGTGCTATGTTCTGGAGAGCTTATTGAATTGGGTACAAACACAAACCGCAATGATACTTCAGTTGGTTTACACTGCTTGAACCTGGACACTTCGATTTTTCTCAACAGGTGAGCCTGATCTCTACAGGTGCTTGTATCATATTAGGTTTTTAGACCTGATCCTGCCCAAAAATTAATCAAACAAAGAGCTCAAACTGAGTTCTTGTCCATACAGGTTCGTTACTTGATGGTACTGGAGCTACAAGAGCGTTTTAGTTTATATTTTTTTTAAGGTTAGTGACCTAAATGCCTACTAATGATTGCATTAATAACCGAAAAAGTAATTACAACACTTAAATAAAAAAACTTATTCCAGAAAATAAGTCTCTATTCTTCTCTATTCTAGTCTTAACCCTCTCTATTCTACTATATGCTAGAAAATCTCTATTCCAGATCTACATCCTTCTTATTCCCCTTAATTCAAAATCTGAAAAATATTACTCTATTCCAGATCTATATCCTTCTTATTCTCCTCTGTTTAAGTATATGATGATTGGTTTTTAATGTAGGAAAAACGAGCTGCATCAGGTGGCTCAGCAAGCATCAAATATAGAGGATTTGGTTGAAGTTGTGCGTGCATCTATTTCAGTCATGTCAAAACAGTGGGCTGATGCTATGAACTTGTTCAATTCCAAGTTCGGAGCTCTCACTTCATTGATCACCGACCATGGTAATGTGTCTAATTAATCAAACCAATTTGGATGGATAATTTTAATGTACTGTCTCAGCATTTGATTTTTATACTTATGCAGGGTCTTATTGTGACCCGCAGAACGAATTTTTAAGTCTACATCTCGGGGTCCGTACAAGCCCTGCACTGCAACAGTTTCTAATGAATTCTCTTGGAGAAGCGGTAGCATAACCTTCTAATTTTTTCTGTTTCGTTTGATTTGTTACCTAACCCTGAAGTTGGGGTTTTAAGCCTTTTTGGCGGGGAATTAACATTTTTGAGCCTCTTTTAGGTCACAATACTTTCGCAAGTAAGCAAATAAAAAGAAGATAAGAAATAAATTTTATGTAAACATAGATTTCAACTTGTTCTTTTGGTTGGTACATAATAGGGGGTGAAGCGCCTATCGAAGACTGTTGATAATGCTGGCAAAGAACTTCGTACTGTTCTAAACGAACACCTTCAGGCATGCCTTTTCCTTTTTACAGGCAAGTCCATAAAAGAAAAACAGAAATAAGGATAGATACATTTTATATTATTTTTCTGGCAGCCTGCACTAGAAATAATTGGATTCAGAGTAGGAGAACTAAGAGGCCTTTCACGGTGGCGAGCTCGGTATAAAAGTGTCGGTTTGGTTGAGAAGCTTATGGTTAATGTCACAGAAAGTGCCGGAATGCTTCTTGTCCAAGCAGAACGGTTTTCTAGGGTTCTAACAATAGTCCTGTTCCTGGTACTTCTTTCTTGTTGTCAATATTTTTTTGATGTCCCATACTTTTTGAGCGAGGCTACAGCACTATGCATAGCGCATATTGGTCTGTACTATAGATCCATATTTTCATTTTTAAAGTTCAAATCAGTCAATCCGAACAGCTCAAGATGATCTCTATATGAAAATGTACTCGGAGGCCAAATTTTATATTTCTTTAGAACTTTTTACTATTATTTTTAGATAGGTAGAAAATCACTACTTTTTTATGGTCCAAATCTTTAGATCCAGCAATTTTCTAGCTATCTAAAAATATTGTAAAAAAATGTAAAATTTGGCATCCAATTACTTTTTCATTTGAAGATCGTACTGAGCAATTCGGATCAACTGTTTGGACTTTGAAAATGGAGATAAGCATACATAGTACGGACCTATGTGTGCTATGCATAGTACCATAGCCTCACTCATACTTTTTTACCCCTTTGTAATCAGTTTTCTAAGATATGATTCCTTTGAATGAATCTTGCAGTTCCAGAATTTCTTTAATTGGGTTTTGAAATGCACCAAGATTCTTCTCCAAGAACCAATAGATCAAGTTCAGCAGGCTAATAGGTTAGTTTATTGGTGCACCTTTTCTTATATGCCAAAAGAACATCATTTCCTTGATTTTAAATTCCATTGCACTGCTGACTCTATCTCTCTCTCTCTAGTGAGCTTGTGGTTGTATTTCTGAAGTTTCTCTTTCAGAGTGACCCTGTTGAGCAGTTATTGGATGCAAAGTGTAGTGTAGAAGTTGATCAGTAAGTGTTTTGTTTTCTTTTTGTGTTTCTACTGCTTGCTTAATTTAATATTTTTTGTTTCATCGAGTATAATCTTTATAGGGGAACTATGAAGAGAATTGAACAGCTGATAGCGTTTGGAGGATACAAGGATAGAACCTTCTTGGAAAGAACTTTAGCTAGTGAATGCAATAAATTGGAGCAATGGTACGTTATTTTTCTCACCAATATGCAACTATATTTTTAATGTGTTTCTTTTTTTCTTTTCTTTTTTAATAAATGTTCTTCGTTCTGTTCTACCAAACATAAGAAATCCTGAGATTTTTTAAACTCTGCTCTAGATATCCTGAGATTTTTGTAAATATGAACATAAGAAATCTAATGTAAATTGTATATTGTTTTCTCCATTAATTATTTCCAGCTTGAAGGAGGCTTTTTTAATGCCGTTCAGCACGGTGTCTGAAACAGTTGCTTGTAAAGGATTAGCACCGCTCTTTCCTGTTCCAACCCCTGTGTCATCTACATCGCCACTCATTCCAATGTCCATAAATTACTACAAGGTTCTATAAGACTTCAATTATCTTTTTGGTACAGTAAATTCTTCACTATGCTGATCATAGTTCTTGTGAAGTTACCAATTTGCCCTTAAAATGCAGGAGGAGATTGACGGAGCATCTGAACTTGATAAAGCTTCTCTTAGTTTGACAGATTATACATGCTTTAAAGTACTTGATGGATCTTTGGGCTTAAAGAACTGTATTGGTATTATAAGAGGCTTCATGACTGGCTTGAATTCTTCTATGCATAGGGAAGAATCGTGTTTAGATGCTGTTCTGGTGCATTTACCAGATCATTACGAATGTGTTGATTTATCCCTGTATAAGGTAATTGTACTTCTATTGAGTGAGGCTATGGTACTATGTATAGCGCGGATTGGTCCGTACTATGGATCAAATATCTTTGTTTTTCAAGTCCAAACAGTTGAACTGAACCATTCAACATGAGCTCCATATGATAATTGACATCTCCTTTTTTTAGCTTAAATTTTTTACATTTTTTAGAATTTTTTACTATTTTTTAGATATGTAAAAAATCACTTGATCTAAAAATGTAGAAGCCGTTGTCTATGCTATTATTTGTGCAATTTGGTTGAATCATAGATTTGATTTCCCTTTTTCTGTACCTTTTTCCAAAACAGGAGAACCAGATTGTATTGTTGCTTAATGAATCAGAATCTAATTCGGATACTTCCGAGAGATCCTTGATGGTGATGATACAAGCAAGTGATCTTCCCTTTATTTCTGTGCCACTGTGTATGTCAGATAACATCTTCTTCTTGCATCAGTTAGAGGTACGCTTTGAAAATTCCCTCAAACCCCCTTAAAGCACCACCATAACACACACATGCACACATAGACATACACAACCACCAAGAAAGGGAGAAAAAAGGAACAAGAAAGAAAGAAGAAAGAAAAGTAAGGGGGGAATTTAACTCTTTACATTGTCTGGTTAGTTTGGGTTTTGATCTTGGACATAAAAGCCCTCCATGAAAAAAAAAAAAAGCGAATACACTTTTTCTATTCTTCTTTTATTTGCAAATTGAAAGACCTTTTTAAATTGAGCAGGATTGTGTGATGAGCTTGGACCTCGATATTGGAAAATTCCGTGATATACCTCACCATGTAACCGCCCCATTGGCTGTTAGCGGTAAAGATAATTGTTACAATTTCTGTTTAATGTTGGATTTGAGTCTTTTAAAAAAAATGTTTGCTTTTTACTGTTCCTTGTTGTAAATCCTGCTTACTTGAGCAAAGATATGTGACTAAAGCTGACCTAGAATTTATTTGCTTTTGCAGCATCAAGAGGCCTGGCTTGTGTTTTTTCATCTAATAGGCATGCACTTGTTTATATACTCGATGAAGATGAGGATGAGATTTCAGAAATGGAATGAGTCTTTAATTAATTCATTTAAAACAGTGCCTTTGAATTCTTCATGGCGTCAAGTGGAACCCATTTTTGTGCATCCACAAGGTTGAGAAATTCCCTGAAAATGGAACAGCTGTGTTTCTTGTATGACCAATGTATGGGTATAGTTGGAATTGCTAGTTTAAGGTAAGTATTTAGGTTTACCTTGTGTGGGTGTTGCATTTTTATCTCCTAGTTGAAATGGAATGTTCTTTCATTTATTATCCATTGTTTAGGCGATGGTAAATTTTGATTTGTCGAAGTCTAACTGATAATAATGTTTTCGAAAAATGAAAAGCAATAAGCAACAGATGAAACATTGGTAGTGAGCGTCTATTAATTTACAAACCAATTTAACTGCAAATATTATACGTGTACCCACATCCAAATTTAATCTGTACTATGTCAAAAGAAAAAGGAACTGATAACATTACCCATGCTAATGTATCCACATTATAACTATCATAATTATCTGGAGAACTGCAAAAACTCTAGCACTGAATATTTTTTCTAAAGTATTAATATCTATGCAAGAAAGTATTTATATCTATGAACGAAAGTATTTATAACTATGAGGTGAATAATTTTTAGGTAAATAATTCTCTCCATAAAATCTCTCAAACGTACTTATACCATAAATACCTGTGGGGACCACTCAAACTACATGAGAGAACCAAACATGTTTTAGAGGTGGGTTTTTTTTTTCCGTTCAATCTCGTTTATATTTTTTATGATCTGTGAGAAATTTTGCGAATTTAAAATCACAAATGTCTTCTACGCAATTTTCTCTTTCAAATGAGATACATGATTACGTACTTTCGGACTCGTCATCACACAATTATTTATACATCATCGTGCAAATATTTATACATATACTTGCAAGTATTTTTTATATATGACACTAAATGACGTCCGAAAGTATTAATATTAAATACTGCAAGTATTTATACCTATGCATTGAAGTATTTATACCTATATGGTCAACTATTTTTGTTAGAGGAAGGTTGACGTGGGAACGATTGAGGAAGGTTAATGCAGTGATACAGGTTCCTCACTACTTCATTAGAGGAAGGTTGACGCGGGAACTATTGGAGAACTGAAAAATGAATAATCATAACAAATTACGCATCAAAGTATTAGTATCTTATTTTTCAAGTGTTAATATCTTATTATCTAAGTATTTATATCTATGAAGGTTGACACGGAGATGAGTGCGGGGACTGAAAAAGGAGAACCATATAATTAATGGGGACCATAGAGGAAGAGTGATGCAAAAATTTTAGAATAATAATTAGTGGAGACTATATAATATTTTTTGTGAATAATAATTAGTAGGGACCATATAATTAGTGGAAACCATAGTACATAGTTTCTCTAAATAGAGTGTGGAGATTTTGAGAATAATTAGAGTGAGGGTGCTCAAATAATTATTCAAAGAAAAAAAAAATTTTCTCCTGCATACAGAAAGGTTGCCTGTACAATTCCCCTCCCTTTTGACAGGCATATCTTGCCGCAACTAACCTGATCCTGAATTCATGCCATGAACAAATTACATCTACGCAGGGGATCGATGAAATAACACATGCAGTGCCCTGAAAATAAAATTACAACCGTCGAACTAGGGACGAGTAATGGAAAGGAGAATACTGGAAAGCTTGTTCCTAGTTGTTAGGAAATGAAATCAAATCAAGATTCAAATCTAGCTAACACGAGATTCTAATGGACCTTAATTTATGCATACTTGTAGACGTCCCCGATAATTTATGCTAACACGAGATTCGAACTAGGGACGACTGTTTTTTTACTCTTTTTAATTAACAATAATAATTTTACGTGCTTCGTTGACATGAACTACAAGTGCTCAAGATACGGTCTCGATCGTCCCCGATAATTTTACCATTAATCGCTAGAAGTTTAAAAGGAATTCCTTCCTCCTGACCATATGACTCATAAGCCCTAAAATTTGTCTCCAATGTGAGTAATTGTTGAGAAATAAGGGATCAAGCCTCAGAAGATCATCATAGGCAGGTTTAAGAAATAAATCAGCTAGCCATCCAATTACAGCTGTTAGAGCCAAATTAGGTTCCTAGCCAATTAATCCTTGTAATCAGGCAAATATACAGAATCCGACATATTAGGAAATTGTATAACGGCTATATTCACCAATAGCCTATATATGCATATGTATAGCCACTGTAATAGAGAATATCATAATACAAAATTCCTTTATCATCTCTTTCTAAAACATTTCATGGTATCAGAGCAGAGAAATCGATACCAGTAACTGGTATATAGTCACAACCAATAACACAACTCAAAAACCCAAAACTGATAGAAGTTAACCAGAGGCAACAATGGCAGAAAACGGGTCAGCCTCGATAGAAGACAATACCACAGCAAAGTTAACAGGTATCATTCTCAATGGCAAAAATTACCTCCCATGGGCCAGAGCAGCAACGATAGCTCTCAAAGGCAGAGGTAAATATGGCTATGTCACAGGTGATAAAAAGAAACCAAAAGAAAATTCAGAGGCATGGGAAAAATGTGACAGCCAAATCATGTCCTCAATCTTAAATTCCATAGAGCCCCAACTTAGTGAGCAATTTGTGTATTTAGATACCTCAGCCGAAATGTGGAAAAAAATCCAACAGAGGTTCGGTAAACAAAATAACTTCGCCCACATATTCCAAATCAAACAAAGCATCACCCAAAACAAACAAAACCAGAAACCAATTACACAGTTTTTTGGGGAAATTAAAAAACAGTGGGATGAATTAGATATTCACCAACCAGAGGTAATAGAGGCTGACAAAATCCGAGAAAGGAAAGAACAAGACCGTATTTTTCAGTTTCTTGCAAACCTGGATCCAAGCTTTGAGCAGGTCCGGCAACAAATTCTTCTCGGTACCTCTCTTCCTCCTCTTGAAGAAATTGTGTCACTGCTGGAGCAAGAGGAATCGAGGAGGTCAGCGATGAACTCCGACACACATGCCGGTGAAAGGCCGGAAAACCAAGCGTTTCTGTCCAACCATCACAATCAGATCCGAAACCCTAAAGGGGAGATGCGGGGAGCACATGGCAAGGCTAAATGCGAGCAATGCAAGAAAGAGGGCCATGACCGAGACCACTGCTGGTTCCTCCACCCGCATCTCCGGCCAAAATGGTGGAAAGGCGACAAAGGCACTGGCGGCGACAGAGGAGAAGGGAAGAGGGATCGATCGCGCGACTCAGAGAGAAGGGCGATGGTATGTGCTAGCGGGTCCGATCAGTTGGGTTCGGATCCACTTGTAGCCAGCGGCTCAGTTGGGTTCGGATCAGAAGCAGGCCGGCCCAATATCAACAGCAGCTCCTCTCTCTTGTCTCAACAGCAATTAGAACAAGTGTTGGCCCAGATCAAAAACTCACTTGGACAGAAAGGTAAATTCACAGGTATTGTATCAAAATTCTGTTTAAATTCATATAAAACTAATAATTGGATTATTGATTCTGGCGCAACAGATCATATGACCGGAAATATTAATCTTTTGACAAATATGCAACCAACCAAAATTACTCAAAATGTTATTGTTGCAAATGGTGCCAAAGTACCTATTGAAAATATAGGAAATACCAATTTATTTTCAAAAAATATTTCAAATATTTTGCATTTACCAACTTTTAACTCTAATTTAATTTCTGTAAGCAAGATTACTAAAGATTTAAATTGTGATGTCATTTTCTCATCTGAAGCTGTGATATTTCAGGACCGATCAACTCGGATGACGATTGGTGAAGGTCATTTAGAAAATGGGCTTTATATTTTAAATACTCCAAATAAAGCATTTGTTGCTAATAATGTAGAACAAAATAAACTGTGGCACTGGAGGATTGGACATCCTTCAGATAAAGTTTTGAATAAGTTATTTTCTTTCTCTAATTTAGATTCTAGCAACTGTGATATTTGTCGATTATCAAAACAAACCAGACTACCTTTTTCATTATCCAATAGTAGAACTTCAAAAATATTTGAACTTATACACTCTGATGTTTGGGGACCTGCACCTGTAGACTCTTATAATGGTTTTAAATATTTTGTTATATTTATTGATGATTTTTCACGTACTACTTGGCTTTATCTTCTTAAATCAAAAAATGAAGTTTTTTCTACGTTTCAAGAATTTACAATTTTTGTTGAAAATCAATATGAAACAAAAATTAAAATATTTAGGTCTGATAATGGAACAGAATATATTAATAGAAATTTTTCGGATTTTTTGAAACAAAAAGGAATTCTACACCAAACAACATGTATTAATACACCGGAACAAAATGGGATTTCAGAAAGGAAAAATCGTCACATATTAGAAGTTACTAGGTCTCTGCTTTTTCAATCAAATGTTCCAAAGATTTTTTGGTCAGATGCTATTCTCACTGCTATATATCTTATTAATAGATTGCCTAGTTCAGTTTTAAATAATAAAAGTCCACTAGAAATTTTAAACAAAAGAAACATGAACTTAGATCATCTTCGTGTATTTGGTTGTACATGTTTTGTACATATAAAAAGACAAGATAAGTTAGATAAAAATTCCGTAAAAACTATGTTTATTGGATATTCCTCACAAAAAAAAGGATATAAGTGCTATGATCCTCATAATAATAAACTATATATTTCTAGAAATGTGTCATTTTTTGAGAAAGAACCCTTCTATAAAAAAGAAGAAGACAATTCTACAAGACAATCTAGAAATGAAAATGTTCTCCCAGAATTAACATTCTTTGAAGGTACAAGGACTCATAACCATTCGGATGAAGAGGAGTCACATTCGGAGGAAGAAAATCAAGAAACTTTGCATTTAGGAGGAGAAGATCAAGAAAATGCAAATCAAGAAAATTTGCATTTAGGGGGAGATGATCAAGAAAATGCAAATACAAATCTTAGAAGGTCAACTCGGTCAACACAACCACCATCAAGGTTACGTGATTTTGTTACATATAATGTAAGTTATCCAATCCAAGATTATATTTCTTATAATAACATTTCCGCTGATCACAAGGTTTTCTTGACTGCCATTTCCAAAGAAACTGAACCAAACAATTTTGAAGAAGCAAATAATAATCCAACCTGGTCCCAAGCAATGGTAGAAGAGCTTCAAGCTCTTGAAAAAAATAATACATGGACTATTATGCCATTACCAAAAGGAAAAAAACCAGTAGGATGCAAGTGGGTGTATAAAATTAAATATAATAGTGATGGAACCATAGAACGATATAAAGCCAGACTGGTTGCAAAAGGTTTCACACAAACCTATGGCATAGACTATCAGGAAACTTTTGCCCCAGTTGCAAAAATGAATACTGTTAGAACATTACTATCGGTTGCTGTGAATTCGGGATGGAATTTGTCACAAATGGATGTGAAGAATGCATTTCTTCAAGGTAATTTAGAAGAAGAAGTGTATATGACTCTACCACCTGGATATAAAAGTGGAATTGATCACAACATTGTTTGCAAGCTGAATAAATCAATTTACGGA
Source organism: Carex parvula (assembly GCA_025461045.1). Lineage (NCBI taxonomy): Eukaryota > Viridiplantae > Streptophyta > Magnoliopsida > Poales > Cyperaceae > Carex > Carex parvula. The sequence goes on along the minus strand of JAJGRW010000615.1, from coordinate 233,354 downwards.
CTTAAACAATCTCCTCGAGCATGGTATGCAAAACTTAGTCACTCTCTTTTATTTCTTCATTTTAATAAAAGCGCAGCAGATTCTTCAATGTTTGTTAAACATTCAAATAACACAACAACTATTGTTCTTGTGTATGTAGATGATATAATTATCACTGGTAACAATGAGGAAGAAATTAACAATGTAAAAAATTATCTCAAAGAAAAATTTGATATTAAAGACTTAGGAAAACTTAAGTACTTTTTAGGCATCGAAATTGCCCATTCAAGCAAAGGTTTGTTTCTTTCTCAAAGAAAATACACCCTTGATCTATTAAAGGAGACAGGTAAACTTGGTATAAAACCTGCAAATACCCCTATGGATGCCAACAGTAAACTTGAACCAGAAAGTGGTGAACCTTTAAAGAACATAGGACAGTACCAACGATTAGTTGGAAAGTTAATTTACTTGACTGTTACTAGACCCGATATAGCTTTTGCTGTTGGCACTGTGAGTCAATTTATGCATGCTCCAAGAACCACTCATCTAGAAGCAGTAAACCGAATTATTAAGTATCTAAAGGGGTCTCCTGGACAAGGGTTATGGATGAAGAAAAATAATACTAATAATATTCTCGCTTACTCTGATGCAGATTGGGCTGGAAATTTTGATCGAAAATCAACCACAGGATACTGCACATTTGTAGGCGGGAATCTCGTGACATGGAAAAGTAAAAAGCAGAATGTGATTGCAAGGTCCAGTGCAGAGGCAGAATATAGAGCGATGGCATCTACAGCAAGTGAGCTAGTATGGCTCAAGCGGTTGCTATGCGACATGAAAATCTTATGCGAAGGACCAATGCCAATGTATTGTGATAATCAAGCAGCACGGCATATAGCATCAAATCCAGTGTTTCATGAAAGAACTAAGCATATCGAAGTGGACTGTCACTTCATACGGGAAAAAGTTCAAGCTGGAGAAATAGAGACTCCATTTGTGAGAAGCCACGACCAACTAGCAGATATATTTACCAAAGCTTTAGATAAAGGAAATTTTCAAAAAATTTTGATCAAGTTAGGTTCTATAAACATATTCGAACCTAACTTGAGGGGGAGTGTTGAGAAATAAGGGATCAAGCCTCAGAAGATCATCATAGGCAGGTTTAGGAAATAAATCAGCTAGCCATCCAATTACAGCTGTTAGAGCCAAATTAGGTTCCTAGCCAATTAATCCTTGTAATCAGGCAAATATACAGAATCCGACATATTAGGAAATTGTATAACGGCTATATTCACCAATAGCCTATATATGCATATGTATAGCCACTGTAATAGAGAATATCATAATACAAAATTCCTTTATCATCTCTTTCTAAAACATTTCAGTAATCTAACAACAAATGCTCCAAAAAGTCACCAATATGATTTTTTATAATTCAGCCGAGTACAGTCGTGAGGGATTGCACGATGCTGTCCCTTCCGCACTCGTGACGGTACTCCAACGTCATCCCCACCAGCTTCTTCTCCTCCAGTATGTCCATTGGAACACTGTTGTGTAGAGGTAAAAAATTGACATTTCCACATTTTGTATACACCTTGAGCTACAAAGCATATGGAATGTCAATGTTAATGCGGCTAATTGAGTTTTAACTTATCAAGGGAATAAAAGTTATAGTTATGTATAATATTGCACAATTGAAAAGAAGATTTTGTCAATCAAACATCAATAGTTGTTGTTTACTAGCAATTCTTAATTGGAAGAATTGATCGTTTTGGGTAGTAAAAACAAAACTACTATAACACATAACAACAAAAATTACAAAAATATTCATTAACATTTACAAAATCATTTGGTAGGGGTTGTAAGTTATTTATTTGGTTTGTGAATCATTTGGTAAGGGTTGTAAGTTAATTATTTGGTTTGTAAATCATTTGGTATGGTCTATTTGCCCACTGATTATTTGTTTTTTCTTTCAGAAATTAAAGATTTTTCGCTTGGGAAATTTACTCTGAGCAATTACGCATGCATCTAGTTCACTGGTTGTCAAGTATAGCCATGACATTTTCTTATATAAATAAAACATTCAGTTTCAACTTTCGAACAAAAGAAAAAAAGAAGGAGAATGAAGTAACTAAGATGAAATATGAGAGGGTGGGAGAAGGAAGCGGGAAAATTAGGGCTGATAAGGCAATTTTGTTAATAATTTAAGAGAAAGATATTTTATTTGATAGTTTATAAAATGAGGACATTTTATTAAAGAGAACTCTACGGGCCTCTATTTCAATTTGCTCTCCAACCCATAAAAACCGTACTTTGAATTTTTTAAAAACTTGTACGTTTCAAAAGACTTAATATAATATGTTATATATAAAAACTTGACATGCTAAGTATAAAGTTGTATTACTATTGATAAAAGCTTAAACTCAACAAATTTTTTAATACTTTATACTACTTTTGATACATAATATTTATTCAAATATTTATTCAAATTAAACTCAACTAGCACTAGTTTATTCAGTCTTTATAAAGAATTGATGTGTCTAGTATTTATAAATAATTGACATGTTAGATATAAAAATTGATATGTTACGTATACTTGTATGCATATGTATAAAGACTTGCATGCGCCAACTACAACAAGCTGTAACTGTACTAGTGATTTTTTAGAAAGTGGTTCTGGTCAAAAATCGTTAATTAGAGATTTTATCAGAAATAGAGTCTAAGGTGCAGTTATCACCTTCATTTGTTAAATTTCCCGTTACAACTCGACAGAGTTAGAAATATGACAAATTGACATGAACCGACCTTAATTTTTAAGGTAACAAGAAAAGACTAAGCAAATTAGACCAAACTGACTTTTAGAGACAAAAACTAAGATTATCAGATCTTACATATGAGATCAGTATTCCATACAAAGAAAAGAAAGAAAGCAAAGGGGAGATTGATCCTGACTAGTTACTTATTTCGAAACAATAGAAACAATAAAATAAAAAAGGAAACAAATGAAAGAGAAAATTAACTATTTTTTTTTTATACATTCCGATATGACATATGACATATGAGTCAAATTCGAATCTCCTGTAACTCAAATTATGAGTTTGAATCCGGACCGTCCAATATGTTTTGATACTAATATTAAATTAATTTCGTGTATCACCGAATTCAGATTTACTTTAAATTTGATGGACTCTGGTACATCCTATTCTGGGAGGTAGGCCGTATGGGAAGAGTTACAGGTTTGGGCTCGTCCCGCCTCGAGGAGACGGGCCAAGATTAAGAAGATGGTTATCAATTTTCGGAGTGGGAAGTGGTGGAGGTATTCGGACTCTATCTTGTATGATACCTCGCCTAGTAGGAAAAATCAGCCCCTATTCAAAGAAGCTTCTTGCCTTAAATAACTAGTCTCCTAACTGCTATCCCGCATTGTCAGAGCAGTTAGGGGAGTTCGCATAGGAGCGGTGACACTCGCATAAAGGGCGGTCACTGGATCGCACCGGTGTTATACGGATACGGAAGTGGTGACCATAAGTTGAATCCGGACTGGACTCTCGTCAGGCAAGACCCGGTTAATCTTTGTTGGATAAGGCCCGGTTAGGCCTTGTCGAGTAAGGCCTAGTTGGGCCTTGTCCGACTGATTTGTTTCTGGATCTTAGGCTTTCTTCATTCGATCCCGAGTTGGCCTCGAATAGAGGTCAGAGACCTAGGTTGTTCTTAGCCCAAGACCGGTATAAGGCCGAATTGACTTTTTTGGTTCTGGGCTTCTTTACTTGGTCCCGAGCTGGCCCTAACTAGGGGTCCGAATCCCGGTCTATTCTTGGCCCAAAACTGGTTCTATGAGGGCCTTTAGTGTTAGTGTAATAATCTAGAAGTCAATAATATGATAATTTAATTATATAAAGCTTTGTTCATGAATTGAATGATTAATAATATTATCATTTTGTTCTTTGAGTTTTATCGAATTATGGATCATTTCGGCATTCGGATTCGAAATGAGTAGAACTTCATAATATAAATGATAAATACTCTTAATAGTCACTGACCGAGGTAATTAGCAAAGAACACTAATTAACCAATTAAAGGTTAGTATGTGGATTAAATGATGGTTAAAGTTTTACTGACCATAGACGAGGAGTTGTCAATTTAATCACATAGATACATGTTAGAGAACATGGTATTTGACAGACCCCGAATGAAACATTATACGGAATTGTGTTCATGTCATTAATGCTTTCATTCAGTGTTAAATTATAAAGTATGAGGTATTCATCTTTCCTAACTAAGAGATGTGTATGTGTGATTGTTACATAACGCTATCTGTAAAAAGTAGCTATAACAGTAGCTCTTCGGTATACATAACTTAGCTGGGGTAGTGATGGTCTACCAAGAGTACTATTGTCCCTCATATTTATTATACGAGTTATAGTGTCACTGGGCCCCTTGATAGAGTCAGAATATCTGCTAGCAGTATGAATACAAGAGTAATCATATTTGATAATCTGCTCAAGATTAAAAAAAGATTAATTTGCAAGGATTACACAAACCTACCTTGAAATTAATCTGACAGCTATGAGACAAAAGAATTAAACACGAGTAAAATAGTTTACTGGATCGTGATATTGTACTGTACGACATCATCTGTGTAATTGGATGGTCATGATGCGTTTTGCCAGATGCCTCTCATGATTATAGAAGTTAAAACGGTTTTAATTATATTTACCAACATAACAAAGATCCTATCGGGTCACACCTATAGGAGTTAATCGGAGAATCTTATTGATTGATTATAAATTGATTATGATCAATAATAAGATGGTTTATAATTAATTATACTTGATATAATTATATTATAAATGTCATGTAAAATTGACAAGCAAAAACATTGGTTAATTTATAAACGTGTATGACACGTATAAAAGTTAACCGGTTAATTTATAAACGTGTAGGACACGTTGTATAAATTACCGAAATCAACAACCGCAAGAAATGTAATCATTCAAAATAATTATATGGATATTAATTGTGTTCGGGGCGAGGGCATTCTGGTCTTTTCAGATTCGTCCTTATCCGCATGACACGTCACCGATCATATCCACATGACATGTCATCAATCCTATCCACATAAGCACCTCGCTGCAAGCAGCTGCCTGCAAGCACCTCCCTAACCCTATAAATAGAGGGGTAGGGGTAAGAGAATTCATAAGTTGAAACAAGTTCGAAAAGTCTGAGTTCGATTCGAATTGGTTCGGTTATCGTTCTCTTTCTCGTTTTCTCTCCCAAATAGTGTTGCGGTTTAAACGAAAGTTATACGTATCTGATACGTATTATCTTTCGAGTTGTTGAATAGTGTTTGCGAGATTTTAGTGAATAGTGTTTTCCCGAAAGTCGTGATATTTCTGTTTTGCCTTTTAGTAAAATCAGAATAACTGCCGGTCAGGAATTCTGCTATTTCGTCTTTTTCCCGTGAATAGTGTTTTTGTGTAATACTGCGGTTTACAGTATTTCTGGCAAAAGAAATAAACCGCTCTCTGGTTAGTCCTGGTGGATAACCTATAGAGGCACCATATGTTTGGTGCTCCGAGAGAAGTCATTACTCCGAAAGAAGACATTGCTCAGATCCGGTCTTCTCGCTCGGTCTGCATTCCAATTATAATTTGGAAACAAGGTATAAATGTTATTTATATTTATTTAAATGTTAAATAAATATTATTATAGAAATCAATCGGGGAGTAGATCCTAAGTAGGATTAAAAGATTATGTCAAGGGAAAGACTGGAAAAGGAACTTTCGTTTGGCTTTCCGATGTAACTCTTTTAATCCTAGTGTTAAGTTAAAAGTAAAAATTTTTGTTTTACGAACTTTCTGCATACTTAACCTAATCAAAGGGTACAGCAAAACCCAACAGTGGTATCAGAGCACAGTCTCTCCTGCTGATTGATTTTCTAAAATAATTATATCTTATGCATGATGGATGCATACATATATTATTAGTTTTACTTCTTAGATTTGCAGCTTAAAACCTGAACCGAATAAAATGTGATTTTCTTGGTTTGGTTTTCCGACTGAGAAAGCTAAAAGTGACTTTATGCTTTCTTTACTTTGACTGTGTAAAAGTATATCTAAGAATGTGATGAAGCAATAAAGTACCTGAGTAAGAACTGTTGATCTCCACACGTAAAAGATAAGGTTATGTCAAGGGAAGACTGGAAAAGGAACTTTCGTTTGGCTTTCCGACGTAACCCCTTCTTTTACGTGTCCTGATAACTGACCCAAAAGGAACTTTGTCACGTTACCAAATTGCTTTTACATTTTTGTTTTCAATACGTTAAGTTCATCTAAGAATGTGATGAAGCAATAAAGTACCTTAGTAAGAGCTGTCGATCTCCCTTGTAAAGAGATGGTTCTGTCTAGGAAAGAAAGTACTTAAGTAGTCCTTGTGACTCTCTATCTTTCCTGGGAGCCCCTTTACTTGCCTGATGACTGGCCGAAAAGGGACTTTGTCACATTACCAAATTGCTTAACGTATTCTAAACTGATTAACTGTTTTTACTATTCATATAAATTGTTTATATGGTTTAGAACACGAAAACAGTACACAATCAACTGCTGCAAAAGAAAGAATTAGTAACTGGTAGATATATACGTGAATTGTTCACGTAATCTGAATTGGTAAATTAGATTTACATTTTTAAGTAAATAGGATTTACATCTTTGATATGAAATGCATAAATTAGATTTAACGCCTTGTCATAGCCGTATAACTATTCCTATAAGATAGGATAGTTGCTATGGTCAGCATAGAACTGACAGCTTAATGGTTAAGCAAATGCGTAAATTAGATTTAACGTCTTGTCATAGCCGCATAACTATTCCTATGAGATAGGATAGTTGCTATGGTCAGCAGAGAACTGACAGCTTATTGGTTTAAGCATAATCACAAACCCATAATTAAGTAAACTGCCCTTCCTACTCTATCCTCATCACATCATTGTTCATTGGTTGATGTTAACCCTACTCAGTAGGCATCGCCTTTTACCTTTGGTGGTCGAGGGTTATGTGAGACATAACAAAACAAAATAGAGTGAGGTTACTTACCGATGATTTCTAAAAGAGTTTTAGGCTCGGGGCAAAGTTTTGGTTAAACATACGATGTTTAACGAAACCAAGAGTCATATAGAGATATGATTAGCAAAGAGTTGCTTACCTACGATAACTATGACCATGATATGCATACACTGCCGTGGTTTTTAGTGAAAATAGGGATCTTGGATCCTACTACAAAACGGGTATAGGACAAATTTGTAGTGGGAGTTTTATTATTATTATAATAAAACATTACATGAACAAAGCTAAAAATCTTTACATTTACATTGTAGACACATGTCTAAAGAAACATCTTTCTCATTACGTTCCTTATTCGATAAGAAAAAGCTAAACGCAGACGGATCCAATTTTACGGACTGGTTCCGTAATCTAACCATCGTTCTGAGATGTGAAAAGCAAGAATACGTTCTCGATACACCAATTCCTGAAGTGCCTAAACTTGGCGCCACAGCAGACAACGTCACTAAACGCATCAAGCACATAAGATGAGCTTGATGTGCAAAACCTACTTGTAGGGATTATGGGTCCTGCTTTGCAGAGGCGATTCATGGATACCAAATCCTACGACATGTGTGGTCAGCTCAAGAAAATGTTTCAAGAGCAATCACGTGTTGAGAGGTATAAAGTGACTAAGTCTCTGTTGAGTCACAAAATGGCAGAGAGCAGTTCTATCAGTTCTCACATGCTTCGTATGACGAGCGATGTGGAGCAGCTGGAGAAGCTTAACTGTCCGTTGAGCAAAGAGTTGGCAACGGACATTATCATGAACTCTTTTCCTCATAGATATTCGGGGTTCATTGTGAACTTCCATATGCATGTGATGGATAAGAGTTTGCAGGAGCTCTAAGGGATGTTGAGGATCGCTGAGGGCGACATGAAGAAAAGTTCTCATGTCCTCATAATCCAAGACGGTGGGAGAAAGATCAAAAAGGTGAAAGGAAAAAGGCTCCCAAGTACAAAGGCAAAGGGAAGTTTGTTCCAGTAACAAACGCTCCCAAGATAAAGGTTTCTCCTGACACTGAATGTTATTATAGTAATAGCAAGGGTCACTGGAAGAGAAGTTGCCTGAAATACCTAGGAGATCTGAAGTTTGGGAATGTCTCAAAAGCTCCAGTCTCAGATATATGTTGAAATAAACGTTGCAACCTCTCTTAATGATTGGGTATTAGATACCGGATCATGTGCTCATATTTATTCAAATATGCAGTCACTAAGAAATAAGAGGAAGTTACGCAACAAGGAAGTACAACTCCGAGTTGAAAATGGAGCAAGTGTTGCAGCCATGACCGTCGGTAGTATAAAGTTGTGTTTGTCTAGCGGGTTTGTAATGGAACTAGAAAATGTCTATTTTGTTCCTAGCATTTCCAGAAATATCATATCAATCTCATGTTTAGAGATAAATGATTTTTCATTTGTTATAAAAGGACAATCGTTGTTCTATTTATAAAAATGAATTATATTATAGATCATCTTATATGATAAATGGTCTTTATATGCTGGAAATGGATAAACCCATGTTTAATATCAACAATAAACGACTCAAAACGTCTCATGAAAGTACGACTTACATGTGGCATTGTCGCCTAGGTCATATAAATGAGAAACGCATCAAGAAGTTGGACTTCTTGGTAAATTTGATTTTGAATCAATTGACACATGCGAATCTTATTTACGTGAAAAATGACCAAGGCTCCTTTCACCAAGAAAGGTGAAAGGGCAAGTGACTTATTAAGTCTTATACATAGTGATGTATGTGGACCGATGAGTACTTGTACAATAAATGGTTATTATTACTTTATCACGTTTACTGATAACTTTAGTAGATATGGTTATGTCTACCTTATGAGACATAAGTTTGAATCCTTTGAAAAGTTCAAGGAATTCAAGACTGAAGTAGAAAACCAACTCGACAAAAGATCAGAGCCTTACGATCAGATCGTAGAGGTGAGTATTTGAGTCAGGAATTTAAAACGTACTTGAAAGAATGTGGAATAGTCTCACAACTCACGCCTCCAGGGAACCGCAATGGAACGGTGTTTCTGAGAGAAAGAATCGAACTTTGTTTGACATGGTTCGTTTAATGATGAGTAAAGCCACCCTCCCAAAATCGTTTTGGGGACACGCACTAGAAACTGCTGCACTAACGACAAATAGGGTTCCATCTAAATCAGTAGAAAAGACTCCATACGAGTTATGGTTTGGAACAGTTCCAAATATATCTTTTCTTAAAATTTGGGGTTGCAAAGTATTTGTCAAACGTATGACGTCTGATAAACTTGAACCCAAATCTGATAAATGCTTTATCGTAGGATATCCTAAGGAAACGAAAGGATATTACTTTTATCACCAATCCGAGAACAAAGTAGTTGTTGCTCGTCATGGTGTATTCTTGGAGAAAGAGTTTCTTGCAAGAAAAAGTAGTGGGAGTAATGTAATACTTGAAAAGGTTCAAGATACATCACATGATATCATATCAAAAGTTGATAAGATAATCCCACAACTTGATGCTTCGACTGATGAGCGTTTGGAAGAACCAAATCCACAAACAGTTATGGAAGAGGTTCCAGTCCCGAGCTCATATACTTCGACGCAAGTTGAAGTAGAACTAAACCCGCAAACTGTTGTGGATGAAGTTCAACAGCCGAAAGCACAAGTCCTATGTAGGTCAGGAAGGATAGTACATGCACCTGAGAGGTACATGGGACTTCACGAAGTCTCAGTGTTTGACACTAAAGATCATCTGACTTATGCGGAAGCAATGGATAGGCCCGACTCCGATAAATGGCTGGAGGCCATGAAATCCGAAATACAATCCATGTACGACAATCAGGTCTGGAACCTAGTCGTACCATGATGGGGTAAAACCCATAGGGAACAAGTGGGTTTTCAAAAGGAAAACAGACATGGATGGTAATTTGACTGTTTACAAAGCACGGCTAGTAGCGAAAGGTTTCAAACAAATTCAAATAGTTGACTATAATGAAATTTTTCGCCCATGGCTATGTTCAAGTCAATACGGATACTCCTAGCAATTGCCTCATTTCATGATTACGAAATATGGCAAATTGATGTCAAAACCGCTTTCTTAAACGAAAACTTAGAAGATGACGTGTATATGATACATCCCTCAGGTTTTTGAAGATCCAAAGAATGCTTCGGTTTGACGAAGAAGTCAAAAAGTTTGACTTCGTCAGATGCGAAGAAGAACCTTGTATGTACAGGAAGACTAGTGGGAGTGCCATCGCTTTTCTAAATCTTATATGTAGACGACATACTCCTAATCAAGAACGATATTCCTTTTCTCAAATTAGCCAAGTCTTCATTAAAGAAAGAGTTCTCAATGAAAGATTTGGGCGAGGCTGTCTATATACTAGGCATAAAGATCTATAGAGATAGATCAAAGAGACTCATAGGATTGAGTGAAAGCACGTACATTGACAAAAGTGCTGAATCGGTTCAGCATACAGGATTCCAAGAATGGATTCCTGTCAATGTCGCATGGTGTTCAACTTAGCAAGACTCAGTGTCTTATGACAACTGATGAGCGAAGCGTGATGAGTAGAGTACCATATGCTTCGGCTATTGGGTCTATCATGTACACCATGTTGTGCACTCGCCCTGATGTCTCGTACGCTTTAAGTGTAACGAGTAGATATCAGGTTAATCTAGGCTTGGAACATTGGAACGCTGCAGAGAATATCCTGAAGTACTTGAGAAGAAATAAGGATATGATCCTTATCTACGGTAGTGATTCTGAACTCGTTGTAAATAGTTACACCGATACAAGTTACCAAACCGACCATGACAACTCGAGTAAAAATAAGACGTTATCACCTGATATAAGATATCATAAACAAAGGTGATGTAAAGATTTGTAGAGTTGACACAGTCAGCAACACAGCTGATCCACTCACAAAACTCTAACTCAAGCCATGCACCGGATGCATACAGCTTCTATGGGTTTGGAACACATAGAAGATAGGCTGTGAGATTTTCTTGGGATCTATGAGATCTTTGAGAAAATAGAGACTTGTATAATTAGCAGGGCAATATGATTGACTCTAGCTTAAGTGGGAGATTGTTAGTGTAATAATCTAGAAGTCAATAATACGATAATTTAATTATATAAAGCTTTGTTCATGAATTGAATGATTAATAAAATGTCATTTTGTTTCCTTGAGTATTATTGAATTTATGAATCATTTCGAGTTAATGACTGGAATTGTGAAACTTCATAATATAGATGATAATACTCTAAAAGGTCACTGACCGAGGTAATTAGCAGGAACACTAATTACAGCTACAAGGTTAGTATATGGATTAAAAGATGGTCAAGTTTTACAGACCATAGACACAGAGTTGTCATTTTAATCACATAGATACATGTTCCAGGAACATGGTATTTGAAAGACCCCGAATGAAACATTATACGGAATTGTGTTCGTGTCATTAATGCTTTCATTCAGTGTTAAGTTCTACAGTATGAGGTATTCATCTTTCCTAACTAAGAGATGTGTATGTGTGATTGTTACCTAACGCTATCTGTAAAAAGTAGCTATAACGGTAGCTCTTCGGTATACATAACTTAGCTGAGGTAGTGATGGTCTACCAAAAGTACTATTGTCCCTCGTATTTATTATACGAGTTATAGTGTCACTGGGCCCCTTGATAGAGTAAGAATATCTGCTAGCAGTATGAATACAAGAGTAATCATATTTGATAATCTGCTCAAGATCAAGAAAATATTAATTTACAAGGATGACACAAACCTACCTTGAAATTAATCTGACAGCTATGAGACAAAAGAATTAAACACGAGTAAAATAGTTTACTGGATCGTGATATTGTACTGTACGACATCATCTGTGTAATTGGATGGTCATGATGCGTTTTGTCAGATGCCTCTCATGATTATAGAAGTTAAAACGGTTTTAATTCTATTTACCAACATAACACAGATCCTATCGGGTCACACCTATAGGAGTTAATCGGAGAATCTTATTGATTGATTATAAATTGATTATGATCAATAATAAGATGGTTTATAATTAATTATACTTGATATAATTATATTATAAATGTCATGTAAAAATGACAAGCAGAAACATTGATTAATTTATAAACGTGTATGACACGTTGTATAAAAGTTAACCGGTTAATTTATAAACGTGTAGGACACGTTGTATAAATTACCGAAATCAACAATCGTAAGAAATATAATTATTCAGAATAATTATACGGATATTAATTGTGTTTGGGGCGAGGGCATTCTGGTCTTTTCAGATTTGTCCTTATCCGCATGACACGTCACCGATCCTATCCACATGACATGTCATCAATCCTATCCACATAAGCACCTCTGCTGCAAGCAGCTTACAAGTAGCTTACAAGCAGCTGCCTGCAAGCACCTGCCTGCAAGCACCTCGCTGCAAGCAGCTTACAAGCACCTCCCTAACCCTATAAATAGAGGGGTAGGGGCAAGAGAATTCATAAGTTGAAAAGTTCGAAAAGTCTGAGTTCGATTCGAATTGGTTCGGTTATCGTTCTCTTTCTCGTTTTCTCTCCCAAATAGTGTTGCGGTTTAAACGAAAGTTATACGTAACAGTTACGTATTATCTTTCAAGTTGTTGAATAGTGTTTGCGGGATTTTGGTGAATAGTGTTTTCTCAAAAGTCGCGATATTTCTGTTTTGCCTTTTAGTAAAATCAGAATAACTGCGGGTCGAGAATTCTGCTATTTTGTCTTTTTCTCGTGAATAGTGTTTTTGCGTAATACCGCGGTTTACAGTATTTATGGCAAAAGAAATAAATCGCTCTCTGGTTAGTCCTGGTGGATAACCTATAGAGGCACCATATGTTTGGTGCTCCGAGAGAAGTCATTGCTCTGAAAGAAGACATTGCTCAGATCCGGTCTTCTCGCTCGGTCTGCATTCCAATTGTAATTTGGAAACAAGGTATAAATGTTATTTATATTTATTTAAATGTTAAATAAATATTATTTTAGAAATCAATCAGGGAGTAGATCCTAAGTAGAATTAAAAGATTATGTCAAGGGAAAGACTGGAAAAGGAACTTTCGTTTGGCTTTCCGACGTAACTCTTTTAATCCTAGGGTTAAGTTAAAAGTAAAATTTTTGTTTTACTAACTTTCCGCATACTTAACCTAATCAAAGGGTACAGCGATTACCCAACACTAAGCACATTAAAGTGGATTGTCATTTTATCCGAGAAAAAATCCAATCCAAAGAAATTGAGACACCATACGTAAAAAGCGAAGATCAATTGGCGATACTTTTACGAAGGGCTTAGAACCGAGATTGTTTGAAGAAAATGTAACCAAGTTAGGGTTGATTAACATCTACACGCCTAACTTGAGGGGGAGTGTTAAAAATAATGAAGATTAGGATCCAATAACCTCAGACCCGTTAGGGATTTACATCATTGGTTTTTTAGAAATAAAGGGAGCAACAATTACCTCCACCTTTATTTCTATTTTTAGCATATTACCGTTGTATAGGCACTCGTTAAAGATTAGAAGTAGGCACCTTTACTTTTAGATAAATAGTGCTACTGTGTAACAATAGTGACAACAGAAATAATAAAATCTTCAGTGTTCTTCAATCTCTCTGTAACTCAGAAAATTCATCAGTGGTTATAATAGTAATTACCAAAAAGATATTTATTCAACATTCATTTACTTTTTAAAGTTTTCTGATTCTTCTACAAAGCTCTCATAAAAAAAATATGGATATTGAATGCCTCTTAAGTATCATATATTCGATGTTCTAGTGCTAAATATTGTAGCCAACTGTTTTTTTTTTTTTACGATGATATAATTGAATGATCTACACGTACTGAAATTTATAGTCCAAAGATGGTGATGTTTTAAGTAATATTTCTGTAATTGTTTGATATACACAACCAAAAGAGACATGACGAGGACAAACATGGCGGCCCACAAAAACAACATATATTGTGCTTTTAACGAACAGAAAACATTATTCAAAGGCTGGAAATCTGTCACTCCGAAATATATATTGGCTGCAAAATTTAATAGAGATCACAGAAAGTCAACATATTCTTTTCTTTATATAAAAAAGATGTATTGTACTATATACTATATACGTACGGCCTCTTTTGTCTTCTGGCATCTTGGATCTGTTGGTCAATTTAATATATGTTTGCGTCTGTTATAAAGTATATAATAACGATAAGATACATATATATACTTATAATAAAATGCATGTGGGGTGCGAGGAAAGCGACTCGTATGAAAAAAAAAGTAAAAACTTAAAACTCTTAAAAGAGGAGTGGAAGTAAATTTGATGCCACTTACAGAGGGTGTCAGTTCAGATTGGATGCCACTTATGTGGAGTAAATTTGATGGAAACGAGGAATCACCTGCTTTGGGGTTGCACCTACTCTCGAAGGTTTTGGCAGGGCATGTGTGCCCATTTTAACATTCGCTTCACATATTGGGGCACTCGGGCTATTGTAAATGTATGGACCTGGGGCAAAGCGAACCTACCCGCGCATCAACAAGTGCTTTGGAGTGAAATGTGGGCGGCAGGCGCTTGGGCGATTTAGAGGGAGATAAACCGTAGGTTATTTTCCAATAAGAGACATTAATTTAGTGAACCACTTAATAGAGGAGCCGATTAGAGGAGAACGGGGTAGGTCCGATGCCCATCGGACCTACTTTTAGGTTCAACGAACATGATGACCGTCCGATCTAATTTAAAATTTGTGCGCACTAAAATTGAAACAAACATGCACGGCGTTTAAAGCGTTTTGCACGAATCTTAAAGCAAATTGACGGTGATTAAACCCATCGAACCAGAGTAGGTCCGATGTCCATCGGACCTACTCTCAAGTGCAATTAGAGATGTCATGTTGTGGACACTAGCCACTTAGAATAAGAATAAATGTATGGCGGTCTAGCTTGTTAGACTGCTATGCTGACTATTGTATAGAGATTGAGGAGGAGCTTTGTGTTAGGAACTTTTGTAAATAACCTTTTTATTATTCAATATATTATTGGCGGTAAAAACCGTTAACCTTCAAAAAAAAAATTTGTTATTTGTGTCAATTTGGTATCCCCATTGATCCGGGCCACTCTAATTTGCCTACCTCTTTGTTGGTGGTGAGTGGCTGGACATTTTTTTAATAGCCGTAAAAGTAAAATTCTAATTAAATTAAGGAATAATACATCTCGAATAGTAAAGATAATGCTCTCCGTGTCACTGTGTGCGAGATCGCAGATTCAAAATCCGAATAAAAGAATTATTTATGAATATTAAATAATTAGATGAGTTAATCACTTTCAACCTTTACTAAGAAAAAAAAAACTAAAAATAATCCAACTCATTTCAGCACAAGAACTACAAAAGAATCCGTTCGATCCGATTAATTTAAATTCAAATCCAATTCCATATGATATTTAGTTCGATTCGGGTTCAATCCATCCAAGTAAAATAAAAACTCCAAACAATCCAAAATAAATAAATAAAAAAATTCAGCATGACCCAGTTTGAAACGATTTAAAATCCAAAATTATTTTCCAAATTAAATCTGATCTTGAAGTCAAGCTAATGCAAGCCGAAATTAAATCTAACTAGATTGAAATGTCTGTACTCCAACTGAAATAATTTGAAACCCGGCTCGAGATAATGTGAAAATCAATAATCATTCAAATTCAAGATAATCTAAATCTGACATAATTAATTAATTAATCTGATTAAAACCTAATTCAATTACCTGATTAATTGCCACATCTATCTTTTTTTTTATTAATGAACTACAGGACAAACGAGTCACTTGAATGTAGTTAAGCGGTTGATTAATTTATATAATTAAATTATTAATTAAGCAGTTGATTTATATAAATAGATGAGACATACAGCCAAATAAGTGGATCTCTGTCAAGGGCTTTTGTTGTCACTTGTTTATACTTTTGCTGTGACGATCAGGATTTGAAAAAATACGCCTACTGGAACCTTCCTATGATAAGTACGTAGTAAGTCAACGTCAAGCCACGCAAGCAACACTTGGAAGATCTGGTAAAGGCACATGGCTGAATATACATGCCGAATATAATAAAAAAAATAAAGTTGGTACATTCGTAGAAATTGCAGTATATATGTTTTAATTTAATTTGCTAATAATAAAAACAAAATTGGTATACAAAGTACAAATCCATTTCTCTCCAAATTAATCATTTCAGAAAGAAAACATGAAAATATTCTGCTGTTACCGTGACTATATACTGCTATATATACTGTTGTTAACTTGTTCCACATAATAGTTCGGTCCGAATCGTTTTTCATTGTTGTTATTATCTTTATGGCTTCAACCCGTTTTGAAACTCTTTTGCACTAAATTTTGTTATTATAAACCCTTCATTTAGATCGTCCATTAGATTTGTCCCTACCACCTTTTTTTTCAAGCAATTAATCTTTTTATTTGGATTTTGCTCACCCATCAGTATTTCTAATTATAGCAAATGCCTTATTCATTTTTTTATTGTTTTATTTTTAGCAGATATTTCTCTCCTAATTTTTTAACACAATCTTGAAATTTTGCCTTATAAATGTATATATTCATATGAAAACTATACAGTTATTGTGTAGATTGATGAATCAAAATATTCATGCATAATCAAGCTAGGATATATCAGTTCCAGTATAGGGGATTCACTTTCCCTCTCTTGGCAGCATAGGTTGTTTTGTATCTCAACCATAGTACCACTTGTATTTGTCTATTTGGGTAGGTTTCTGTCTATGTAATAATTTTACTTTACTTTGCTACTGTCTGTATCATACTGTTTTACTTAATGATATGCGCCTACGGGCAATTCTCCAAAAAAAACAAAAAAAAAAACAAAAATATATATATATATATATATATATATATATATATATATATAGAGTAGAACTAGGGTGCTCCTAAGCTCACCAAGCCCTTCCGTGAGCGCGACTCTAAAACCTATCAAATTGACTTCAAACGACATTTTCAAACCGTTAGATGTTCAATCTATATTAAAATGTGCTTGGAGACCAAATTTTACATTTTTTGGAATTTTTTTACTATTTATTAAGATGGTTTGAAAATCGCTGTTTTCCAATGGTGCAGAATTTTAATAAAAACAGCGATTTTCAAACCATCTTAATAAATAGTAAAAAAATTCCAAAAAATGCAAAATTTGGTCTCCAAGCACATTTTAATATAGATTGAACATCTAACGGTTTGAAAATGTCGTTTGAAGTCAATTCGATAGGTTTTAGAGTCGCGCTCACGAAGGGCTTGGTGAGCTTAGGAGCACCCTAGTTCTACTCTATATATATATATATTCATGCATTATCATAAACACCTGATCGAGCTTGCAAGTATAACACATTTTATTTTAGCATATACTTCACTGCATTATGGTATGTTGAATTAGTTGTACAATGGATTATGTATCATTACTACAAAAAAACATATTTACTATCGCTCATTTACTATTGGGTGTCATTTGGCACCGATGGTGTATGTAATCAGGGGCAGTGCTATAATTACTTTGAACTTTTTACCGACTGATGGTATTGAACCACCCGATGGCGTTGATGGACCCCTTCTTTGTCATTCGTTTTTTATATCCTACCGTTGGTTTTGAGTGTCTCTGCGATATCGGTTGGGTCACAGGACCGATGGCATAGAGGTGGTGATCGTTACCATCCGTGATGTCAATTGGGCCGTCAGTATTGGATTGATCAATACCAATTGTGTTCTTTTTTGAACCAATGGCGATGTTTTCAGGGGCAATGTTGTAAATACTTGGAACCTAGATTTTAGTATAAACCAACACTTCTCCATGTATTTAACTGATGGTGATATAGTGTGTAATTAAGTTTAGAGATATATTGTGCAATTATAACGAGATAATTATTTGATAACATACATAATACCAACTCAATAATATCAAATTAACTAAGAATTAACTGGCTCCTGAATTTTTGTGTTATAATTTTTTAACAGAAAAAAATTTTAACACAAAAATTATAACACAAAAAATTATAACACAAAAATTATAACACAAAAAATTATAATTAACACAAATTTCAGGAGCCAGTTAAAAAAATATATCATTTTTATAATTTAATATTGTTTCAGAAACTTTTTTTTCTAAAAGCCGAAATATAATAGAAATATCGGAATTTTTTTATTACCCGATTATCCGGATCCGACTAATTTGGATAGTATATGGTTTAAAATATAACCGGTTAAATTATAGATACGGTTACAAAATTAATAATTTAATATCCAGTTCGGATATGAATCATAACCGATGTAATGGATAAAATATAAGTTTGATTTAATTATCCGATCCATTACCGAACCCGATCCGATACCCATATAAATAACCGATAAAATGATAATACCGTTCTTTATAATTATTTAATATAAAAATGTATATTAATAACTTAAAAAAATAATCATTTGTAGTATTTTTTTAAAACAAATCATAATATATATCATATATAGATTAATAATTAATTTTTTTAAATCAAATGTCACGCTATTCACATTTACCTGTTAATTTTTTGAATGAAATTTATTACTCGTTTCGCACAGATCATTAAAATCAAATATCACCTCACATTTTGCTTATAAATTTTCGAAGCTAATAATTTTTTCTTGATCTCTTTGTCAGTCATGCACCCGCTTCGGATCCGGATCCGTCCCGGATCCAAAACGGACCCGATAATCCACAAACGAGTCATAGGTATATATCTACCCATAACCTAAAGACTGGACGAAATATCTACGGATAAATAGGTATTCAGATCCAGACTCGACCTGATTTGAAAGTAATAATTAATATATACATCGAAATTCCCCCAAAAATCCTTAAAATACGAGTCCAAATGTCATAGTATCTAGACCCAATCCAACCCGATATCACCTGCTCCCAAAGAGTTTATCTTTTTAATATTACAAGTTGATCTGTTGTAAATAACTTTCTTATCAATACATCTGTTGTCGGCAAACCTTAACAAAAAAATTACAAGTTAACATTTACCGTACGTACGGGCACGTACCACCAAGCTTCCACGAAGCTTATCTTCGTTACCTCCTGGTGACAAGTGATTACGGAATTACCACAAAGCGACAAATTAACAGAAGAAAAATAAATAATATAAAAGATCAGAGAAATCATTTTTCCATTTCTCTTAGTAAATTAATGTTCCCCATGTGCGTATAACGGAGAAATGGAATAAGCTATTTAGGCTCGGACAATTCCTCTTCTTAAGCTTTGTTTGTTTTTTTAAACATTTTTGTTTTTGACAAAGTAGACAATCTCAAATTACTCAGATTCATTTATGAACTTCGTCTTTTGTTGCAAGTAAAATTCCCGTAGGCGTTCATACATGAACTTTTCTAAATCTAAAAAGGCTAGATAAACATCTTTTCACTCATAGAATTAATATATAATGTCTAAGATATATATTGGTGCCAACTTAATTACCCTAAGAAAAAAGATATTACATGAACAATTAAAAAGTTCAAATTAATTTTCAAACCATAAAATCAATATGCAACTACAACAATAATCAAATTTTTAGTCTTAAGTAAGTTGGAATAGACTAGAAATGAAATCCAACCGAAATACAAAATCAAAATAGATAGAAATATAATAATAATAATAATAAAAACAACAACAATAGAAATAGTAATAATGGTACCAATAATTATTATTGTGATAATACTAATAATAATATTAAATATATTATGCCTATAGTACTATAGATCGTAGAGTCAAAGTCCTAAGTTCTGCGTTATTGACCTCGAATCACTAGTCTTATATGTATTACCTAAAGTCTATAACACTACCCTAAATAATATTTCATAGGTCATGGTTCTGCTACGTGAATCGCTAACTTTCACACGCTCTTGTCCAATTAAAGCCAACTCTTTTGATACATTTCACTCCTTTAAGTCCCTTTTTATTGCTTCCTCCCAAGTCAATATTGGTTGACCCCTTCCTCTTCTTGTGTTTTCGATACGGCTTATCATTCTAGTGTGCACTGGTGCTTCCGTTGGAGATGTCCAAACCATCTCAAGGAGTGTTGGACGAGATTATCTTCAATCAGTTCTATCCAAATCTGTCTTTTCAATATGCAACTAAAAAAAAATTTCCGAGAATTAAATTTTCCTGTAGAATCCGTTGATTCGTAGTCTGTAGGCACACATCCACACCCACACATTACATATATACCAGCAAACTTTTTTTTTTTTTTTGGAGGAAAAATAGAGGTCCATACCAGCAAACTAAAACCTCAACTTAGTCTTTATTACAATTTGATTCATGAATATTCAATTTAGACTTTGGAGACCACGCCAATAAGCAATTAATTGGGTTGGATTTGGGTTTGTGCCATCTGCAAGCCCATCAGGCTAGCAAATCAAACTCTTATGGCCTGGTTAATTAAATTTGTAATATGTGTTAAAATCAGCTGGTCTGGATATGCAAATAGGAAACCAAGGCCCATCCTTGATAACCGATTTCAGTAAACCCATAACCAGATCTCTGACTCTGGAGGGCTGGGGAACCCTTTTTTGTGGCGTGTCACTGACAAGAGAACTCTCCGAAGGGCTGGAGAACCCTTTGCATTAATAATTTTTATAAAAAAAATTATGGTTTAAACGGTCTATTTTCATTGGTCCCCTTAAGACTTTAAACATTACGATGAAAAGCATATATAGTCTAACATAACTTAAAATATACCAGTTAGCAATTCTGCAACCAGTTCCTTCAAACCCTGCTTCTCTAAGGAGTTTACTCCAATACCGTACTTCTCTAATGTCCAACCATGCAATAGACCTTGTATTCTTTGTTATGTGATTTTGTTAACCTTTAATTTGCCAATTTATCCACCATGCCTATAATTTCATTTTTTTTTTATCCCATTACAATTTGAAATTTGAAGTGAACGCTTAAAGAACGTAACAAAAATTGAGCAAAGGGTATAGTCAGAAAAGATGATCTACTATCTCAACCAATTTGAAGAGCATGGAATATATGATGAATTTAGTCTCCAGCCTCTCCTAACTAGATTGTCTTTAGTAAGAAATCTATTTAGGAGGAGGCCACACAAAAAAATTTAACCTTAAATTAATGTAGGTTTAAACTTCCATAACACTCTCTGGAAATGAACTCTCTATGCCCTGTATATATAACTTAAGATGCCATATCCATATGTGCGCTTTTGACGGCGAAATTGCCATTTACAAAGAATATTAATATACAAAGAATTAAGTATATATTATTGCCAAATAATATTGGTAGGATGTTACAAATAAATCTCGTAAAAATTATGTGCATTTACAAAAGTTTGAATTATATTTTCAAAATTATGGTCAGAGGTAGATCTTCATTGAGACCTCTGTCCCTGCAAGTATTTTCTTGCCCAAAAGGCAAAATTCAACAAAGCAACAAATTCAAGCACAGATAGCATGCCATAAAAAAGATCAAGCCTAGTGGTATCAAATGTCATTCCATCCAACCACCCTCTTCCATCATTTCCACTTCTGGTAACTCTACTTACGGCTGCAACAATCGCTCCGTCCAACCATACTGATAGACCTACAATGCAGAACACCATAGAAGAGCTTAGAGATTTAATTCTCTCTGGCAGCTGATGGCTGAAAAACTCCATTAACCCGACAAATGATGTAACTTCCATGAGACCAACAAGAATAAATTGCGGTAGCATCCAAAGAAAAGATAAATCTTTAGGGTCTGTTGCCATCCTCCTCTTTCTTTCAACCAATGCAGCAACAATCGTGGCAATCATTGCAAATACAAAGCCTACTCCAGCACGTACCAAGTGAATAGTAACGGTGTTGTACTTGTTACCGGTACATCTTCCTACTAATGGTGTGATTAGACGGTTATATAGTACAAGGACAATCCATTGAATTAATACTGGCACAGCATAGAGGGCTGCCGGCGCTATCCTGACACCGCCGAGATGAGTATTCATAGTGGCAGCTACTGGGGCAGTAAGAGTGAAGAATAGTGCGAAAGGAAAGTAACAGAATACAGCACTAAAGAGTATCGGTAACATCTTTAGGAAAGATTTAGTCTCCTCCACTTGAGAAATGGTGCAGTAGGACCATGCAGTTGTATCACCAGTGTATATCGATGCTTTATCGAGAAATCTGCATGATAAATATTTGTATCTTGTCATATATCAACCATTTCGTTTTGTGGACTTAATTACAACGAATACATATATATCAGTTGCAATTTGACATTTCTTTTTTGTGCTTCTAGAAATGACAACTTAAAAGTTAACTCATATGCATATATATAAAGATTATTATTTTTGTTACCTCAGGTCTTTTGTCCGAGAAAGCATTTCTGCATCACTGTCATCTGCTGCAGGAAGCTCAGGATCTTCGATGCTCTTCTCAGGCATAACAATCTTTCTCTTCTTGAATGTCACAATAATGACCTATACAAATTAAGATACTATTTTAGTTAATTTGACAACTACAAGTCTACAATTAACTATGATATAGATGCTGCTATTCAAATGGATTTCTTTTGGACTTCTATTATTTTTGGCTTATACAATTGTATTACTAGTCTATTTGTCAAAGCATAGAATCATTAACTTACTCTCTTTTAGTCATTAATTAATTCTACTATATTACTAATACTTTATTATCCACCAGCCGCTATGTGAGATGAAGTGTCACTCTCAATCAATCTCTACCTATTATAGTAAACTAAGAACTATCTTAATTATAATCTTATACTCTCCAATTAGTCGTTTTGCACGTATATACTAACATCAAACGATCACATAACGTTCTAAGTTTTTCTTTGAAAAAAACATACAGAAATTGTGTACATACTGCGATAAAATTAAAATACCTGTAAAATTCGAGTCAGCGGACTTCCGCCGGGTAATCTATAGCGATAAAAAGGAGTTCCGGTGGCTCCAACAATCAACCCAGACAGAATAAACAATGCACATACACCTAGACCCAGATTCCACCCCTTAAAACTCTGAACCCACACCACAAGTACCAGTCCAACAGTTGCTCCAAAACAAGTACCGAAGGCGGCAATGTCAAAAAACCTAATTTTTTGCTTCATCTGAGGCGGATCATTGGTGTCAAACTGGTCGCTGCCAAATGCGGGTGTAGAAGAGCGCATGAAGCCTTCACCAAATGCCACCATGAAGAGGCCGAGGTAAAGCAATGAGGTTTTCCAGCCTTGGAGCGACTCACAGTCTGCGTTAGGGTTTTGTTTTATGTTGCAGTGAGGGGGGTGGAGCGAGGAGTGGTGCGCTTGGAATGCAAGTATTCCATATCCCTGTTTGTACATGTGGTGGATATGGTCAATTAGAAAAGGAACACAATTGAAAATCATGTACATGATGTATGCTTAAATTAATTTCTCAGTTGATTGAAAGAGATGAAACTTGTCCTTCCAAAATGATTAAGTAATTGAGATCACAAGAAGTATGTAAAGTATGTGCACAATATTAATTTTTTTTTTTTTGAGTAAGAAACAGGAGTCAAGCTTCTATTTTATTAACCACAATTGGTTACATAGTTTTGAAGGGTTTTGAGTGGTAACCCTTTTATGTATTTAAAATGAAAAACAAAGTAGAAGAAAAATAAAAACAGAAAACAGAAACAAGTTGCAAAGAAAAAAAAAATTCAGTCTTGTTGCGATAGCCTTATTCTGCCATTCAAGAAGCACCACTGGTCACAAATCTCTTGCACCAGTTCAGTGCACAACATTAGTTTAAAGAAGCTAACAGAAGTTTTAGCTAAAACGTCTCAATTTCATATGTATTTTTTTTTTGCTAATATTTAGTTTCGTGCGCATGGTACTACAACAATTTAGAAGATATTTCATAAAGATATGTAGGAAGATTACCAGGATTTCAAATGGACCAAAGAAAAATATAGCTTTGAATCTGCCAATGTAAGAATCTGCGACAAATGCTCCCAAAATGGATAATATCCACGTGGCACCACCAAAATTGGTGCTGAGAATCACGCTGCGTGCGATGGTCATGTTGTGGGTTGAACGAAAAAACCCAACCAGATTTGTGTTTGCCGCATTAATGCTGCTCCTCACTATCACCAACACTGCATGATTAATATGTAAAATTAATCAATATATTGAAAATTATTACGTTATTACATTTAATAATAGGAACCAAATCTCCTGTTACCTGTGTTGGCCGGAAAAGCCTTTAGTATACAAGCAAGTTTTAAACTTCCAGAAAGTTAACCCTCAAAAAAAAAAATTTCCAGAAAGTTTACTATAAGAAATTTCTTTTAGTATACAAGCAATGTGACTAACTAGCTCACCATTACCAGAAAGATTTCGAATATTAATTATTTTTCAGCATAACTTCGTCATTTAATTTGGTTTCCAAAATACAATCAAAGACAATTAATGCAGGCTGCAATGCTGCATGTCACAAGAGATGCACGCATATTTTCACAGCTTCCACGAGTTGAAATACAATATCAGTAAATGTGCATATGCTTGTACGTAGGGTTGCTTACAGTAGAGAAATAGAGTTGCTCTGACCCCTCCATGCCTCTTTGGATTTACTTGGTTTCCTCTCCAATCGACCATTGTCTCCATTCTCTCTCTCTCTCTCTCTTTCTCTATAGATCTCGTGGAATAATATATATATGTATAACAACTTGGTATAAACAGCTCTATGTTTGTCTCTCTTTTCCTGCTTTGTAGTACTTAACTTTGCGCCAAATGGGCTTGCTTATATAGACAAGAGGTGGCGCATATAAGTCAAAAGTGAAATTTTTCAAGCTCCGTTTTTGGCGCTTTTGAATCTTCTCACGAAGATGGTGCACTCAGATTGCGCTCACTACGCAATTTTTTATGGATATGCAGAGTAGATCAACATGTGGATATCGTGATAGGATGATAAGCAGCCGTACCTGTCTAGAATTAATAACTCCATATCATAATATTCAACTCAAATTAAATAACAGGACTAAATTAATTATGAAAACAGTGATGATCAATAGAAAGAACATTGCTAACAGAATTTTTTTTTAAAGCTTAATTTGGATAAGAACTGGCATATATAATAGAAAATTGTTTGGTCAAAGCAGTTGATGATTGGAACATATATATATTGTAAGTTTTCCAAGTGATATTTTATATGAATATGCAATTGCGCATGATTTATATGTGTTGAAAATAATGAAGAATAAAAGAATTTGATCTCAGTCGTTCATCATCGATCAATCGGCTAAGATTAGAGGAAAAAAGGCAATTTCTGTTTTAGGCAAAAGTACCAACGGTACACTATTCATAGGTACCAAATTAGAAAAATAGGCAACGGTTCAATAAACGGCTAATCAGCCTCTGTAAAGTATATATAGTGATTACCCTCTGTAAAAATAACAAGTATGAATGAAATATTAATTTCTCCTTAGATTTCTCATAAAATCAACATGGTATCATAGCAGTGCTCGATAATCCAATAATCTCCATAACCCCCATAATCCAATATCAGTAGCATAGAATACTGAAAAAACCCACAAGAAGAAATTTCAAACAAAAGCAAGGATGTCACAAATGGGGCAGCACTCAAACGAAGCTACCAACCATTCGAGACTCACCAATACCTTGCTCAATGATAGAAATTATCTATCTTGGGCAAAATCAGTAACTCTATCCCTGAGTGGAAGAGAAAAAATTGAATTCATCACTGGAGAAAACACAAAACCAAAAATCACAGATCCAGCAAAAGCAACAGAGGAAGAAAAGCAAGCAGTGCGACAATGGCAAGCCACAGATCACAAAATCATGGCTTGGCTATTAGATTCCATGGAACCCCAAATTTCAGACCTATTCCTTCACAGCAGTACCACATCACACGGCCTATGGGAAGATGTCAAAGCATTCTTCGGCCAACAACAAAACCATGCACACATCTTTAGACTCAAACAAAAAATTCACACAGCAAAACAAGGTACTATGACCAACACAGAATATCTCGGCCACCTCAAGAAAAAATTTGACGAGCTCAAAATTTATCGACCACCCACAACAGATTTCAACGAGCTCCAAAAAAGGCAACAAGAAGATGAAATTTTTGTGTACCTCGCGGGTCTAGATGACAGCTACGAAGCCGTGAGGTCGCAAATTCTTCTCGGGCCCGAACTCCCCTCATACTCAGCTGTCGCAGCCATGATACACTGAGAAGAAACCAGACGGCAGACTATGGGCGGTCCACAAGCCAAAAATGGCGAGGGACATGAGACCCACGGCCTCGCCGCTATAAATCTCAAAAACCCTAACTTTCAAAATCGGCAAAATTTCAAAGAGAGGTGCTCTCACTGTAAGAAAGAAGGGCATACTCACGAGAGGTGCTGGTTCCTCCATCCGCACCTTCAACCAAAAAAATGGAAGAGTGGTGCGGCGGAGAGATCAGGGAGAGGAGGCGACAGAGACGAAGAAAGAAGAGGCGGAAATGAAACGCCTCACAGGGGCTACTCAGCGCAAACCCAAACCGCACAAAATCAAACCGATCCCAACTCTCGGGCTTTCTCGGCCCAGACTCAAACTGAGTCTATTAAATCGGCGCCTCATTTTTTCGGAAACGGGTCAAGCGGGTAGACCTCTGGCGGGTCAAATGGGTTTAGAGCTGAGGATCATATGCAACACATACTGAAGCAGTTTTCTGTGTGGTACACTCAACAAAACACTTCTGGTTCATGTGGTATTGTTTCTCAATCCCAAAAATTTAATTTATTTGACCAAATAATTATAGATAGCTGTGCCATCGATCACATGTTTGAAAATAAACAATTTATTACCAATTTAGACTCGACCAATAATAATCAATATGTTGTGGTGGCAAATGGCATGAAGGCAAAAATAGATGGCTTAGGCAAAATCAACATTTTTAACAAAAAAATTGATAATGTACTATATGTAAAATCATTTCCTATAAATTTAATTTCGGTAAAAAAATTAACACAAGATTTTGATTGTGAGGCAATTTTTTCTTGTAAAAATATCATATTTCAGGATCGGAAAACCGGGAAGACGATTTGGGAAGGTTTTCTTAAAAACGGACATTACATTTTGAATCTACAAAAATTGAGTTTAGGTGCTTCCGCAAAATTAGTTAGTTGTGATCTATGGCACAAGAGACTTGGACATCCTTCCGATAAGATTTTAACTAATATTGTATAATTTCCAAATTTAAATTGTATCAATTGTGATGTTTGTAAAATGGCCAAACAAACAAGGCTTTCTTTTTCTCATTCAAATAGTAAAAGTGAAGCCATGTTTAATTTGATTCTTATTCCGATGTATGGGGACCGGCCCCAATTAATTCATATAATGGATTTAGATATTTTGTTATATTTATTGATGATTTTTCAAGAGCTACTTGGTTATATTTGTTAAAATCAAAAGATGAAGTATTTAGATGTTTTGAAGAATTTCTAAGTCTAATAGAAAATCAATTTGATACTAAACTAAAAAATTTTAGATCGGATAATGGTACGGAATTTATAAACAAAAATTTCACAAATCTTTTTAGAATTAAATGAATTATACATCAAACAACATGCATAAATACACCCGAACAAAATGGAGTTTCAGAAAGAAACAATAGACATTTGTTAGAAATGACAAGAGCATTATTATTTCAAAACAACGTTCCAAAAATATATTGGTCGGATGTCATTATTTGTGCCACCCATCTAATTAATCGATTACCAAGTAGTGTACTTAATAATAAAAGTACATTAGAAATTCTTTATCAACAAAAATATAATCTAAATTATTTAAGAGTATTTGGTTGTGTATGTTGGGTAAAGATTCAAAGAAAAGACAAGTTAGATTATATGTCAACAAAAACTATTTTTTTGGGATATTCTTCTTATAAGAAAGAGTATAAATGCTATGATCCAAAAAATAAAAAATTATATTTTTCTAGAGATGTTATATTTTGTGAAGATGAATCATATTTTAAAGACAAAAAAGTAATTAATGAGCCACACACTAATGATCAAGTTTGCCCCTATAGTACCTCACATAAATGAACAAGAGCCCTTACAAAACATGAACCATATTGATGAGATCAATGGTCATGAAGAAGAAACGAGTGAAAATAATAGTAGTGACAATGATAATGAAATTGAAGAAAATTCGGTAGTGCGAAGATCATCAAGAATACCTCAACCATCTACAAGACTTAGAGATTTTGTAACATATACCGTACAATACCCCATACAAGACTTTGTATCATATGAAAACATCTCTTTATCATACAAAGCATTCCTTACTTTGGTTAGTAAGGAAGTAGAACCACAAAATTATCCAGAGGCCATAACCAAACCAATATGGTGTAAAGCCATGAGGGAAGAATTGAATGCCTTAGAAAAAATGAAACATGGGTAATTGTACAATTACCAAAAAATAAAAAACCCGTAGGGTGCAAATGGGTATACAAAATTAAATATAAAAGTGATGGTACCATAGAACGGTACAAGGCAAGGTTAGTGGCCAAAGGGTATACCCAAACCTATGGAATAGATTATAATGAAATCTTTGCACCGGTAGCAAAAATGAACACCGTTAGAATTTTATTTTCTATTGCGGTAAATAATGGTTGGAACCTATACCAAATGAATGTGAAAAATGCCTCCCTTCAAGGAACACTTGAAGAAGAGGTATATATGAACCTACCACCCGGTCATAAATTAGAAAATAATTCTAATCTAGTTTGTAGGTTAAATAAATCAATCTATGGATTGAAGTAATCTCCACGGGCATGGTATGGAAAACTTAGCTCCTATTTAAATTCTTGTAATTTTAAAATTAGTAGTGCCGACCATTATTTATTCACCAAAAATGATAAAGAAAATATAACCCTTGTATTAGTATATGTAGACGATATAATAATTACCGGAGAAGAAATTAGAAAAATTAAATGTCAATTAAAAGAAAAATTCGACATTAAAGACCTTGGATAATTAAAATATTTTTTGGGAATAGAGGTAGCACACTCTAAGTCGGGCCTTTTTATTTCTCAAAGAAAATACATTTTGGACCTATTAAAATAAACCAGAAAATTAGATTGTAAACCAATTTCTACCCCAATTGACAACAAATGTAAATTAAATAGTGAGGATGGTGAACCATTAGAAGACATAAACTAATTTCAAAAATTAGTAGGCAAATTAATCTATCTTACGGTCACCCGTCCGGATATTTCATTTGCGGTAAGCCAAATTAGTAGGTTCATGCATTCACCGAGAACTCCACACTTAGAGGCCATACATAGAATTTTAAGATATTTAAAGAAAAACTCCAGAAAAGGAATTTGGATGAAAAATAATAATTCTAATGATATATGTGGCTATTCCGATGCAGATTGGGCCGAAAGTTTCGATAGAAAATCCACTACCGGTTTTTGCACATTTGTAGGCGGAAATCTAGCACATGGAAAAGCAAGAAGCAAAACGTTGTGGCACGATCTAGCGCTGAGGCGGAATATCGTGCCATGGCATCAACCGCAAGTGAATTGATATGGCTCAAGCACAAAGACATGGTATTACTAGTGATCAACCCATGAAGATGTATTGCGATAACAACTCCGCTCGACACATCGCATCGAATCCGGTATTTCATGAGTGAACCAAACACATAGAAGTAGATTGCCACTTCGTTAGAGAGAAGGTTCAATCCAAGAAAATAGAAACACCGTATGTTAGAAGTGAAGAACAATTGGCTGACGTTTTCACTAAAGGATTAGATCCTCGACAATTTGAAGATATTACAAGCAAGCTCGGATTGTACGACATATACACTCCTAGCTTGAGGGAGAGTGTTGAAAATAATGAAGAATAAAAGAATTTGCTCTCAGTCGTTCATCATCGATCAATCGGCTAAGATTAGAGGAAAAAGGCAATTTTTGTTTTAGGCAAAAGTACCAACGGTACACTATTCATAGGTATCAAATTAGGAAAATAGGCAACGGTTCAATAAACGACTAATCAGCCTCTGTAAAGTATATATAGTGATTCCCCTCTGTAAAAATAACAAGTATGAATGAAATATTAATTTCTCCTCAGATTTCTCATAAAATCAACAATATGGCTATTTGAATTTTCTTTTTCTGACCAAATTTTGGACCTCATGTTTTCAAGATTTGGGTTCTTCATGGATTATACAAGTCTTTCCATCAATTAGTTTTTCTTCTCCTCAACGATTAATCTAGTTGCATATATAGTAGTTAGGTCCAAGTATATTCACCCAATAGGTATCAACAAATTAAAACTCTTTTTCTAAGTTGATATCCATATATACCTCGTTTATAACGGGAATGAATATAAGAACTTTAATTTCTTTCGATCATCAGATAAAAAAATGGAAATAAAATATTTCGTTAGTTAATTAGGTTAGAGTAATTGATAGATGCAAGATTTTATTTATTATATTTTTGTAATGAGGAGGGTTAATTCAAATAACTCCATTTCTTGTGTATCCATCATGCATCAATTTTTATAATTATAATAACTTAAAATTTAAAGCTTAAATGTCAAAATAAAACTATTAGAGTGAGCCTATGGTGCTATGCATAGCACGAATGGCTAGTGTACTACGGCTCAATATGGTACTTTTTAAAATCCTAACGGTCGATCCAACTGTTCAATGTGATAATCATATGAATATGTACTTGCAAACTAAATTTTATATTTTTTCGAATTTTTTTACTATTTTTTAGATAGGTATAATTTTGATGGTCCAGAATTTTCAGAAAACACTGATTTTTCTACCTATCTAAAAAAATAGTAAAAAAATTCGAAAAAATATAAAATTTAGTTTGCAAGTACATATTCATATGGTTATCACATTGAACGGTTGGATCGACCGTTAGGATTTTAAAAATTACCATATTGAGCCGTAGTACAGTAGCCATCATTGCTATGCATAGCACCATAGGCTCACTCAAACTATTATATATGATATATATCATTTTCTCTATGCACACATAACATATCACAACATTTTGATTTTATTTTAATTAGTATCAAGACCTTACAAATTTAAACCAATGTGGATAAATTTTGGACGTTAATTTTTAAAAAAAAATTATTTATATAAAACCAAAATCGACAAGTTATAATTTTTTGTGTGAATGTAAAGAAAATAATATAGATAGCATCTAACGATTACATTTTGGCATATAATTTTAAAATTTTAGTTATTAGAAAATTTATTTTTTTCAGGTCATTAAACAATATGTATATTGAGTGCCTCTCAGGATCATATATTCAATGTTCTAGTGCTTATTAATTGTAACCAACTGTTTTTTATTTTTCATTTTTACGACGATGATTGAATGACTAATTACTAATTTGGTATACACTGAAATTTTTAGTGCAAATGTGACTTTTTAAGCATTAGGGTCAACGATGAGAGATGGTGACATGCTAAATGTTTGATATACATAATATAAACTAGACATGATGAGGAGTCGAGGACAAACATGGCGGCCCACAAAAACAACATATATTAAGCTTTTAACGGACATAAAACATTATTTAAATGCTGAGAGGAGATCTGTGATCAATCCGATCGAAATAATGGCTGCAAATTGTTAATGAAGTCAATATATTAATTCTTTGTGTTAATTTATATAAAATGGGATGTAATTAATAGTACTATATATATACGTACGTACGGCCTGTTTTGTCTTTTGGCGTGCTCTTGGATCTGTTGGTCAATTTAATGTTTGCTTCAGTTAGAATATATATAACGATCAGATACATATATATATATATACTTAATCAAATACATGTGGGCTGCGAGGAAAGAGAACTCGTATGAAAAAGTCAAAACTTCATCTCTTTTAAACATTTGGACGTGTAGAACTAGCTTGCATTATTAATGAGAGTAATTGTTAAAGAATAATTAATCTCAGAATATAAATTCATCATATATAGATCAAGGGTATATGTGCAAAAGTGTAAATAGAGACAGTTGTACAGAATAGTAATTAGAATAGATACTAACAATACAATTTCTAACCGTTGAAACAAGTTGTAATATATAGAGGTATCACTACTGTAAAACATACAACTTAATAATACAAAAAATTTCATTTCTCCTCAACTTTGCATATATCTCTTCATAAAAATAACAGTAATTAAGGAGAGACCCCTTCATCAACGGAGGAGATAGCTAGATCAAGTCGAAGAGAGAGGGCACCAGTTCATCACTTCATCGCCAGAGGAAGAGATAGGGGAACAGGGTGTCGGCAAAGTAAAGAGAGGAAGGAAGAATAAATATTAGCCCGATTACAAGAATTTGCTATTATTCGCAAGAATAAAAGTTTTTAACCGTGTCTATGTTGTTGCGGATAATTTTGTCAGATACTTTCAAAAATAGTAATTTTTATTTGTTTGCTCAAAGTTTCAACTGAAACGGTTTAAGTTAGATCAGCAAACGAAGATAAATGAAAGCTTAAACAATTCAAAATCGAAAAGTTTGAGGTTCAATTTGTAATTTGG
This sequence comes from Carex parvula, assembly GCA_025461045.1. NCBI lineage: Eukaryota > Viridiplantae > Streptophyta > Magnoliopsida > Poales > Cyperaceae > Carex > Carex parvula. The sequence goes on along the minus strand of JAJGRW010000615.1, from coordinate 200,690 downwards.
GACAATTTCAAATTCAAAAATATACTCAAAATGGTTAATTCAAAATCCGATGAAAAATAATGCAAGGGGTCTCTCCTTAATTGCTGGATCGAAAAATCTGTCCAATCGAAATAATCTGAAATAGATAATGTGTAAACCAATAATGATTCAAATTCAAATTAATCCAAATTCGAACTAATCTAATTTAAACTTGATTCGATCACCTGATTTGTTGCCACCTCTATAATTTTACAAACGAGTCACTTGAATGTAATTAAGCTGTTCAATTAACAAATTCCGATTCATTTTCTTTTGGTAAGAAAATATATGCAGTTGATTTGTAAATAGATGAGGCATACAGCCAAATAAGTGAATCTCAGCTCTCAAGGGCTTTTGTTGTCACTTGTGTTATCGATCAGGACTTGAAGAACAGGCTACTAGAACCTTCCTGTGATACTAGCTAGCTATAGTAAGTCAACGTAAAGCCACGCAAGTTACAATTGGAAGATCAGGTATATGCACATGGCTAAATGTACATGCTTGATATAATAAAAACAAATTAATTAAATTGGTACATCCGTAGAAATTGCACTATATATGGTTGCTAATATAATTAAAACAAAATTGGTAAGTGCAGATTAACAAGGCTTTTCCCACAATGTTGCCTCCTGAACTATCCAAGCTACAACAACATGCACCAGTCTGTACTTGTTCTCGAAAATTCTTAAATTACGCTCTCTCCAAATGCCCCAATTAACATGTGCAGGAAAAGAAGGTTGTCCATCTCCTTCGCCATGTTGCATTGTCAGCAATGCAGCTGGATCTATCCCAAGTGTCTTGCACCGTGTCTCTTGTAATTAGCACAGAGTATCCCATACCAATCGCTGATTCGAGTTACCGATTGGTATGGGTACTCTCTGCTAATTACAAGAGACACGGTACAAAACACTTGGGATAGATCCAGCTGCATTGCTGACAATAAAAACAAAAATTCTGAAAAATAAAAATAAAAACAAAAATAAAATAGAAAGAAAAATAAAAGTGCTGAAAATTAAAAGTCTAGGCATCTCTAATTGATTGGATTCAATGGTCAAAGCAAGAGCGTCTTGTGAGGCATTGCACAATAAACAGTTATTCCTCAGCAATGGCGCCAAAAAGCTTGATCACTTTGGGAGTGATAGTCTTTTAAATTTGTAAATTCAGTATGCTATCGGATCGGATCACAAGCGCACAATCCTATCGAGTAGTATAATCGAGGTCGATCCACAGATAATATTGGTTTAGAGTCTTGAGCGATCAAATCACAATCTTTTGAAAGGCTAGACAAAATCTAAAAATCAAGAGTTGTAGTTGTAATCAGTGTATATTTGGCGAAAATTAAAAGTAAGTAAAGTAAAGATAGAGATGTGAATTTCTAGAATTTTGGTACACCGTTGCTACTCAATCCGCTTTGATACTTTAACTTTATTGATGGTGGTTTCCAATTGTTACAATGGGGTTACACTGTGAGTTTCTTACGCAAATACCAGATCTCTTACGGAGATTACTATAAAGACACTGCGATGTTTCATCTACTGATGCACAAATGCCTGAACTTCCGTATTGCGTTTTGTTGTTAGTTCTACTTACCATCAAGGCACTGTCACTTACCATGACGGATTAAATTAGATCATCAAAATCAAGTAAGAAGAACATAAAATACAAAAACATTTAAATCAACAAAAGGTTACACAAACATAAAGGTATATATATCAAAGCATCATGAGTAACAAGGTTTACTACCTAGCCCTAAGAATCTAAATTTAGCTGCAGAACGACATGTTTACAAGAGACTCAAAGAAGACACAAACAAGTAGCGTTCCTAACTAGCCTCAACACACTCCTCTCTTCTCACTTAATAAAATAAAACACCAAATGATACAAAGATATCTTCCTCTTCAGTCCAGAGGGCTTATATAGGAGTGAGGGGGCGTCTGGAGATGAGTGGACTCCAAGAAATATGATATGGATATAGTTGGAGTAGTTATTCACCAAAGGGCACCTCAGATACGGACCGTATTGGCTGATACGGTCCATAGTGGAACTGTGTCGCTGAGAAACTTAATGCGTATCGCGCCATCTCTGGTCCGTATTGGGGCTCTGGTCCGTATTAGCCAATATGGGCTGTAATAGAGCCTTAGTTGATGAGTTGTGCTTATCCGGTTGACCTGATTCTTGCTCCTAATGATGTAGAATAGCCCCAAAACATGTTTCATGTACTAAAACATAAAGTAGAGCAACAATAACATTTTTTCTCTAATTAATTAAACATAAAGGTGAGATAATAAAGCAAAACCTAAGTCAAAATCCTACGTAATTCACTATCATTTTGACGTCTGATCAGAAGGCCTCTCTTATGCAGAAATGAGATTGAGGCCTCACCATTAATGCAAATTTTCGAGGAACACGTGGTCCAGATATCTTTCATCCAAGAAATCCAGCAAGCCGGGAATCCTCGAGCATTCATGATATTTTCCAAGAAGGCCCAATCCACTGTGTCGAAAACTTTCCTAAAGTCCACCTTTGCAAAAACTGCCGGCTCACCCGAGAATGAGACATGGTGAAGCAATTCTCTTGTGGTGACAAAGTTCTCAAAAATCTGGCGATCGTGCACGAAGGTCGTGTATTAATTTTATGTGTCTAAAATACTATGTTGCATGAATAAGGGTATGGATATCGTATCGGATAAGGCGATAAGGCAATATTCAAAAATCTAAGATATGATACATCTATATATATATATATATATATATAATATATATATAGAATTGAGCTATAGTGAGACGTGGAATAAAATAAGTTTGTACTCCATGACACTATATTTTTATTTTGAAAATCCAAACAACCGATCCGAACCATTCAACATGTTCTCTATATTGAAATGTGCTTGGAGACCAAATTTTACATTTTTTTGAATTTTTTTTACAATTTATTAAGCCACTTTGAAAATCGCTGATCCGGTAGTCCAGAAAATTTTACTGTTTTTACTGTTCACAGTGGATCAGCGATTTTCAAAGTGGCTTAATAAATAGTAAAAAAATTTCAAAAAATATAAAATTTGGTTTCCAAGCACATTTCAATATAGAGAACATGTTGAACGGTTCGGATCGGTTGTTTGGATTTTCAAAATGAAAATATGACGTGGAGTACAAACTTGTTTTATTCCACGTCTCACCATAGCTCATCTATATATATATATATATATATATTAGGGAAATATTCTGGCCCCCCGAGCCATCATACCTGAGTGCGCCTTCCAACTAGTTTAACAGAAAAAATCTTTCAATTTTGTCTAACTTCCATTTTCAATGCTCATATCCAAACTTTTAAAGTTTTGTTTATAATATTTTACAATGTTACTCTCAAGCATTTAAATCTCTATATGCAAGTATTTAAATCCTAAATCTGAGTAATACTTTTAACTACTTTTGTCTTCAAACCAAAAAAAGGAAAGATTCCTTTCACCCATTATTTTTTTATTTTTCTCTGATCATTCTCGTTCATTTTTCCAACGACGCGTGATGAATTTTGCGAATCTAAAAATGCGAACGTTTTCTACTCGATTTTCTCTTTTAAATGAGATCCATGAAGAAATACTTTTAAGTTATTTTCAAGTCATTTGTTTTTTTTTATTTGAAAGTAAAGCTCATGAGCACTTTAAAATTTCAAGCTTTTAGACCTCAGTCTACAATCATTTAAACCTCTGATGTCTACCATTTAAACTACTACGTTCAAGCATTTAAACTTCTGATGTTGATCATATAGTATCATGTGTTTAAACCTCTATCTACAACTGTTTAAAGTGGTTGTGTCAAGTATTTAAAATAGTTGTATCAAGCATTTAAATAGTTTTCATGTCAAGTTTAAAAAGTTGTAGACTGAGGTTTAAAAGTTTGAGAATTTAAAGTGCTCATAGATTTTATATTAAAAAAAACAACGACTTAAATAACTCAAAATATTTCTTCGTGGATCTCATTTGAAAGAGAAATTCGAGTATAAATGTTTGTATTATTATATTCGCAAAATTCATCATGGATCGTCAGAAAAATGAACGAGAATGATTAGAGAAAAGAAATAGGTGAAAGGTTATGTTACTCGGATACTTCGGATTGGGATCGGACATCCGATACCGATACGCGCTTGATACGGCTCTAATACGTATCTGATACGCCAGCTGGCGTATCTGCTTACGTGGCGTATCTTTAATCCTTTAATACGGTCTCTGATACGCTCTAACTTGTCTGGATATGCCTGAATTCGTCTGGATACGTTTGGTCCACAATGCACCGCGCCAAGGTACGTGAGGTGGTCCACCGTGCACCGTGCCAAAATTATATTTTTTTTAGCCACTGCGGAGATTCGAAGAGGGGTTATGTGGCTTAACACTCATAGCCCTCACCCATAGCCCTCTACCACTAGACGACTTCACATTTGTTGTTATAAAAGAGTATTTATTATATTTAATCTATATTTTGCTATAGTGTTGTATTTTGATATTTAATTTATATAATACAAGTGTTGAATTAATAATATAATAAAAATCAGGGTCCTAAATAGCGATTATAGCGCTATAGCTTTTAAGGTCCGAAAAAGCTATTGCACAACCATAGCTAGCTATTTAAAATCATTATAAAAGAAAAATTGTTAATAGCGTTATAGCTTTTGAGGTCCAAAAAAGCTATATTGCAGCTATTGCGTAGCTATAGCTAACTATTTAGAACCCTGATAAAAATAATAAAAAATATTATATATAATAGCCGTATTGTATCCTTGATTTTTGAAAATTACCGTATCGTCGTATCCGATACGATACCCGTACCCATATCCATGCATGCAACACAGGTGAAAGGAATCTTTCCTTTTTTGGCTTGAAGACAAAAGTAGTTAGGAATTAAAACTACTCAAATTTAGAATTTAAATATTTGTAGATAAAAGTTTAAATGCTTGCGAGTAGCATTGTAAAATGTTATAAACATAACTTTAAAAGTTTGCATATGAGCGATAGAAATGAAAGTTAGACATTAAATACTTGGGGGCGCTCAGAGATTTGTTTGAAGGGGCAATTATGAAGCTCCATATTATTATTTTAATTATGGTATTTATTTAATAATAATCATAACTTAAATCAAACCTGCACAAAAAAACTAAAGGCTTAACTCAAGTATAAATTAAATAACATAGTTACATAAGATAGTCTAGTATAGTGGCTAAGAGTTTTGGTGCTCAACCCATAGAACCTGGGTTGGAATCACGAGCAAAATATTTGGAAATTCAAGTCTGTCGTATCAGCAATGTATCCCACATATCGAGGGCGTATCAGTGCGTATTGGGATATATCAAAGACCGTATCGGTCAGTGAAATATATTAAAATGATCGAATACACCACTTGGCATATTGGATATGTATCGGGGGTGTATCGGACATATATCAGTACCTGATGTGTATTTGATACGGGTATGAGGCCATATATAAAGTATCGGGTTAACATAGCTAAAATGTAATGAAAATTTTGAAGTGATACACTCTTTTATGATTACTCTAGAAATTTTCTTACAACTAATTGTGTTGTTTTTTATTATATAGATTTTTTTAGTTTTGAAAAGTACTTATTTGTTTTCAAATTTATTACTTGTATAATTTATTAATAATTAGTATATTATGTTATAATTTAATATTTTCAAACTTTTTTTAGACGAATAAAAAAAATCTCTAGTTATATATAATAATTGAAATGATGCGATACTGATCAAACTGTGATACATAGGGATAAAAGATTTCTTTTCCCTGGCCTTTGCATTAGTTTAATTGGTTTGCCCAGAAAGCCGACATTTTTATTAATATCCAAAGTTAATTACAAATTAATAAATATACTCAGAATCTCTGGGATTTTCGAAAAATGTCCAAACCGGCCACAAAATAGCCAGTTTCCTCCTCTCCAGAACCCGGCCATTTTGTGGCCGGTTTCTGATTTTTTTTTTTTAAGAGACACTATGAAGAGCAAGTTAATGAAATCTAACACTAAAAATTTTAATTTTTTGTTTAAATTATTTGTTAGATTACTTCTTTTGATTTATAATAAGCATATTTACACTTAAATACATTATATTACTTGATATTATGTTGAATTACACTAAATTATATGAAATTATGTTAAATTACGCTAAAATACGATAAATTACGGTAAATTATACTAATTTCGCTAATTATAATGATACGGTAAATTACGCTAAACTACGCAAAATTACACTAAATTAGGCCGATTTTGTGCCATCTTTCATAATCATAAAAAATAGTAAAAAAAAATTCAAAAATAGTAAAAATTGGTATTCTACAAGTTCATTATATAACTAATTTACTGAGCTACTTAGATTAAATAATAGAAATGAAAATCTTAATCGCAAACTTCAACTCAAGTTTTGAGGCTCTTCCATTAGTTTTTTTGGCAATTTTGAATTCTGAAATTTGGCATTGCTAGCAATGACACATGCGTATTTTCGCAAGCTTTCCGAAAAGTGGTCATTTGCTGAAATCGGACAATCGAGCGCCGTTTTATGGTCGTTTGAAGATTCGTCGTCGTTTTTCGCCTTCTCAGTAAAAGATATCATCCATATTCATATGTAATTTACCGTAATTTACCATATTTTAGCGTAATTTAACATAATTTAGCGTAATTTAATGTAATATAGTGTAATTCAACATAATTTCAAGTAATTTAGCGTATTTTAGTATAAATATGCTAATTATACATCAAAAGAAGTAATCTAACAAAAAATTTAAATTTTCAATGTTAGATTTCATTATCTTGCTCTTCATAGTGTCTCTTAAAAAAAAGTTTCTAATTATAAATAACTATGAAGATAAAAGAGAAACAAAATATAGTTTCTAATTATACATCACTATGAAGACACACAGTAATTTACCGGAATTTATTTTATTTTAGCGTAATTCAACATAATTTTAAGTAATATAGTGTATTTTAGTATAAATATGTTAATTATAAATCAAAAGAAGTAATCTAACAAAAAATTCTAATTTTCAGTGTTAGATTTTATTATCTTGCTCTTCATAGTGTTTCTAAAAAAAAAATCAGAAACCGGCCACAAAATGGCCTGTTTCTAGAGAGGAAACCGGCCATTTTGTGGCCGGTTTGGATATTTTTTGAAAATCTCAGAGATTTTAGGTATATTTATTAATTTGTAATTAACTTTGGATATTAATAAAAATGTCGGCCCAGAAAGTTTCTCTATATGTTAACATTACTCGTTGACAGTTACCTTGCACCTCCTATAGCTAGCTTCCACGAAGCACATCTTCATTACCTCATTAATTGGTGATAAGTGTGATTACTAAATTATACCACAAAGCGAATTAAATTAATTAACAGGCGACAAACTAGAAGAAAAATAAATAATAGAAAAGAGAGAGAGATCATTTCTATATTTATCTTAGTAAGATATCTTCTGAACATTAATTCCTCTTCTTTTTCTTTTAAGCTTTGTTTGTATTGTTAATTTTGGTTAATTTTTTTAAATACATTTTTGTTTTTGACAAAGTAGACAAGCTCAAATAACTAGGATTCATGTATGAACTTCATCTTTTGTTGCACATAAAATTTCCGTAGGCATGAATTCCTAAATCTAAAAAGGCTCTTTCCAGTCATAAAATCATATCTAAGATAATTAGTCTTAGTTATTAAAACAAATATTCTCACGCGAATTATAAGGCATTAACTAATTTAGATAAATGAGAATATGTACATTTTTTCTTGTTATCTTTATTGGTTTTGTTTTAGGATCTTGCCGTAGTGGACTGAAAATTGTTATTTAAATTTGATAAAAATGGATATAAATAAAATTTTGATAAAATTTAAAAATCGTTTAATATATCATTTTTTTAAATTGAAACTTTTATTTTTTAAACTGCATGCTCGCCGGATGATCAATCAGTCTTTTAATTGCACCAACATAATCTATCATTTATTTATTTTATTACTTTTTTATTTTTATAATAGTTTGATCGGGTATTGCGGTAATCAAATAAATTCGAGGTCGATAAAACTTATCTCTTTAGATATAGATATAAAAAAGGGAGATATGATGTAGGTGTTGATATAGATATAGATCTAAATTTAGGTATAGATTTGACAATATATATTTCTAGATCTTAATTGGTATGCACAACTAATCATTTTAATATCTTCATAATATATATATTTTCTTGTTTAATTCGTGTAACAAACAATATATTCTAAATTCATGTTTACCTATTATATATTGTGCATACTAACTTAATTTAATTGAACTTAAATACCATATATCGGTGGTTTTTCATTTTTCGTGATTACCTATAACCCCATTTGACCTCTACATGAATAATTAAAAATTTCATATTATTTTCCAAAACCAACAACTCAATAAACAACTATAAAAAATAATTTTAGAGAAAAAATTATCCCGTAGACCAGACGCATATCCATTGAATAATAGTCTGTAGGCACACATTAATTACTTAGAAGCAAATTATATAACATCAACTTATTCTTTATTATAATTTGATTCATAGATATTCGCTTTGCACTTTAGAGACCCGGCCCATAATTAATTCTGACAAAATTGGGTTGTGCCATCTCCAAGCCCATCAGGCCAGCAAATCAAACTCTGGGCGTAGTTAATTAGTTTTGTAATCTGTGTTACAATCAGCTGGTCTTGATATACAAATAGGAAACCAACTAACCAAGGGTCCAAGGCCCAAGGCCCATATTGAAATTCAACTTGTACAAGCCGATTTTAGGAGACCCATAACCAGAGGAGTCCGGATCCCCTAAAGTAACCCAATTTTTGAGTTTAGACGTGTCCGGTGCCTATTCGGTGGTAGCGCAGGGGCCAGTATTATTTGTGAGGTTCAGGCCCTTTAAGATTTGTGTTAGAGCATCTTGGACGGTTTGGATCAAAACTAAAAAATTGGATTAATGCACTGGATCTGAATTCTAACCAGAGTGCGTATCCTCTGAGATATCTCATATCCGGTGCCTATTCGGGGATAGCGCAGGGTAGTATTATTCGTGCTTTGACATTGGTGTGGATAAATAAGTAGATAAATCTTAAAAGGGAAATCTGTTTCTCTTTCTATTTTCTCAGTCCCACCCACAATCCCCCCCCCCCCCCCCCCATCTCTCTCGGAATAGTAGAATTGTAGAAAATGTTGATGAGCAGAGTGATCTCTCACTCGCACGTGCCCCGCACCCCTGCTTCCCCTTTCCCCTATTCATCTTGTCTTTCTTCTTCAGAAACCATAATCTCCTCTTTTCTTACAAGAAACCAAGTAACTTACACAAGGAGTTTGCTCATGCCATCCATTCTGACAGCCCGTGCCGCTGGAAGAAACTTAAACAATGCTGATGGGATGCATGATTCAGCCGAAATTTTCAAATTAGATGGCAGTGGTATGATATATCAGTTAGTTATACTAATTTTATGCTCCGTTAGGCCTTTCTTTGCAAACAATGCTTGTTACATATATTATTCCCAAGTTGCACATGACAATTTGTATGGCTTTCTTTAACATTGAAGATGTGGCTGATTGTAATGATTCTTAATTGTAGTCTGGTACATTGGTACCAGTAGGCAATTGATGATATTAAGGAATGGTACCATATTTTAGTGGGCATGAGCATAAGTCTTCCCTGATAACAAACAATGATGTGCTGATGATGTAGATATGTTTATCACCTCTCTTACGGCAAAAAATCTTAGCTGATGGCATGGAGCTTGTTATTCAGTAAGGGTTCTCAGGGTTTTGGAATTATGTTGTCTTTCAGCTGTAATAATTCTGGGTTGATGTAATCATTTATGTTGCTAATAGAAAAAGGGAACCATGTTGGCTGCATATTTTCTAAAATAAAATTATTGTATGCTCTATTTTAGGTTTTTTTTTATGGGGATTGGGTTGGTAAAACAACAATACATAAGAACATTTTGAAAGAAAATTTGGGGTAGTTGAGAAAAAAAAGATGACAATAGACAAGTCGATGATGATGGGAAGTTCAGGTCTGTTGAAGGCCTCATCTAAGAGAGAGATGTCTTTCTGGAGCAATAAGTATGTGCTTGGCCTTACCACAACAGCTGGAATTGGCGGGCTGCTCTTTGGTTATGATACTGGTACATAGTTGCTTTCTCTCTCCGTTTTCATTTTACTTTGTTTTTTCTTTTTTCGTTGTTGGTCTATTGCTCTGTAATTGACTGGGTAATATTGAGCTCGCTGTTAAAAGAGCTGGTAGCAGCTTGTCCTTCTATTATTTTTTCTTGTTTGGTACCATGTTACTATTTTTTATTAATTAAACACAATTCTTGTTTGCTTCGGTGATTCATGTATTATCCATTGTGTGTTTGGTGCTTAATGGGATTAATCAATCACATTAGAGCCTTTGACATCAAGTTCAAGCCAAAAGCAAAATAGTCAATGTGGTGTACTGGTACCAGGTAGAATGGTATGTCTCAGTCAAGTCCCATATCATTGTGCATTTAGACAGAATTAATGGTACCTCTGATAGGAAGTATGGCACGACGAGTGGTTAACATTTGCTTTAGCAATTATTTTGCTTCAAGATCCTAATTTTTCTTTTCAAATCAGTGCATAAAAGTTCTCCTCCAATCGCCCTAGGGCTTTTTTTTACTTCTATTAGGAAAGCTTTTAAGAGTCTCATTTGACCTTTTATGTCTCTGATCTCAATGTTTAATATCTTGTGAACAACCATGGCTAGTACCTCTTGTGAAATTTGAATCCATTTGTCCCTCCTAATTTTGCCTAACTTAAAAGAAAAATGGACTGAGTTGGTTTTTATTTCTTTAGGTGTGATATCAGGAGCGCTTCTGTACATTCGAGACGATTTTAAAGTAGTCAATGATAATTCAGTGCTTCAGGTACTCAGTATCCTAAATCTCTTCATCTGATTTTCTTTAACTAACTTATGATTTTAAATTACACTGCTAAGGATTCCTAAAATTACTTAACATGAAAAACCTCTTTTTTTGAAATTGTACTTAACATGAAAAACCTTACAAGAAAAAAATTTGAAGCATCCCTTATGTTATAGTATAACCTAAGAAATTTCCCGTAGGCCCTTGACAAAAATATTTTGCTTGCGCCCTCACCTCAATTTTATTCAAAGTTACGCTTCTATTCTCTGTACCTATTTTTTCAAGTATGATTAATATAAGAGATAATTAAGTTGCGTATAACAAAAGATAATTGGATGAGGATCTGACTTCAAGGATATTCCGTACATTTTCTAAGGCTACAGGATATTACTGGATTTGCAAGGGCATATGAGATAGATAGTTAGATCTTTATTAGGGTACTAATCAAGTTGTTAATATTACAAAGGCATGAAAATTTTGTATTCCCCAAAAATTTGCATAACTGTTAACAAAATTAAAACTGAAATTTGGACAGAAAAATTGCCTGTACTTGTTCTCATAAAAGTGCAGCCTTAGACAAACTGTAGCCGGGAATGAATTGCAACAGCTATATATTAGTGAAACAGAATAACAATGAATTTACCATATTCAATATCTGAAATTATAAAAATTGCAGTTTCATTTCCATACCAGTTAAGAATGTAAGTTTATGCCTAACACCTTTTTTTTGTTTGGTCAAAGCCTTCTGAATCGTGTATATACACTGAATATTTCTTTTTTGGTCTAACAACAGTACCGTATCAGCAAAAAGGAAAGAACATGAACCTGAAATAAATAGATCAATATTATCACAATGTCATCTCATTCTTCAGGAAACGATTGTGAGCATGGCAGTGGTTGGTGCCATTATTGGTGCAGCTGCTGGTGGGTGGATCAATGATGTGCACGGACGAAAGAAGGCCACACTTTTAGCAGATGTAGTTTTCATTATTGGATCGCTTGTCATGTGCATCGCACCAGATCCCAATATTTTGATCTTGGGACGGCTTTTTGTAGGCCTTGGAGTTGGCATAGCATCGGTCACAGCACCGGTTTATATTGCTGAGGCAGCACCATCAGAGATCAGAGGTGCATTGGTGGCAACCAATGTATTGATGATTACTGGAGGACAGTTTCTTTCATATCTTGTGAATCTTGCTTTTACTGAGGTAATTTGTGAATTACATACAGTACTTTCTCAAATTGAATTTTTTTTAGATTTCATATATGGAAGTTCCTGGAATGATTATTTTGTGACATGGTGCAATGATTATTTATCTTGAGTTAGGTTCCTGGTACATGGCGATGGATGCTGGGAGTGGCAGCCATACCGGCAGTTGTACAGTTCATTTTCATGATGTTTCTACCTGAGTCGCCTCGATGGCTTTACATGAAGGTAATTTCATTATTTTCTAACAATATTTTAAAATCATCCCTGTTTCTCACTTTCAATTGATTTATATGCCTGTATATTTTTTCTGGTAGGATAAGAAATCAAAGGCAGTAGCAGTGCTCAAGAAAATATATGACTCGAATCGGCTGCAGGAGGAGATAGACCAGCTTGAGGCTGCTTCCAAGCAAGTTTCCCAGTTTGGCAAAGCTGTTAGTTACTTGGATGTATTCAAATCGAAAGAAATACGGCTTGCATTCTTCACCGGGGCTGGACTTCAGGTATAAGAATTAAATTTAAAAAATAAAAAAGTTTATTTTGGTGAAAGAATTTAGCATAGACTGCTATATTTTGGGATCTGTATTCGTATAAGTTGTGATTATAACAGATCTAGGGCTTTGATTTTGCACATTTGATTTCAGAAATGAGCGGCTAGACTCATGAGTATGAAAACATTTAGTTTGCTTTGTATTTTTGGTCAATCAAAGCTTTAATATATTTTAGTGAACATACTTCTACAATAGATGCTTTCTAATTTAATTAATTTCTTAAAATATTTTCATTAACAACTAAAATCTCTCATCTCCAGTAATCATCGAGAATTCTTCAGACCCAAAAGAGGAGCAATTATTACGAGTATTTTATAATTTGTGCAGGCATTTCAGCAATTCACAGGAATAAACACAGTTATGTACTACTGCCCAACAATTGTACAGATGGCCGGTTTTTCCTCTAAGAAGTTCGCTCTTCTCCTCTCGCTAATCGTTGCTGCTATGAACGCAGTCGGCACTGTCATCGGCATCCTCCTCATTGACCGATGCGGACGCCGTCTCCTTGCCCTCACATCCCTCTCAGGCGTCTTTGCCTCTCTTCTCGTACTCTCCTATGCCTTCTACCTTCAATCTTCCAACCTCCATGCACTAACCGGAAGTGCAACATTAGGTTCTGGAGCCGGTTGGTTCGCTGTGGCTGGTCTGGTGTTGTACATTGCATTCTTCTCACCGGGAATGGGACCCGTGCCCTGGACAGTCAATTCTGAGATATACCCCGAGGCATACCGCGGTGTTTGTGGCGGCATGTCAGCAATGGTGAATTGGGTTTCCAATTTTATAGTGGCTCAGATGTTTCTGTCAGTAGTAGAGTTGGTTGGGACCAGTATGACATTTCTGATCTTTTCTGGGGTTTCGGTGCTAGCCTTCGGGTTTGTTTTGTTTTTAGTTCCAGAGACAAAGGGGCTTACGTTTGATCAGGTCGAAAGGATGTGGAAGGAGCGTGCCTGGGGAAATGATCTGGCTTCCAGCAGTGGCCAACAGAACATTATAGGAAATTAGACTTGAGCATGATTTAAAAGTCTTCCAATGGATTGAGTATTTCCTGTCAATTTTTGGAAATACTGAACTTTTGCCAGATTTAACTGTTCAAACTTCAAAAGCTGGATTCTTTTGGTTCATAGATTTAATTAAGAAATTGTAAATACAGTTTTCTACTTATATTCACGTTATTATAAACTGTTGCAGTCTGCATCTGTTGCCATATTTGACTGCTTTTCAGAAAGTTAATATATAATGGAGGTATTAAGAAATCGCAAATTTGGTGTAGTAGTACAAAATTTAATATAGTGGTACGAGCCCTCATTTCTTCAGGAGTGGTGCAGGTTTAATTCTTAAAAATAACCTCCGAAAGATATAGGTCTAAGTAACGTTCAGTATTTCCAAAGATATGGGCCTAACTAACATTAAAACCCAATAAAGGCCCATGTGATTTCACGCTCATTATTTATTATTATTTAATGATCATTCCAAAGACCAAAGCTGCGATCCGATAGGGGCCGCTCGGAAACAAAGAATCTAAAGAAGAGTCTACGAGGAGAATTCAATATTTTGTGGGTGCGTCTGAGCAAACCAAAATGTGTACCGGATCATTGAGAATTTTTGGTGTCTATCCCGGTTTTTAAAAATCTTTAACAATAATATCTCAGAAGTCAGATCTAACTAGGGGTGTCAACGGGTACGGTAAGGATCAGGTGGAAGCATTTTCATACCCGTACCCATTACAAATTGTTCTTACCCATATCTTACTCTTACCCACTATAAATTATCTTACCCATACCCTATCCTTACCCGTTATGATTGTCAGATAACGAAACGGTAATGGATAAATAACGGGTAATACTACTATAATAATTATTTTTATTACTTATTAAATAATGCATTAAGACATATATATTCATTTCACACATGTAAAGTACTTTATTGAAAAAAATATTATGATCATGCTAAGTGCAAGTAAACCAATTAAAGTACTTTTTCAATGCTTATTAATATATATAATATATATAGTGCTTGGCTATTATGCTTATATAAGCATATGCCCACATATGCTTAAATGAGCATTTTTTCGTTTCCAATGTTCAAATGGTCGATCCGACCGTTCATCTTGTTCTCCATATTAATGTGCTTGGAGACCAAATTTTACATTTTTCTGAATTTTTTTACTATTTATTAAGCCACTTTGAAAATTTCTGATCATATGGTCCAGAATTTTGGAAACACTGTTTTTACTGTTCACCCAGATCAGCAATTTTCAAAGTGGCTTAATAAATAGTAAAAAAATTCAGAAAAATGTAAAATTTAGTCTCCAAGCACATATTAATATGGAGAACAAGATGAACGGTCGGATCGACCATTTGAACATTGGAAACGCAAAAATGAGTTATAAGCATATGTGGGCATATGCTTATATAAGCATAGTAGCCAGCCCCATATATATATATATATAGAGAGAGAGAGAGAGAGAGAGATGGGCTATTATACATTGCAATGCATAGGCACCCTTGTGCATTGGACCATAAATCACCGATTCAAAGTCCAAATGACCGATCCAAACCGTTCATCTTGTTCTCCATATTAATATGTGCTTGGAGACCAAATTTTACATTTTTGGAATTTTTTTACTATTTATTAAGCCACTTTGAAAGTTTCTGATCTGGTGGTCCAGAAAATTTTACTGTTTTTTACTGTTCACCGTTGGATCAGAAACTTTCAAGGTGGCTTAATAAATTGTAAAAAAATTCCAAAAAATGTAAAATTTGGTCTCCAAGTACATATTAATATGGAGAACAAGATGAACGGTTTGGATCGGTCATTTGGACTTTGAATCGGTGATTTATGATCCAATGCACAAGGGTGCCTATGCATTGCAATGCACCATAGCCCATATATATATATGAGGAGGGATCCACTTACAACAAATTTGAGTTACAACATTCATTTTTTTCATTTTCAAAGTCCAAATCGTCGATCCAACCGTTCAACATGATCATCTAAATAAAATGTACTTGCAGATCAAATTTTATATGTTTTTGAATTTTTTTACTATTTATTAAGTATTTTACAAAAAATAGCCATACTTAGACCATTGAATTTTGTACCCATATTAATAAATAGTAAAAAAATTCAAAAAAATATAAAATTTGATCTGCAAGTACATTTTATTTAGATGATCATGTTGAACGGTTGGATCGACGATTTGGACTTTGAAAATGAAAAAAATGAATGTTGTAACTTTGTTGTAACTTGATCCCTCCTCTATATATATATATATATATATATTTTTTTTTTATAATTATCCGATCTGGTAACGGGTACGAAATAGGCTTTACCCGTATCCTTACATATTTAGATAACGAAAAAAAGTCTTTACCCATACCCGTACCCGATAAGTTTATTTAAAAAAGATCTTACCCGTACCCGTCTTAATCGGATACGGTACGGATTGAATAAACGGATAAAAGAGTGCTATTGACACCCCTAGATTTGACCAACTTGACAAATTTATATTTATTTTATGAATCATTCGATAGTTTTGACTAAGTTTATACATTCATACAACTAAAAAATATGCTAAAAAGAAATTTTCCAACTACCAAAAAAAAAAAACACGTATAGCTCTTAACTTGCGAGTTTTGCATTCAGTTTGCTTGTATATTTTTTATTGATTAAAAGACTCGGATACACTTCAACATCGTTTAGATTTTATTCTCAAAAATTTGAATATGTATTTCTCTTAAACGAGATAAGAGCTCGTGCCACTGCACTAAAAAGAAATTCAATATTTTTTAGTTGTTTTGAGGTGTACGAGTTTAGTATAACTCCAATCTCTTGCGTTATGAAAATAGGCAGTGTTATCAACTTTTTTAAGGAAGATATTATTATTAAAGACTTAAAAAAAAGATATACAAAATTAAATTCGGTCATTGGTCGATGGTTTCTAAGAAAATAGAAGGGTACGTGACCTGCTCCGACATTTTTATTAATATTCAAAACTAATTACGAAATATTAATTATACCTGGATATTTTTAAAAATGTCTAAACCGGCTTATTTTTGGCCGGTCAGGAGGTTTTTTTTTTTAAATATTTGTTAAATTATTTCTTTTGATGTATAATTATACTAAAATAAGCTAAATTACTTGAAATTATGTTAAATTATGTTAAAATACGGTAAATTACGCTAAATTAAGCTAAGAGAGTCAATATCTTCACTGAGGAGGTGAAAAACAACGACGAAACTTCAAACGGCCATAAAACAGCGCTCGAGTGTCCGATTTCAACAAATGACCACTTTTCGGAAAGCTTGTGAAAAACTGCATGCGTCGGTGACAGCTCTGCCATTTTTTGAAATTCAGAATTGTCAAAAAAAAAAAGAGAAGAGCCTCAAAACTTGAGTTGAAATTTCCGATTAAGATTTTCATTTCTATTTTTCGATCTAAGTAGCTCAGTAAATTGGTTATATAATGAACTTGTAGAATACCAATTTTTACTATTTTTGGAATTTTTTATTATTTTTTATGATTTATGAAGATGGCACAAAATCGGTCTAATTTAGCGTAATTTAGCGTAATTCAGCGTATTTCAGTATAATTAGCGTAATTAGTGTAATTGAACGTAATTTAGTTTAATTTACCGTAATTCAACGTATTAAAATATAATTAGCGTAATTAGCGTAATTTAGCGTAATTTAGTGTAATATATTGTAATTTAGCGTAATTTAGTGTAATTTAACGTAATTTAGTGTAATTTAGCGTAATTAGCTTATTTTAGCGTAATTTAACATAATTTCAAGTAAGCGTATTTTAATATAATTATGCTAATCATACATCAAAAGAAGTAATCTAACAAATATTTCAAAAAAAAAAAAATCTTGACCGGCCAAAAAATGGCCAATCCGAATTTTTAATCCAACGGCCAAATTAAAATGGCCGGTTTGGGCATTTTTAAAAATACCCAGCTTAGCTGGGTATAATTAATATTTCGTAATTAATTTTGGATATTAATAAAAATGTCAGTGACCTGCTACACAGACATATCTACGCCTGCCTTAGATAATCCAGAATAGAGAAAAAGGAACTGGAATCACTGGAGCCACACCTTTGCAACAAATTTCAAGCACAAAGCCACCCTTACTCTATCCGTCCATTTTCCAATCCATCCACTTCTGTGCACACAAATAGGAAATGAAATAAATAAAAGTAGAAAAAAAAAAACAGAAAAGATAAAAGAATGCACAAACGCTTCCTTGATTAACTAAATAAAACATAAAGCCACTTAGAAGCTATTTTTGTTTATTCTCTTCTCTCACCTTGAAAGAAAGATGCTAACCAGCAGAGTGATCTCTCACTCATTCTTCCCTCTCTCCCCTGCTTCCTCTTCTACCTCTTCATCCTCTCTTTCTTCTTTAAAGACTATACTCTCCCCATTTCTTACCAAAACCCAAGTGTCATACACCAGGAATTCACGCATGGCTTCCAGTCTGACAGCCCGGGCTTCGGCAAGGAAATTAGAGAATGCTAATGAGCTGATTGATTCAGTTGAAACATTCATATTTGATTGTGATGGTGCGATTTATCAATAGTTCATGGTATTAATGATCCATTCTGTTTTTGTCATTTTGGCATTTCATCGAACACATACGGTGCAATCTATGTAGGTGTTATATGGAAAGGCGACAAGTTGATTGAGGGGGTACCTGAAACGCTAGATATGCTGAGATCAAAAGTATTGTTTGCTATTTTAAAAAAAGATTTTTTTTCTTTATGACATGTTAGATGTATTATTGTTTTTTCAGTAAAGCACACAGATGAAATTTAATAAAAAAAAAAAAATCACATTATTACCAATGGTTTATAATCACAGTTTCCTAGACAGAGAATTAACCAACAAAGAGGCAAAATAAGCTGAACAAAAGGGTAAATTTAAAAAAGTCCCGAACTATATCAATATTTAAAAATGTCCAAGAAGTATTTAAGTGTAAATTTTCATTAAGATTCTAATTTCATTATAAACTTCATAACATTTTAGGGAAAGAGACTTGTTTTTGTTACAAACAACTCGACAAAATCAAGGAAACAATATGGAAAGAAATTTGAGACACTCGGCCTGAGTGTTAAAGAGGTATGCTAGCTCTTCACAATTATATTATTCTTCCCGAATTTCTTTCCTGTTGACATAGAATATTTCAATTGATTTGGCAGGAGGAGATATTTGCCTCATCTTTTGCTGCAGCCGCCTATTTGCAGTCCATTGACTTCCCAAAGGACAAAAAGGTAATTTTGAAAATAAAAATCGAAACATGCAACATTGCTGGTTTGCATTTATTGGTTTTTTACTCAAAACTAAATATTCAGCAATAAATGTGTTTTCAATAAGCTAAATTAAGCCACCAATATCAGTTACTGGAATCTGCAAAGTAAATCCAAATAGTCAGTAACTTCTTAACTTCAGTACTGCTACGAAATAGCATGTATAACTAATAATCATTTTTTTTTTCAGTTTCTTTTTTCAAATTTTAGATGACAGTTTTTGATATCTACTATGGCAGCTAGACCATGGAGAGATTCCTTGATTTCTTTGAAAACCAGATATGGTCTGATTCAGAAAAAAATGTTGTATCTTGTTAGGTTTATGTCATAGGTGAAGATGGAATTCTGAAGGAACTGGAGTTGGCTGGATTTCAGTATCTCGGTGGCCCAGTATGTTTCTTAAAGATAAAATTAAAGAAAAGAACACGCTTACTCTTTGTTAACTGATGTGCTAAGGTTAATTGCTATTTTATTAGACAGATGGTGACAAGAAAATAGAACTGAAACCCGGTTTTCTGATGGAGCATGATCATAACGTATGGCTTTCTGCTCTTTAGTGTTAGTTTTCATAAATATTGATATTGTACCTTCTTTGAAATACTCTTCTTATTTCAAAAAAATTATTACTTTAGCCTATTTATATGTGGTATTGCAGGTTGGTGCTGTTGTGGTAGGATTTGATCGTTACTTTAACTACTACAAAATTCAGTAAGCTCTTTACCCTTTGCAATTTTGCATTTCATCTAAATCCATCAAATACTTCTTTTAGGCTATATGCATGGGTTTTCATACATGTCATGAGTCATGACCTTAATTATTGATTAGAAACTTGCAACCCTTTCTTTTGCACATGAAGGTATGGCACACTATGCATACGTGAAAACCCAGGATGTCTTTTCATTGCAACAAACCGAGATGCAGTAACTCATCTTACAGATGCTCAAGAGTGGGCAGGTAGGTTGAAAAGCTAGACAATGGTACAATAATAACCTCCTGTTCTGAGGATAGGCAACATGTGGTGCTTTCTCATTGATTTATAGTTTATACAAAGTTATTGTGTTCATTTTGCCCCTTATTTCTGTCTTTTTCCTTTCTTTTTTTTTCATGTGGACAGTACAATAAGACAAAAGAGAAGATATGAGGGTTTTCATGAAAAATTTACATTTCATCTTTCATTTCAGGTGGAGGTTCCATGGTTGGTGCACTTCACGGGTCAACCAAAAAAGAACCACTTGTTGTAGGAAAGCCATCAACTTTCATGATGGATTATTTGTCTAATAAGTATGATAATCAAGCAATAATAATTCACTTTAAGAAGTATAATAATCTCAATGTTAAGGTAGAAGGTCAGTAATATTCTCCTTTTGTTATTTAACAGATTTGGGATTTCAAAATCTCAAATATGCATGGTTGGGGATCGTCTCGACACTGACATTTTGTTTGGCCAAAATGGCGGCTGCAAGACTCTACTAGTCCTTTCAGGTTTATACATCTAGAATTAATTTAACTTAATTCCAGTCTAAATGTAAGTTATGATTATTTGCACAATTGTAATGAACTGATGATATATGACTGAGTCGAGACCGATTCTATATTGCAGGTGTGACCTCTCTAGAAACACTTCAGAGCCCCGACAACTCGATCCAGCCTGATTTCTACACGAGCAAAATTGCAGATTTCCTCTCCCTTAAAGCGGCCACTGTTTGAAAACTGGAAAGATTGTTGGGATTTAAATTTCAGTCAGGAATATATATAAGAATTGCTTGTGGAATTTTGTAACAATAGCAATAATAACTTACTGATTTTCTACCTAGCAGAAGCAATTTTGCAAGAGCAATATCAAAATATGTTTCACAGTAAGAGGACTTCTGTTCTCCAGCAAAAGCGATATCAAAATATGTTTCACAGTAAGAGGACTTCTGTTCTCCACTGATAGAAAATCTTCGCAACTCGATTTGGGATTTTTTTTTTAAATAGAACTAATTTTAATGATTTTAATGAACAAGCACAGAGGAGTTATTTTAATGGAAAAAGCATAGAGGAGTTGGATTTTGTAAAAAACAACTCCCACAGAGACAAGGGATCGTGGAGGGAGAAAAGTGTTTGCTCCATTTCACAAAAAAATTGTGAAGTTTATTTAGTACTTGTGAAATTTATTTAGTATCATTTCACATCAAATGGCTCCTCCACCAATTCGCAGGATCAGTGAAGCAAACACGTTTCTCCCCTCCACCGAGGTAAGAAATTGGTGGAGCTATTTTTATAAAATCTAACTTCTATGTACTTATTCCGTTAAAATTATTAAAATTAGTTCTATTTAAAAAAAAAATCTCGATTTGGTGCAGGTTGAATATTTCTGTGTACTTTATATGTAAAAAGTGAAGTAACAGCTCACCATAATATGTGCATACATCACTAGCATGCGTAAAACCAATGTTCTAAATAGCACGCTATAGCGTTTTCGGACCAAAAAAGCTATGATGCTATGGCCATATAACGCCACTATAGCGCGCTATTTCGCCCTATAGCGGCGCTATATGGCCATAGCGCCGTTTTTTCAGCCGTTCCACTATGACGCGATAAACGCTATTTAAACATTTACGTAAAACCAAACAGATATAAATACTCTCTAATGAAAAAAAAAACAAAAAACATTTGGTTACAATTTTGCAGTTACAAATGAAGTTTTTATGGATTAAAAGAAAAAACTATAAAACCGACAAACAATGCTGCATTATTAATTGGAAACAATTCTTTTCTGCATATGACATACTCCCAATATATATATGCCAAAAAAAAGATATCAACGCACTGAATTTCTTCTATTTACTACACAGAATATATTAAAAATAAAACCATAGATGTACAATTTATCTCCTATTGCATCATGATTCATGGACCTCGCATTTTCTTCTTCAAATTATACATGAAAGACTGCAAAGCCTCCTGTATCTTGGACCCACCGAACTGTCGCACTTCCATAGAAGTATTCCTAAGGCTCTCCAAGCCACGTCCTAGAGATGCTATACTTGGTACAGCTGGTGCCAACTCAGCAGCACACTCAATACCATCTCCATACACCAAAAGACCCCAACACATACTCATGCTAAACCCAAAGGTGGCCCAAGGCATGATCCTGACAGACCTGGCCCCACGTTTTTGCATTATTTCATAGAAAGAAGTACGCATGGCCAAAAGACTGGTACGCTCGACGGAGGCAATCACTGAGTGCGTCACCACCCGGATCTTTTCAGCTGAGACAGTAAATTTCAACCCAGATAGATTTGACGGGATGAAGGTTTTACTGAGGCCAAGTAGGGTTTTTCTCTGCAATTGGGTCAAGCCATGTTTAAGCACCCAAGGGATTTTATAGGAAGAGACTTTGAAAATTGTAGAAGCTTGAAAGGCTTTAGAGAGAGAAGAGGCTCCTAAAATAGCTGTTGCCCCAGCACCGACAGCCACCATGGGCTTATCCGAGAACTTCTTTTTCTCAGTGCTTTCAGTGATATTATCCTCATCATTACCAGTTTCACCTTCATTCGTATATTCCGTGAAGCACATGGCAGGTACATCCTTCAGTTCTGAAGGTAATGGAGTGTTCCAATGCCTCCGGATGCCACACAACGAACCAGCATCGACTATGGCCACAACTGATCCAAACTTTTTTGCTTGACTTTTGAGTGCCTGGGCAAACAAAACGTGGCATTTTTCACCTGAAGAGAGTTCAGGGAACTCCACTTTGGCAGAGTTGGATGCATCGATTTTGTCAATGGGGCTTCTTGCAGCATCAGTTAATGCAATTCTTAGACCTTCTATAGCAATCCGAAATATATAAACATCGTGTAGTAGCTCACTGCTGATTGCATACCCCTTCTGTATGCATTCCAGCATTTTTTGCGAGGAAACCAGGGCCTTTTGAATTGAAGGTATCTCTGAAAATATGGTGTGTAGATCTGCTAATAAAGGGTATACCACTTGAGCAAAAGGAGGTGCCTCAAAGCTATCTATATGTTCAACTTTGTCTGATTCTTGACCAGAAGTAGCGAAATTCAAACTCAAAGTAGCATTTAAAGATGGAATGAGAGATTTTACCATCTGAGATTGCAATGCATCAGTTAAGCGTAATCTCTGAATGTTAGGGTTAACAACGGAGACAACCCCTCCTGGTACCAAACAACTTGCTTGCAAGTGCAAACCTGGGTTTTGGCCCAATCGTTCATCTTCAGTTGTACTGCTCGGGCCACTTGCACCAGTACTTGTAGTATCATATGGTGATTCCAACAGTAAAAATACCGAACTTACCTCCTCAGCGGCCTTTTTCGCAGCCAGGACATGACCATAAAACCCTATCCCAAATATCTCTTGCACAATTTGACAGCTGGCAATTTTCTCATACAGATCTTTATTTAGTTTATCTGTAAAACATTTTTGCAGAACGCCAAATGAAGAAGTGGGTACAGTGTTATACTCACCTCCATGTAAACATTGCTCTTCAGTTTCTATCTCAGGAACGGCTGATGGATCTATTTGAGCAATTACGGCTTTGGGCTGGACTTCTTTTATTAAGTGGACTGCATCTATGGCAGACTGCTCTGACAGGTTTTCCACAGCTAGGATGTAGACAACTGCCTGTGAACCAGGTTCATGGAACGCAAAAACAAACTGCTTTGTTTGATCTGGTATTGAGAGCCGTCGGATTAATTGGTTAGAGATTGTCAGATCATCTTGCTTTGTGAAGAGTGAGAAAGGCCACAAATTTTGGAGAGGGTAGAGAAAGGATAGAGCCATGTCAGATACATGAAGGAAGAGGCAGTGTAGAGATGTAGTAAGAGAATTAAAGACAAATCAGCATACTTTGAGACCTGCATGAAAGGATGCAAGAGTCCATATCAATTTTAATTAATAAACTCAGACCTCAATTTGAGAAACAGTTTTGATTGTGCATGGTACCAGTACTGGCCAAAATTGCAGTTGGTAGCCTCAATTTGTAAAAATACAATTCAATTTTTCCTTGTCAAGCTCTCCTACTTGCTCTATTTTCTTGTTGATTTATGGTCTTTATTTAAGTTGGTAGCCTAAAAATTCTGATTACCTGTTTTCAAAAACAACTTAGACACCAAATATAATCACCAATCCTATCAGAAAAAGAGATGGGAACGATCCTAAACCTGAATTTATTACAGAGAATACAATCAACCAAACATCGAGATATTGGGAGCTCATTTAAGGCTTAAACATCGAGATATGGCAAAAATACAGAAAAATTTTACCCAAAGCCAGCATCTCCTTCTAGTTTTCGAAAAACAAATTGACTGTAAAAATGAATATAAATTTTAATTTCGGTATTTATTTTGAGGATATCACTCAAATCCTCATCCCTTCACAGAAACAAACCCAAAATGTCAACGTAAATGGACACACGAATGTTTAGCCCCTAATTGAAGAAATTTTTGAAAAGTAAAAACATCAACCACAGTGATTGAACTTTGTTGATGGAATAAGCAATCAAAACGAAAATAAATAACGAAAAGAAAGCACTTAATCAAAAGAAGGGATTAAACAACAGTAGCACATGTCGATTGTGTACGAGAAGAAAAAAGTACCTGTTCGAAGTTCGGACAAGGTCGATCGCAGAGAGAGACTAACTTCAGCGATTGGAGCGATTGGAGCGATTAAAGCCGGGTCCAGCGAGGAAGCAATCAAGGCGGGCAGCGGGCTGCGGATTCATGAAAATCCGAATCCGGAAAATTGGTGACGATTAAAGACGGGTTTGGGCAGGGTGGGCCTTTTTCCTTAAATCCGTTAACAGATCCCTTTAGTACATGGGCTAAATTTTATATTTTAACCTAGCCCGGTCTACAGTTGCCGAGGGGAAGTGAGGAAAAAAAAAAAGAGCTAAGATTGTTTTATGAATAAAAATTTTATAATTTGAGTGAGGCTATGGTCCATGTATAGTGCACGTTGGATCGTACTGTGACTTCATATTTTCGTGTTGTAAGTTTAAATGATTAATCAGACTCGTTCAAAATAATTTTTATATGAAAATATATGATGATGAAATTTAATTTTTTTTGAATACATTATAAAAATGTAAAATTTACTCTCAAATACATTTTTATAAGGAGATCATGTTGAGTTGTTCTGATTAACTATTTGAATTTTATAAATGGAAATATGAAGCTATAGTACATGCTGATGTTCGCGCTATACATAGTACCGTATCCTAACTCTTATAATTTTGCTCTTCTGAAAAGCACTGCTTTCAACTCTCTTTTTATAATGAAATTACCAAAATATTATCCATCCTTTCCAGTCTCGATTTTTTTAGCTCTGCCCCTTTTTGGTGTAAGTAGAAAAAAAATTTATCAAGGCTCGAATAAGTGTACCAAATCATTTTTAGACCCAAAAAAAAAAAAAAAAGCAAAGAGACAGGAGCTCCTCTAAACCCCTTGAAGATGCTAATTTCTCGGGGCTTTTTCTCTCCTTTTACTTGTAAGTTATCCAGCATCTGTGGCTTGGCTTCGAAATTTGATGTGCGATTGTTGCATTAAATTAATACAAATATGTGAAAATGACATGCTGAGTAATGAAGTATATCCTCATCTTATACATAGAGAATGGATCAATACAACTAATAAACGAGCCAAATTGGATCCAAAAGAAATAAGATATGACTCTTTTAAGAATCGCAGAAGCATAACAAAGGAGGTCGAGAGGACCTGTCAGTGTCCTTCCAGGTTGGACCGGATCCCGAACCGCCCACATTCAAGATCTCACGCGCACGTCAATGAGTAGGGTTATGATTATAACTACTTCCTGCTCAACATTTTGCCAATATGTCCATTCTACCTATAAAATGGACCGTTTAACAAGAAGTAGAATTCACAATTTATGTTATTAGAGATTGTCTGTTAGAAATTTAAGTTGTAATTTTTACATATTAAATCTTAATTTTTTCATTCCGAAAAATTAAGTCACATATTTTGAGAAACTTGTGGCGTTTGATATCTAGATTGTTGAATAGAGGAACGAGCTCAACAATCTGTAGTATATCTCCAAATGATTATCTAAAAGAGGTGCGCTTTGAGTTGGTAGACGTGTATATTCAACAAAAATAAAAACAACATTTTCGATTAAAGAGAACTACCACTACAAAGTATAACAATACCTTCTATTTATGATTAAAAAAACCAACAACAGTAAATAGCATCACAACGATTATGTTCTTCAATACGAGAATAAAGCCGAAGTGTGAGACAAGATGGGATAAAAATTTAGGATATGACATATTTATAACTATTTGTAAAATTAAATAATTGTTATAATTATTTTGACAACTTACCTCTCCTCTTATATATATTAAGCATGTACAACAATTGTGATTTAATTTTTTGGATTTTAAAAAATTAAGATAAACAAATTTTGTAATTGTGATTTTATGTGGTAATATATTGGTATTTATTGTGTTGAAGTCTGTATTTAGTTCTCTGAGCACTTGCTACACTGATTTTCTCCTTACAATTTCTTCGTATGAATGTTACCATAAAAACAATTAATTGATAACATTTATTTATTTCTTTTTATGTTATTCTCACTGAATATTGATTACCTTCCTATTTAACGGAGAGGTAAAAACAAAATAGTTCATTTCATTGTTAAATAACGATAAATTATAAAAAAACAAATATTATTAAAGATGAAAATATTTGATCTGATTTGCTTCTATTTTTGTATTTTCTGTTTAAATTTGGAACCCGTAGCAAAGCACGAGCAAAATACTAGTTTCTAATCTTAAGCACAAAGTCATCACTATTTTAGAACCCGTATAAATTCTATGTCTATAAATATAATTTTAGAGACATATTTTGGCAAGAGCCACGCGCTGCCTACATAGTCTATAAAAAATTAAAAACCATCGTTTGTCGAGGTATTGAGCTCTTAATTAAATAATGGTTGTCCTTATAATATATGAAACAATGTATAAATATGTATGAAACAATGATTATAAATATGTATGATACTTAGAATTGCTCTCTCTTTTCTATGTATGAAACAATGATTATAAATATGTGAACCTTTTTTATTTTGGAAAAGCTTTTCTGTTAATATGTTCTGTGTATCCATGAGTTTTTATGCAAGATTTATTTTGACAAAGCTGATTAAATTATTCCTCTTTTTTCTGAAAAAAATAATATTAAATTAATAAACAAACTTTATTTATACAGGGATTCAAATTCGCAACTATCTTTTTGTTCTCTCTCTTTTTCTCTTTTCTCTCCTATGTCTATATAAAACAAGATCCTGCTGCGATTTAAATTTTTTCTTTTTATAATTTATTGAAAATGTCCATCTATATTATTGACACCCATCATCTGAAATAGTCCAAATCCAAAAATTAATTTTGCTGACGTATCCTCTATTATTTGATTATGATATTTTCACTATTCCGAATAAGATATAATAATGTCATTTTAACCTATAAGATAGTACTATGCTGGTATTTTTAACTTTATAATTGTATTTCAAATAGCCCTATTTTAGGTTTCTAATTCTGATGCTATTTTTTTTCAGGGAGAATTTCATATATACTACTAAAATTTTATGAAATTACATATTTACCGTCTCAAATTCAATAAATACGTATTTATCATCCTAAATTCTAATAACTCACATATTTATTCAATTAATAAAAAACTGAGATTAATTATGTTTAATATTAAATAAAATAAAATTAAGAACTTAATTAGTCCATTTCATCTTCTCCCTTCTCATTCTGTACAAAATCGCTCCCTCCTTCTTTTGGCGTTTCTTCTCTTTTTGTGCTAAAATCTCTCATTGTCTCTCCCGCCTCTTTAGCGTTGAAACCTCTCCTCATCCCTCCCGCCCTCGTTAATGTTTGTGTCTTCTGCTTCTCCAACATCAATCCAATCACTATTGGATATGAAAAGAGAGAAACATTAAAACCTAGAACATAGCTCATGTCAGAGGAAGAAAAGAGATCTAGATGGGAGCTCAGAGTACATATGCAGATATATATAATGAAGAGAGAGATGGTACCGAGAGTATGTCTAGATGAAAAGAGAGAGTGTACTTGGTAAATGTGATTAGTTATAGTTTGCAGAATGTTAAACATGACTAAGTTGAATTTTGGATATATTTGATATATATTTAAATTTTGTTGGGTAAATATGTGAGTTATTAGAATTTAGAATGATAAATACTTAATTATAAAATTTAAGATGATAAATACGTAATTTTATAGTTTTTAGTGGTATAAATTCTCCCTTCTTTTAACCCAACTTATTTGATAACATTTGTGATTGTAAGATCACCAAAATAAGCAAATAATATTCAAATATGTCCTACTCATGAATTTACTTGTGCAAAAAATCAAACTGATACATCGAATATTATGCATAAATTCTTCTAAAATGTATTTACAGTGTGTTATGTGTCTGTTGATGTTTTTAATTAATTTTGACCTCATTTGTGATCTTAAGATCAACAAAACAGACAGATAACATCAAATATATAATTTCTACATATTCATAAACTTGTTTTGTGCAAATATCAGACATATGCATCAAATATTACTCATATAATTCTTCTTAATATTCTCTATATAATTTTATTTACATGCACGTAAAGTGCAAACCGAGATCATTATATCAAATAATACATAATGAAAGTTGATAGAATGCATTTACTACAATACAATGCTAATCAATTGAAACCAAATTTCGTGTCAAGTAATCAACAAAACAGACGGATATGCCGTCATAATCTATACAAATACTTGTTGATATTACATTACTAAGATACATGAAATGTTATATAAAAACTATGTTAAAATGTTTTTACAGTGGTGTTAATAAAATCAGATGAATATTTTGACAGAGCAGTTTTTAATCCATACAACGCACAGATTATATGTTATTTTGACTTTATTATTCGTAAGCTACATGAATAAAAAACTGCTCTGTCAAAATCTTCACCTATAAAATCACCATTCAGGTGCTAAGAGAAGTTCAATAATCGTATGCAGAATTTTCCCAAACAAAAATAACTGGACTTCTATTCTGTGGGACCGATTTGCAGTATTCACCACATTTTTGTCTACACTATTTTGTACCCAGAATATTCGCTCTCTTTTCTACCCCTCGAGTGCTAAATTTTTTGGGATCCTATGATTTCGTCAGCGATGTCGCGAATCGAACTGCAGGATGCAGGATCCTTTCATCCTTTGTAGCTGTAACCTGTAAGTCTGTAACTGCTTCTCCGATCAACCCACTACAGAGAGAGCCATAAAATTCTCTCCGAGAATTGAAACCTTTCTTCCCCCTCTTTGAGTTAATTTTTATCAAACAAATATAACATAACCTCCCACCTTCCTCTCGCCCCACCCGCCTCTCTGTCTCTTCTCTCTCGCCTAGAGTTCGAATCCTGATTTCTGGGAATCCCTTTGACCCAGCGAACCGGCAGCTTAAGTCGTAGGAGTGAAGGGATAGGTCCATTGATCTTGTTGCAATCGAGCTCTAGTTCTGTTACTAGATATCGAATTGTGCTGGTTGGCTTGTGTTAGATCTAGTTTGGAAGGACTGGGTTTGGATCGAGAGATCTCGCCCGTTAACTCTGTCAGAGGTAAGATCTGTTTCCTGTATCAATCTTCTTACGAGATCTGATTTCATCATTCTTTTGCATAGATACTGTAAGGTAACCATGGATCTGATCAATTAAGAAGCTTTGTTGCAACTAGTTTGTTATTAAGGTGGCCAAATCTATATTTATTTCTAGATAGTTGAGGTTGATACTGAATTGCACGAGGAGCAATTCTCCAATTGAGGAAGTCTCGGTAAATATTTATATTTTCAATGAACCATACAATATGTAGTTCCATCTGTTTCTTGACGATGGGAATGTAAATGTTATCTTCAGGTCAATTGTAATTTGCATGTTAAGAAATTTGAGCCTATTATATCTACATGGAGAAATTAATAAAAAAATATCAAATGCAAGATGACAGGGTGAACTATTAGATGACTATCTCTCTGGCACTTTGTCATATTTAGATGTTTATAAAACATCTATTCTGAATAAGTGTTTTCTTCCGACAAGTGCATGCAAAAATCAGCATATACTTAATAATAAATCTTCTTTCTTCAATGCTACCGGCAATCTCTTAATATACTATTTACTATTGTGTTTTCCGCACGGTTAAATAAACTATAGTAAATATAGGGGTAGAACTAGGGTGTTCTAAGTTCACCAAGCCCCTTGGTGAACTCAAGTCTAAAACTCATCGGATCGGCTTCAGACGACGAATCCGAACCGTTGAAACCCGCCTACCTTACGAGTGATGCGTCTACATGTAAAAGTTTTATACTTTCTACTTTCGAATTAATTTAGGATAAAGTCAAGCGGTCAAAATTAGAAGGTTAATAAATTAATTTTAATGCATTCATTTTTTGACGTTTTTTGACCACTTAACTCTATGCAAAATTAATTTCAAAATTTAAAATTTTTACATGTAGATGCATCACTCGTAAGGTAGACGGGTTTAACGGTTTGGATTCGTCGTTTGAAGCCGATCCGATGGGTTTTAGACTTGAGTTCACCAAGGGCTTGGAGAACTCAAGAGCACCCCAGTTCTACCCTAAATATAGCAGCCCCAAGTGGTTATGTTATGTGTTTCAGTTGTGTAGTAGTTAGTTAAGATTTCTGTGCATCTTCTGTGTTTCATGGGGATTGAAATTCCTAAATGTGGGATGTTTTTTTTTTAAATCTGTAATGACAAATAAGGTCGGTACATAGATCATGTGTGTGGAATTACTGTACAACTGAAATGCATTTGAAGCAAAAAATGACAATTATGTGATGAATTATGTATACTTGCTCTCTTGACTGAAAGAAGATATCAGTATAAGCTTTTGCTGGTTGATACTATATGCAAAACTATAATCGAATTAAAATTTTGTGATTTCAGGGCCAAAAGAGTTATACTCTGATGAGATAGTTGCATACTTGCTTGACATTGATATTTGTAAAAGAAAAAAACAATGATGCAAAGAAACGGGGTGCTAGAGTGTAGTAACTGCCATTCAAAATTACTGGCACAGAGTCCTAGGACAATATCGAGGGCTTATGATAAGCATAGAAGCAAGGTTTCCTCAAAGGCACGAGCTTTGAAAATTCTTTTGGTTGTAGGCGACTGTATCTTGGTCGGTCTTCAGGTAAGAAGGCGTTTCATTTTGTGTTGATTTTTTTTATGATTTTTTTTTAATTAAATATCAATTAGATTATAGAGGTTGATATAAATAAGAAGTCTTTTGTTGATTTTGTATTGCATGCTAGCCTATTAGCTTGGTACTTGATATCTGAAAAGAAAAATCAAAATGAAGTCCTTTCGGTGTTTTATCTTAACAGGATTATTCAATCCTTTTTGTGCAACAAGCTAATTTATATTCTTGACAAGATTCTGTTGATTTCCAGTAACCCATCCTGGTTTAGGCTTATGTTCCCTTGAAATGAATGGGTCTTGGTTTAGAAATATCTTATGTGATAACAAGAGCAAAGTCAAGTTTAAGAATTACTATGAATGTTATCATTTTTAAATTCAAAGTCAAGCTACTACCTACACTTTAATGGAAATTAGTGGACTTTGGTTCTCCTTGAGAACTGATAGTCATATTCGGTATTCCAGACCAGGGCATTCACAATTGCAATTTAAACTTGTAGGTGGATGGGAAATTTCAATTGGATGCTTTAGGTTTGCAAAAATGTAATTTTTATGCATAATTTGTAACGTAGGGTTTTTGTTACTATTGAATTAAACTTTACCTCTTGCTTTATCCTCTCTTGCAGCCCATTTTGGTGTACATGTCAAAGGTGGATGGGAAATTTCAATTTAGTCCCATCAGTGTTAACTTTCTGACAGAGGTCACGAAAGTCATTTTTGCGATAATTATGCTAATTTTCCAGGTTTGCTTTTATTTAAAAGCTGATCTTTTTAAATAGATGCTGCCAACTTGATTGTGAGCATAATACTTTTAGTTGGCAATTTGGCATGAGATATACGCTTGAAAGAAGCAAAACAAAAGTAAAACCAAAATTAAATTTCTTTTTTTGTTGAATTTAATTTGAGGGGTGGGGTCGTACTGAGAGCACAAAGGTATCAATTAATTAATTTTTGAATTTTGAATTAATTTGAGGATACTTGTGCAATTTGACAGGCGAGGCATCAAAAAGTCGGAGAGAAACCTCTTCTTTCTGTTTCTACCTTTGTACAGGTATTATCCTACTTGTTAATCAAATAAAATATTGAGTTAAATCAAAAATGAATTTAGGTTCCATATATTGCATGATCATTTAATAGAACTTCTTTTATTGTGGCAGGCAGCTAGAAATAATGTTCTTCTTGCTGTTCCCGCTCTATTGTATGCAATCAACAACTACCTTAAGTTCATTATGCAGGTTCTGTTCTTGTATAGGTTAAACATTGTTTTTGTTTTGGCAAATTATATAAGGATTAAAATCTCTTGATAACAGATCTAAATTGACAAGCTTGGCAGTTTCATTAATATTACATTTAACCTCAGTGTCAGCTGTCATCTGTGCACACAAATTAAAGGATAGAGAATAGTCAACTGATTTTATCCCATTATTCTGCAATTCAAGTAACTCATGTTGGATTCCTTTGTTGCAGTTATATTTCAATCCCGCTACTGTTAAAATGCTAAGCAACCTGAAGGTATAAGCGAGCCCTTGAACACTTGTTCTTCATCTTTTTTCCTACCTTTTTCATTGTAATGTATGTTTTTGTAATTCCTTTTGCAGGTTTTGGTGATTGCAGTTCTCCTAAAGTTTATAATGAGACGAAGGTTTTCTGTAATCCAGGCAAGTTTCTACCAGATGCTGTTTTTTTTAAATCAAGTTGGATATTTATGTTCAAGAAAATCTGAATAATCTTGATATTTGGTAAGATTCTAATAGAATGATTGGTTCTGAGAGTTCCAAAACAAATTATTAAGCATTGTCTAATTGTCTAATAAAGAGAACTTGCATGTTATTACTGTGAGGAATGAATAAAGCAAGTTCTACACCAGTTTAAAGCTCCAAAATCATGTGTTACCGTGCTAACCAAGAAATATCATCAGTGCGCCTGCAGTTAGCAACTGCGTCACATATAATTCCTTCTCAAATTTCTTTGATGGATGTCAAAACCAAGCAATTTCCATCCATATATGCTAGTATGAAAGGTGGGGGGGGGTCGGGTGGAGATTTTGGTTATTGCTTTGAAGAAGTCGGGAATATTCATGAAAAATTAATTTATTGCAAGATAATTGAGATTTTGCATGATTGCTTGTGTCTTATGTTAATTATCGCTCTCATTTTTCTTGCTTCTTCTAATATGTACAGTGGGAGGCTCTGGCTTTGTTGCTTATTGGTATAAGTGTGAATCATCTACGCTCCATTCCTGTAGGGTCTGATGCCTTTGGTCTCCCAGTTACTACCATTGCATATATCTACACCGTAGTTTTTGTAAGTAATTCATGCAAATAATATTGATTATTTTATTATAATTGCAACCTTTTTACTGTTATTTGCAACTGACACCCAACTTTTTTCTGAGGTATATCTAATTAGGTTTAGTAAGTTTCAGTTTAGGTATTTGATTGAATATTGAAATTGTTCCAGATATAGCAGGTCTTTTGCCACTGTTCTTATAGAACCGGAGGTACCTGTTAAGATCAGTTTAGTTTTGACAATTCAGCTATATTTGCAAAAAAAAAAGTGGAGTATATAAATTGGATACAAGAAATGTTGTGGATTTTTTTGCTTTAGGGTGCAATACTAGATGTAATTTGCAAAATGCACTTTTTTTATTATTTCAACTTACCCAAGTCATGGCTACCTTACTTTTATGCTTGATAAATCTGTAGGTAACAGTGCCATCAATGGCATCAGTTTTCAATGAGTATGCTCTGAAAAGCCAATTTGAGACGAGCATCTATCTTCAGGTTGCTGTTTTACAATTATAGAATCCTCTCTCTCTCTCTCTCTCTATACCATCATCTGATTTTTTTTTTCCTAAAACCATATTTTTAGAATTTGTTTTTGTATGGGTATGGTGCCATCTTCAATTTAATCGGCATTCTTGGAACTGTCATTTTCCAAGGTATCTACTGATTTTTATATAAAATTATTTAACTTTTGCAGTTTTTTATCTTATGCTAATTTTTACATTATTTAAGAGGTATGACATGTTATATACTTGTAGGTCCTGGCAACTTTGATATACTAAAGGGTCATTCAAGGGCAACACTGTTTCTCATATGTAACAATGCTGCACAGGGAATTCTTTCTTCCTTTTTCTTCAAATATGCAGGTATTACCACACTGACCTTTTTCTTTAACCAAAATAAGCCTCTATTGCTCAAGTAAAATTTCCCACGGCACTTCTCTTAAAAAAAATATTGCACCCAAGTATTTCAGGGAGAACTGAAGAATCTTTTTTTTTGTTGTTGTTGTTGATTGTGATTTGTGAGGGGTTCATTTCATGCAAAAGTTTAATTTTCTTTTCTTTTCTGTGTGAACTTGCAGATACAATATTGAAGAAGTATTCTTCAACAGTTGCGACGATATTTACAGGCTTGGCATCTGCTGCCTTATTGGGACATGCTTTGACCATGAACTTTCTACTTGGTGTCTCTATTGTTTTTATCTCTATGCATCAGGTATAAAACTTGTGCGCCTTTGAACTGTGTTGCCATTACTTGTTTTCTTAAGTTGCTAACATATTTTTCTTTTGTTTTAGTTCTTTTCCCCACTAGCCAAAGTCAAGGATGATAAGCCGGAGGCTGGATCAGTAGAGTTTGTGGAGACCCAAAATCATAGGTACTTTTTAATTTCATTTATTTGTTTCTTGTTCTGTTGCTTTGTTTCAGATTTCTGAATTCTCCTTTTGAATTTGATAGAGTCATATCAAGGTTTGATGTATAATGCTATCTGTTTCCTTTTCCAGGTCATCAGAATCTTTTGTAAATATGGCTGCCGGGGCAGCTGATGATGTATTATTCTCTCAAAAATATATTATTTTATGAAGATGAAATTTCCCATTATTATAGCATTTGTATTGGTTTATTATGATAATGACACTTATATTTAATATTTTTTTTCAGAATACTCACGTGGTTAATGATGAGAGAACACCACTGCTGCCTACCTAATTTAATTATTTGTTCTTTAGGCATGGGTCTGCCACTATGCCTATACATGGTAATTTATTGCAGCATCATATAAATCTAAATCTAATTGGATCGGTTCTTTATTTTGTTGTTTATTTATACTCTCTATTTATTGATTTTCAGGTATGGATTTTCTGGGAAAATTCTTTTTACCATTAAGCATGCTACAGAGAGGAGCCAATTTCTTCTAGTTATACAGTTTCTAAAAATAAACTTCTTTGAGTCAAAATAGAGAAGTATTGACAAAGTTTTTGTTGATTACTATAGCAATATTGGAGGAAATATTATATTCTTTTGAGAGAGCTGTTGCCTATATACATGAGCAAGGCCAGGGTAGTATTTTGCTCATAGCACTGAATTGATTAGTGGGTGGTCTATTCTTTTGTATTGGTATTTACTTTTGTAGAACACTATTTTGTTTTATTTTAAAATGCGTTTCTGTTTTATTCAAGGTGTGCAAAAAATGGCATGCAAAAGGTAAGAAATGATCAGCTCATGCTAAATAAATGTATTGGTGTACTCTTTCTTTTATTCTGATAAGTTATATCTAATATTTCTCATCCTTAGAAGACTCAAAAGCAATCTAAGTACCTGAACGAGGGTTGAATCCTACATATATTAAACCCTGATGCAATACATTATGTAAATTGTTTGTCACCGAGATAGAAAAAAAAAATGTTTTTAATACTTTAGAATCCGGTATTGTATATTTAAAGCGTTTGATCAACAGTATGTTTTTTGTCCACATTTATCGTTACCTGGTCAATGATTTTTGTTTTATCATTTGAAATTTTGTAATTGATAATGATTATTTGTTCATCGAAATTCCTTATTTGTATGGATTTATGTAGATTTCATAATATTTTTGTTGCTAATAATTATATATTTTCAATTAATAGATAGACAATTATTAATAACAGATCAAGGGTGGAAAAAGGATGGACGTTTTCCTTTGAACAATATTGAAATCGAGTACAAATAGTCGGATTTTTCGAAATAAGATTGTCAAAAATGACAGATTTCTGACAAGGGATGTACTGCAGCGGAGGAGCTTTGACTGCGAAACCAATTGCGCGGTATGTGGGGCTCAGGACATGGAAACCATTTCACATCTGTTTTTTTAATTGTCCATTTGCGAGAGCGGTGTGGAACTTCACCCAAGCCGCGTCCAACAGAAGGTTGCTGACTTCGGCACTGATACCAGACTTGCCGGTACCAGACATTTGGGAACTTTCTTGGGAAGAGAATAGGATCCGAAGACAGATGAGCAGGAAAGAGTGAGTTAATAGAAACTCTGGCGCAGTAGAAACGAGGTGATTTTCAGGAGGTTAATTTGGGTCCGATGCCCATCGGACTCAAAGTGAGTTCGATGGGTTTGATGACCGTCCGATCTGCTTTAAGATTCCCGCCCACAACTTTTGTGTCTGCTTTAAAATTCGTGCGCACAAATCTTAAATCAGATCGGACTGGTCTCGAAACCCATCGGACCCAAGCTGCTCTCGATTTTCAGAGGCCAACGGATGAGATGTGATGTTGTGGGTAGGAAAATTTTGCAGGAAGGGGCTTTATGGTTTGCATGTTGTTGATACAGTCCTAAGAAAGGACTGAGTTGTAAAGTACTTGTTCTATTCTGTAACCCTTGACAGCCGCTGTCAAGCTTCTAAAAAAGAAAAAAGATTGTCAAAAATGATCTCGACTGAAATCTTACTACCGTGTTAACACAAATTATGTAGCACTAAGCAAACTCGCAATAAATATGAAAATGATCATAAGCAATTAATACATATAAAAAAATGCTAAACATATTTATATTTGGTTGACAATTTGTGAAAATTTGAACTGCAAAATTCTTATATGGACCGTGTATCACTGGATACGGTCCGTGCACAAACAATCATACACACAAACAGGGCAGAACACAGTATTTAACGAGGTTCGGCACCAACTTGGTGCCTACGTCCTCCACACTCACACACACCTTTTTATTTCTTCTTTTTTTGAATGAATTAGTACAGAGGAGGAAGAAGAGAATATATAGAGAAAGGCTACCTAATTACTTACTATTTTTTTTTCTTCTATATCTGATACAATCACAATCTTCTAAATGAGAAACAAAATAACTTAGAAATCAGGAAAGAAATCAATACAAGAGCCAGCTGCCGCCTTCCTTATTTAGTCTGGCGGTGCGCCACACGGTCCGTATACAGTGACAGACGGACCGTGTTAGTTCCGTTTCAACACCCTCCCTCAAGTTGGTAGGTAGATATCTACCATACCTAACTTGACAATCGATTCTTCAAAACATTTTGTTGACACTCCCTTTGTCAACATGTCTACAAGTTGTTCTTCAGATCTCACGAATGGAAACGAGATGATCCTTTCTTCCAAATTTTGTTTGATGAAATGTCTATCGATCTCTATGTGCTTTGTGCTGTCGTGCTGCATCGGGTTGTGTGCTATTGCAATTGCTGATTTATTATCACAATAAAGTTGCATTCCTTCTTCTGGCTTAAATTTCAACTCGATCATGAGTTTCCTTAGCCATAGCAGTTCACACAAACCTTTAGACATTCCTCTAAACTCAGCTTCTGCGCTTGATAAGGCGACTACATTATGCTTCTTACTTCTTCATGTGACGAGGTTCCCTCCCACAAAGGTGAAGTATCCATATATTGATTTCCGATCGGTTCTATCTCCAGCCCAATCAGCATCTGTGTAGCCCCAAATATCCAAATGTCCATTCTTTCTAAATTGAATACCTTTCCCTGGAGTCTTTTTGAGATATCTCAGAACTCTCATCACAGCATCCATATGTTGCTCCTTTGGGTTCTGCATGAATTGACTTACCATACTCACAGTATATGCAATGTCGGGTCTGGTATGTGATAAGTAGATAAGTTTACCTACCAATTTCTGGTGAGCTTCCCGGTTAACAACTGGGTCATCTGGATTCTCTTCGAATTTCAGATTTTGGACAATAGGTGTATCAGCTGGTTTACAATTTAGCATCCCCACCTCTGCGAGCAAATAAAGTGTATACTTCCGTTGTGATAGAGAGATACCTTTTTTTGAGCGTAGTACCTCTATTCCTAAGAAGTATTTTAAGCCACCCAAATTTTTCATCTCAAACTCCTGCGATAATCTCTGCTCTAGCCACTCTATCTCCTCACTATCGTCCCCTGTAATTATCATGTCATCAACATAGATAATTAGGATGATTATCTTGTCTTGACGATGCTTGTAGAACAGAGTATGGTCAGAATCACTTTGACTGTAGTTGTAGGTTTTCATGGCTTTGCAAAATCGCCCAAACCACACTCGTGGTGACTGTTTTAATCCATACATACTCCTTTCTAGCTTACACACCAACTTCTCTTGTTCTTGGTGAGTGTATCCTGGCGGGATGTCCATATAGATCTCCTCCTCCAGATCTCCATGCAAAAACGCATTTTTCACGTCAAACTGATGTAACAGCTAGCCAGTCCAGATTTGCTGCAAGAGACAATAAGACTCGAACTGTGTTAAGTTTTGCAACTGGAGAAAAGGTTTTCTGAAAGTCTATTCCATATGTCTGGGTGTTGGGCCGCCTCCAATTATTTCCAAACTTTAGGTCTAGCAATGTAACTAATCGAGCCCAATATGTAAAGCCTTATAAAACATGTACACATGTTTGATAAGCCCAATTCAGCATTTGCTTCATACGTCACATCTCACATGCGCTGGTGTACCACCAAATAATGAACTTACAATTTTGCTATAACATTGTATTAACATATTGGGTTTTCTCGAAGGAACAAAAGTTCATAGCGCTTCATATTTATAACTGGTTATTTTTGGAACAATGCTCTTGTTAATTTTACGGTCGTTGTGGTGGAGATGTTATGCAAGAAGGTGCTTGATGAAATGCGTGATAAGTGTTCTGATCGATAAAGGTAGATTGGGCTTATTACATCTTCCCAATTTGATATATAGCTCTTCTCGCTTTGTTCCCACTTTTCGTTGTAGCTGCTCGTATCATAGACTCATGTGGGAATTCCAATTTTGCAGGAAGCTAACTTCATGACCAATATAGTCTCAAAAATTGCAACTATTCGTTGATTGAATTTTTCTGAGGCCTTATGTTGGATTCACGATCTCAATTGCAACTATTCGTTGATTGAATTTTTCTGAGGCCTTATGAGCAAAGCTCTGATACCATGAAAGTTTTTGAGTATTGAGAGAGTTTTTTATGAATATGAGTATTTCTTATTTTTTTATCAATCAAAAATTTACAATCTGATCTCTGGGGTATATATTTCTATGCTCTACTGTACCGTTGGTACCTAGGAGTTGGTACCAGCGGTAACTTCCTATTCTATGACATAACAACATCTATTATTTCCATATTTACATTTTTGTTCTTTTTCTATTTTAGTCCTCTAACTACCTCTATTGTCAACACTATTTCGTATAGTAATACTATAACCAACACATGGACGCCAGCTTGGAAGAGAAATTCATAGATCCTCAAGCAAACAATAATGGAGCACTGATACTTGATGGGATGTGCATGTAAGCACATCCATGGTTGACATGCATGTGTGACCACTGTTGAAGCATGTAAAAGCACCATGAACCTGTGCTTGATGAAAAGCCTGCTAACAAAATGCACACCTCGTGACTCATTGGCGATTGCTAAGCATGCATGGCTATGACTTGAAGTGCTAGAAAATTTTAACAAAGTTTCTTTTAGTTGTATGTACACACACATATCTGATGAGGTCACACCCTCGATGCCTAAAGTTATTAAATCACTTACTCCAAGCTAAGGTGGCTAAAGTTATTAATTCTTATTTAGTTGGAACTTGTCACTTAATTATAGCTAGCTTAAATTATCGGCTAATATTAGGAAAGGAAAATAAAAAATAAAGGTATATACGTCTTTGACAAAGGGTTTTACAGACGGAGTAGGTTAATTCGTTTAGAGGGGTGAATTAACTTACTCGACGAATGAATTTACTCTGTCGTATCTTAAATCTTAATTCATCTTACTTTTTTATGTTTTGATTCTTGTTGGATAGCTCAAGTGGAGAGTAAAACCCTTACTTCACGTCTTACTCCACAATCTAACATGATCATATGCATTTGTAATCTTTCAGGCCTTCGACTCTAGTTAAATGCCGGTGAGATTTGATGTTTTTAACTTTTCATCTCATCAAATGTGATTAGCACTTGTAGGGCCCTAAAAGATCGATCAATCTCTGGCAAAAGGCTCTATTTAATACATCTTAATGACTATATATGGAGTACATTTAAATTGGGTAAAATGTAACCTTATATCATGTATTTACCGAATTCATCTCCACCGAGGTATCTCAAACTTTGATCAGTTGATCTGTGAATCTGAACCGTTTAGATTATGAAAACAAAAATCTTTAAGCAGCTGCTCATCAATTTGCTATTGATATTGCCTCGTGAATTTCGAATATGCCATGTATTGAATAAAGACCCAGGATAAATTAAGAAGTTGAGTTATCAGAGGATACTCAGCCGTATTTACCTGGTATATATGGTTATCGCTGCGACTGGCATAGGTGTTATTTAAAATGATAAAAATTAATCAAGGAAAATATATATGGAGCCTGAACAATATGGTACATATTGACGACCAAACCTACACAATTTCAGTTAAGTTACTTATCAATTTATTATTTTTAATATCATCACATGATATTATTTTGGGATGTGGTTATTGTTTCTTTCATCTTCAGAATGAAACCACAATTAAATTGAAGGTATTATGAAGTTTCAGTGAGATATGGAACTGCAAAAGAGGATCTGCAAAGTGGAAATTCTGATATACAAAATTAGATATGGAACATGTTGGTCCCTTTTTTTTTGGAATATACCGCTTAAAATTGTCTTCTTGTATTATTTTTTTCTCTCTCTTTCTTTCTGTAATAAGATTCTTAGCTTTTGTTAAATAAAAATTTGGTTCGGTTTTTGGCAGCATCAATACTCATGGGGTATATATTTTGAATGATTTGATGGTCCCTGCAGCTGGTTTCATTGTGGCATCAATGGAACTGCAATTTTTTTTTATATCTGTGATCTCATAACTTTTCTTTAATTAGGTTAATGAGTTGTAATAAGTTGGTATAACTGTTAGTACTGATCAGTATAAAATGTAGTTTATTTACTTATAATAATGCTGTATGAAATCCGACGCGTTCTTACAGAACAGATAGTACTCAATTCCATGAATTATCACAAGATTATGGTTTGTTTATACTAAGGATTACATTGCCTTTCCTCACAAAAAAAAAAAATTGTAAGAAAAAAATGAAAAGCAAAAAGAATAAAAGGAAAGATTACATTGCTGGATACGTAGCAATTGCTTAACATAAAAGAGAATCATAGCATAATGCATACTTGGATGGACAAAAGGTTAATCAACAACTTGTGACATTGACATCGATCGATCATTCCCAGTTAAAATAGTTACTGTTACATAGAAATTATTTGAAATACCAGAGATAAAATTAAAACTAAAAGCCTAATAACAACTGACGACATTTGGCATCTCAAGTTAAATGCTGGTACACAAGTTATTTGAGGTTGCATACATCCCACATAACGCACAGAGACACCCTTGAATTAAAGAAAGGAAGGAAAAAAAAAACTAAGACATTTTGCCTTTGATTTAAAGAAATGAAAGTGAGACAGAAAAGAAACATTCTATGATCCCTTCATTCCCTTGTTACATCGGATGCTGACCCAGGAAGAATTCATATTACACTTATACAGAAATGTAATCATACTTATCCTTATCCCAGAATCCAGTTAGTCATCCGTAGACCTTGGTCAATTATTAATATTTATTGTAGAATTACCGTGTCTGTCATCTAATGTACCTCCTGCCACCGCAACCGTTCTCCCTCTGACAGTTGAAGAAAACGGCTGCGACGGGCTGACCTAGCTTGTATAGCTCAGAAAAGTCCCTTGTGTTGAAATTAGGCCTCCAACCAGGTGCGTAAATAGTCTGCCTGACGGTCTGGCGAAACAACACAAAGACGAAACGGTGTATCCCAGCTGTTGGTTTCGGGGATTCATAGCTCACAACTTCGTTCCCTAATTCATGTCAGTGCAAAATATCATATTGTTGAGTATAAAGTTGATCGTCTGTGCTGTATAACTAGGAATTTTACTTTTTAACAAATAATAAAAACAAATAAAGAAACAACGAGAGAGAGTTAAACATTGTACACAAGAGGATAGTTTGGTTATCTTGTGACAAAAGAAATATTATAAGTTGTATGTGCTTTATAACTTAGAAGTTAGAAGTCGAAATTGTGAACCAAAACATAAGCAATATCATTTTACTTAGTAAGCTGTGTGATTAATATTTATTATATGGGACTTTTAAAAAAAAATATTATATAGGGACACTTTAATTTTCTTTCTTTGTTATCGAGGCTTTAATTTAAAGCTAGATCCTCTCATTGACTTGGTGCTTTAACTGATGATCACTTTCTATTTGGAATTGATGCATGGTTGGAGTACATATTATTTTTCTAATAAGATATGAAGACGCTTTGTTGATATGGAAATTAAAATGAGCGGCAATGAGGAGGCTTGAGGATATTCTTCTCACTCACCATAGCTAGCATTTCCTGTTTCTGGAATATCTGTCACCAACCTATATCATTCAAAAGAGAGAAGAAAAGTTAGTAGGCTTTCTATTATTCTCTTTAATCAAAAGTTTGGAGGGAATATATATAAGAGATTGAACATTTGAATACAATGTAGCATCTTAATATAAGAAATTACCACTGGAGGTATTCTCGTTTAGTCGGGTTGCTTGGGCTCGGCGAGTCCGGGTCCACCATTACCTATTTACCACAGTATTAGATAAGCTATTGTCTTTGACATGACTACACGAGATTAAACTTCGGTCTTCAGAACATATATGAAAAATAAAGTTATAATTTTCTTATTTAGCATAACTAAACCAAAAACCCAAGATTAGTTACCGTAATTAAGGCACTTGCTCATTTGTTAATAAAGAACCCTTATAGAGAAACAAAAATATGGCCTCAAGCAATTAACAAATCTCTCAAATTAATGAAAACGCCTTTATAGGTGCTCCTGGTTATCCCTTGTATTTTGCACGCTGCCTTCATTTCATTTTCAACTTTTCCATTTATTATCACAAATTTTTTCCTGATCCTCTCACATCAAACAAACACGTTAAGGAGCCCCAATTACGTGCAACTCTATGACGTGCTAATCATTCAGTACCATATCAGCGTTAAAATATCATGCATTGATGGATTTGTACGTAATGCAAATATAAAGCTATGATACATCTCATGCATTGCTCATGACGCAGCATAAATACCATCAAATTAGCAAAGTATCCAAGGAAATGGATACTTACAAGAGTATACAGATTCCTTGAGTCGCGACCTTCAATCTGAATGTGAGGCTCGGTCGCTACTTGAGACGGCTTGAGCTCTGACCCATTAGTCAGTTCCTTGCCATTGTATGTAACCCTAAGCGATGCAGCCTTGGTGAAGGGATCCAATACATCACCTACAACTTGACCAACTACAAGTGGGTCCCTTGACATTTTGAGGAGCAGGGAGAGAAGAGAGAGCTAGGGCTTTGTGAGTATATGTGTTGTTGAATTGATGGATATACAAGGCTAGATAAGTTGCTATTTATATGCATCACAATGGGTTAGAGCTCTCTCTTCGTTTCTCTCATAAGTGGTGTATTAGAATCGAACTTTAGGTAATATAGCATTATTAACGTTGCTATCACTTAAAATGTATATCTCATGGGCTACGTAGTGGTCAATGGGTGGTGAATAAAATCTAACCGTGACATGCTCAGTTATTCTCTAAATCTATTTTCCTCTTTAAAAGATTATGATAGTCGTTAGTCGTTACATTCATAGGTAAAAAAGACAACTGCCTTTTTGACTCACTTGAAGAAAGAGAGGCGGAGGGGAAGGGGGTGAGAGATCTAGATATGAGGAGTCGGATTCTATCTTTCAAAAAAGATAAGAAAAGAGAGGAGCCTGATGCTAATTGTGCAAGCAAGAATAATAGAAGGTATAGTTGTTCACGTGGACTGTACTATTGTGGGCTTGTAGAAATCCTATCATGCCTGTATCCTTCCTTTTTCCATGTATCTCTCTGCTTTTTCTCTTATTTTTTTTCTGAACTCTCTCCTTTTTCTCTGTTACAAAGTGTCATGATAGGTTTAGAAGCGATATAAGAGCACAAAAGTGCGGCGGAAGCCAGGTGCTTAAAAGAAAAGACTTGCTAACGACCATTTATGATATTATGGTTAATTAAGGTGATAATGACTATGGTACGGATGAAGATATTTTTTGTATTTATTTAATATTAATTTTATTTATAGCTTATTTTAATTCACTCAACATTAGTATTCTTGTACCTTACCATATATAGTCGTGAAGGTTAACACATAACGGATAATTATTGAATAAATAAATTTATATAAACAAAAAAAATATCACAAACAAATAAATATATTTTTAAGCACATCACGTACATAATATATGAAATATAAAAATTATATAAATATGATTCCATTATTTAAAA
Source organism: Carex parvula (assembly GCA_025461045.1). Taxonomy (NCBI): domain Eukaryota; kingdom Viridiplantae; phylum Streptophyta; class Magnoliopsida; order Poales; family Cyperaceae; genus Carex; species Carex parvula. The sequence goes on along the minus strand of JAJGRW010000615.1, from coordinate 155,830 downwards.
AAAATACAAACTACTAATTAAATAAAACAAGTAAATATTGACAATATTGTCCATGGTTCGCTCATAACACAAGTTAATACTTGTTTAGCTAATCACAATTAAGTAGATAATTACCAGTTGATACATAATTCACACTTCATACATTAATATTATTGTCATGTTGTACCAAGTGTGAACCATTATCATTCCAAAACAAATCAAGAATCGACTTTTCAAGCAGCGCCTTTGCCGATATTCTCCCAATAGTAAGCCTTAGATACTCATCTTCATTTCGGGTATTTAGGTCCTTCTCCGTTTCAAGCTGGATTGGCAACTTGGAGTATGTGTTTTTTTTTTTTAATTACATAAAAGTAAAGATTTAAGTTTTCCTTTTTTATTATTCATTAAAAGTTTTCAGTCAAGTTTCAAGCTGCAATAAATTAGAGGAATTTGTTATACATCAAGTCATCAATGAAATCTTTTTATTTTGACCTAAATCACCAAATAAATAAAAGACCATAGAAAATACTTAGAACTGTGCCAACGATCTCAGAGTTTTGGGTTTTCTTTCTTCAAAGCAAACATCATTTAAGTAAAGGAAGCAAACGGATCGGATAGTCGTAAATCATATTCATATCTGCTTTTATTTTTCGGATACAGATACGAATCAGATATTAAACGGATACGTATATAGATCAGATATATGTTTTTAATACTATTATTTATTACATAAATATAAATAATATTAGAAAATACTGAAGTTCATAATATTTATCTAATATTTATGTACTATTCGGATACATATCCGTACAGATATTTAGATATCGAATATTCATATCAAATTTTCAAATACGGATTCCGATCCGTTTGCACCCTTTCTGCACATCTCATTCAGGGAGCGATCGTCCAACGATCGCCAGGACCCTAGTCTGAAAATTGAAAATTCGCTACCATAAATTTTTGATGCGAAAATGACAAATGATGTACGTACAAATTTAACTTCATGCATTGTTCATCCTTTCTGACGTTTGAAATATATAATTATATCGGGTTCACACTTATTTTGACCCTATAAACACCACAAAAATGATCCGCATGTTTTGTGCATGAATTTAATTCATTGAAAAAGATTAACGCAGTAAATTTTTAATGCGTCGTGAGAAAGGTAAATCTGATGGGAGGAAGTACGTTCAGTAGACATCGGATCTACTTTAAGTTTGATAATTTCTATGGCCGTTTCATATAATTTCACTACTACAAAAAAAACATTTACTATTGGTTCAAATTATACTTACTATCTGTTTTTGAACCGTTGGCTATCGCCCTGATAGCAAAAGTATATACATATGCCATCGGTTGAAAACATATGGTGTTGATCATTTTCACCATCGGTTCGACTTAACGATTTAACAGATGGCTGTTGGTCCCTTTCACCATTTGTGTATTTGTGTGAATCAACCGTTGGTGTTGACATAGACATATATTTTTTTTAAATATTTCATTTCAACAATCACAATCTCAAATATCATAATAATATATAATAACACAATAATAATATCACATGATGTAATAAATATCACATTTACATTATTCGAATTACATGAGTTAATTCCACAAGTATACTGACACTCCAACCTCTTGCAAAACTAGCATTAATTCTCATATAAATTAATAGTAAAACACATCTAGCTAACTCTTTTAATTTGATGTTATGTACAAACTTAGTACAAATTACAATCAAGCAAAGTTGGCAACATACTAGTGTTAGTCCTCTTCAACACCAAGCGTGTCTATCTCAACACTAATCTGCAAGTTTAAAATGAAAGGATAGTAAGAAAAAGGAAAAGAAATCTATTTACTTGACTTAAAAAATCTATAACCAAATCTAAAGACAAACTTGCAAGTTAAAGTAAAATAATAGAATAGCATATAACAGTAAAATTACACGAGTGACACAAGCTTAATTCAAGTTATTATTGGAACCTTTGACAAGACATACAATCTTCAATCTTAACTCAAGTTATGGTTTTAAAATACTATATATTAACATTGTCATGTTACGAACTTCACAGTAAAAAAAAATTGAAAACAAAAACTGAAATAAAGAAAAAAAATCTTCACAGTGAACATACCAGATATTATTTCCTTTAACGACTTTGCTGGATCTCCATACTGTCCAGGTAAATTGACCTATAACACTAGAAGGATTTCCAAATTAATTTAATGACAACACATATATAAGATATAAGGAGGAGTTAAATATTGAACCCAGCTTACAATTTCTCCTTAGTAGAAAGTGCAAAGAAAGTGTGAGTTATATCTCTAACTTCTGTGATTATTGAATCAGGCACTCCATGACTTTTCTGTCAAGCACAAGCACAAATTACAAAACATACAAGAAATTCAGATTTTTGTTTAAATGGTTTGATACAAGTTGTTTTGGTTCAGTTTTTGTTTACTAGCATCATGCTGTTGATTCATTTTTGCCCCCACTAATGAAACATGTTTCACACACTTGCTAAAAAGCCATTTATTTTGGGTCTACAAGAGTAACTAGCGCATAGTCAAGTCATTTCTATATTAACTTAAAGTTTAACAGAAGTGTTAACCAAAAAATTATTGGTGTCAGTTGAAAATATGAGAAATGTTGAGTGTTTTTGAAAAGATAATTTGGATCATTATCTCAAAGAAAAACAATATGAAATTCAAAGAAGTTACTGTAACATACTTTTTGCCGATGTCCTCCCAAGTCGAACAGTCACCTCTTATGCCGTGATAAGATCTAATTATCTCCTCATATACTAGATGAAGAAGAGCAAAATTAAGAACCAATCTAATACTAGCAGCAGCAGTAATGATTGAAGATGGCAAAAACATAAGTACTGACTAGTACGACACAATATCAGTTCAGGTTTAGGTTTCAAACCTTTAAATCCACAAACTCAACTCAAATTAATCAACACTTCAATTGACAGAGAATAAAACCCCAGAATAACTATAGGCACAATTTGGTTGAAAAGAAAAAAAAAAAACATATGCTTTCAATTGTTGTCATGCTCCACATTTTGCCAAAGTTCCAATGATCAGATATTTAGTGAAACATCAATGGAACCAAATCAATTCACAGACAAAAAATCAATAAAACAAAAACAAAATATTACATTAATGCAAAATATGCATGCACATAAAACAAGAATATAGTCATATAGCATAGTTATTGACAATCTTTACCCCACAATTATCACTCAAATCAAACCGATTTTTGAAAAAAAAAATACGGAGAATATAAGGAACCAGTTTGGAGTAGAAGTGGTTGAGGGTAGCAAAGGCAGTCGAGAAGAGAGTGGCGGTTGCGGTGGTGGACCGATTAAAAAAATAGAATGCTTCCCATTTTTTGCCATGTTCTCTTCCTTACAAATTAAAAAATGTAAATTAAGATTAGTGTTTGCCAGAGTACAAAATAATTCATAAATGAACAAAGATAACCAGCACAAACACAAGGAATGATCATGATCTTTGAAGAAAATTGAGAGAGAGAAGAGGCACTATCGCGATCTCTGAAGAAAGGAAGGTCCGTTGAGAGGAAGGCGGAGGCGAGGTGGGGCTTTGGAGAAAGAGCAAGATTGATGGAGACAAGAGAGTATTTCAGCGCACAGAGGCAGCTGTGAGTGTGAGATTTTTAAAGAGAAAGAGGGGAAATTAGATCGGGAAAGAGAGAGAGAGGATTTCAGCGCACAGAGGCGGCTGTAAGTGTGAGAGAGAGGGTTTCAGCGCAACACGCCTACACCATCTGGCTCTAGGGTTTTTCTGCCAGATCTGAAGTAACATAAGAAAAAACAATAAAAAGGAGGGAACACGAAAAAATCAGAGGGAACATGACAAAAAAAGTTAGGAGATCCAGAAGCAAAAAATTAAAGAAAACTTACCCAGTGCAACAGCACTTGAATGTTACTTGTTTTCTTTTATTTAGTCAAAATAATATTAAAAGTGAAACAAAATAATTTTTCATTTTTTATAGTTTGTATGACAAAATTATATTTATAATATCAATTTGATAGAATTTTATCATACTCATTCAATATATGTTATTATTTGTGGATCCTTCATTTTCACATGAGATAATTGACGGTGGATCTAAAATGAAATGATACTATATTTGTTTTGAAATGATCTAGGGATAATATTGAACATAACCAACATAAAATTTCTGCAAAATATTTTTGTTTGAGCTTCGATCCAACATGAAATGTTTATAGTCCTTCGATGTTTCAATATTTCATCAACTGGATGGATAGGTAAATAAAAATTATATTTCATCAAACTTTGCTACGAGAAAATAAATGCAATGCTCTTTAATTTCAACGGTTCAGATTAACCAATGGACGACATATTTTCATGTATCTTCATTAACTCACAAAACTAGAGTGCATGACTCATATCTTATATGCATGAACATGCAACATGAACTCTAGTTGTGTGATCACATAAATATGTCATCCGTTAGTCGATCTGAACCGTTCAAATTAAAGAGCATCACATTCATTTTATTGTAACAAAATTTGATCAAATTTAATTTATTTTCATTTACCTATCCATCTAGTTGACATAATATTGAAACATCGAAGGGCTATAAACACTTCACGTTGGATCGAAGCTCAGACATAATCAAACTTCAGAACTTTTATGTTAGTTATGTTCAATGTTTTCCCATGATCATTTTGAAACAAAATTTGAATCATTTTTTTATCGTAGATTGACCATCGGTCGCTCATGTGAAAATTAATGGTCCAGAAATATTGACACACATTGAATGGGTAAATAATGATGAAATTATATAAATTGACAATTATAGGTATGATTTGGCCATAAAAGATATAAAAAATTTTAATGTATTTTTTTTGAATTTTTTTCATATTATTTGTAGTACATGCATAATCTAATTTGTACATATGTAAATTTTAGTCGTCTGATAGGTGATGTGTTGTCTTGATTATCAATGGACGTCTCCATTTAATGGTCATTTTAAAACAAAGAAGCAATTTTAATTCACACACACAGAGGCGGTTGTGGGAGAGAAACTAAGGAGCACCTTATTTTATATTTAGAACATCACCATCTATCTGTTCATATAGTAAACAGTTGGTATTGATCTATCCAATACCAACTGCTCATATGACCAACAATTGGCAAATGTGGACCCATCAACACCATCGGTTGGTTTACCTCAACTGATGTGTAGTGTATGTCTTTACCAACTGTTGGACAAAATGAACCGATGGCAAATGAGGGGGGCTATCAACGCCATCGGTTGGTTAGAGCCAACAGTTGGTAAAAAGTTTCAAATAATTACAGCGCTGACCCTTATTACAAACACCATCTGTGCCAAAGGACATCCGATAGTAAATGTGTTTTTTTAGTAGTGTTTAAGATATATGCACTCTGCTTTAATACACGTGTGTGATAAGCCAATTTTCTATACACCGTAGGATAGGGTTTGACCTCCAAACTGTACCAAATTCCTTGTATTTATGCTTATTTTAGTGTCAAATACATCAAAGAATCAAGTTACTGCTAAAGTCTATTTAAATTATAGGAAATGGAGCAAATTGTAGATCTTCTCGCAAGCTTTCTGAAAAGTGATAGAACACTGAAAACGGAGTTACGGATCATGATCTATGCCAGTTTGAATTGCAGAAATTCAGAGCACAACACAGAGGAAACCGACCCCCGTGCGGACGCAGTGCGGCCGCACTCTGGTCGCATTCAGCCTAAAAAGTCAGTTTTCGACGATTTTTCTATTTCTGGCACATCTGACCACGTCCCAGGAGTGGAAAATAGAAGGTGGAGACGTGGGGAACATGCTGGGACAAATATAGATTGATTCCCCACGTCCATATACTCCAATTTTGGGTATAAAAGGGAAGAAATTCTGCTCTTTCAAGATCATCAATCAAGAAGAAGACGAAATCAAGAGAAGAGCACGAATCCCCATAAGCGAATCAAGAAGGAAGAAGAAGAATTCTCAAAGCAAATGCAGCGGAGACTAAGATTTTTCATTAGAGAAGGGTGTAATTTATTTCTCTAGTTAGTTTCTCTTTGTCTTTAGCATATTTTTGTATTGAATTTATGATGAATATTTGCATCTACATGAGAGGCTAGTCTTCCTCTCTAGGAGCTTAGGTCTTTTAGCATTAACTTGTCTAATTTTATCTTACTCAGATCTTAGTTTTTATTATGATTGTTTAATTTGATGTTAATTTCTGAGATTTATTATTTGTGATGTTGCATGATTAGTACTTGAATTGTAGTATCCCGCTTAGGTCTAATAGACTTGAAGTAGATTATGATCATATATGATGGTATCAAATTATGATCACAAATATCTTAGAATTTGGATTAGAATTGACCAATTTGAAATCTAAACCGGAACTACAAAAATTATGGTTAGGGTTTGATGAATGACTTAATCGTGAAGTCAAATCTCTAATTAGGACCCCTTGAATTATTGAATATGGGTACGAAGGACTTAATCGTGAAGTACTGATATCTAAGGATAGGATAGGCTAACGAGAATTTCATGGTCTAGATAGCTAGGGTGAAGGACTAAATCATGAAATCCGAACTGTTTAGGCACGTTATTAATTCACGAAAGTGACCCTTTTTAACATCTTAGGTTAGAAACCTCGCCATATCAAACATGAATTTAAACAAACCGAGTAGATAAAATTAGCAAGGCATTGTAGACCGAATACCCCTAGACTTCTCCAACTTGAATCACACCCGAATTTTAATTACTTTGTTACGAACCTTTAATTTTCATTAAAAATGAAATTACACAAAACTTTCATTTTATTTTTATTGTTTAGTTTTAAAGTAGTTTATTTTAGTAAAAATTAGTATTTTTCTACCTCCCTTTGAATCGATACCAAAATACTACAATCAATAGGTTGTGCGCTTGCAACTAATCTATTCATTGTGTACGAAGGTTTATAAATTTTAAAAGTTGAAAGTGTATCGAAATATTCTATGCCCAAAATACATAACAGTGTGTCTATTTCAATCTTTTTGCTCAGAAATTTTAAAGTGAATTGGATGATCTTGGTCAGATTTAAAGTAGGTCTGACCTACCCCGCTCTAAAATCCCATACTAATTTTAATGTATACATTAAGATTTACATTTTCTGATGCATCAAAATTCACACACAAGTTCAAAATTTTTATGCGATCTTCGGAATGAGACTTACAGGTCTATTGCTACCGAGCGAGCAAAATCTTTTTAACTTACTTTTTAAAGATCCTGCACACTATTCAAAAGAAAAGGGGTCTTTGCATTACTGGACACATTTCATTCACATTTATTGGCGCCATGCCGACATTTTTATTAATATCTAATATTAAATACAAAATAACAGAATTGTTCAGGTTTCATGACTATTTTTAAAAATGCCTAAACTGGTCATTTTCTGGCCGGTTGGATTAAAAATTCGGACCGACAATTTTTTTACAAGTCAGGAGGTATAGGCTGATTTTGTGCTCAATTATGCTAATTATGCTAAAATACACTAAAATACGCTAAATTACGCTCAATTATGCTAAATTAGGTTGATTTTGTGCCATCTTTCACAAATTATAAAAAATAGTAAAAAATTCCAAAAATAGTAAAAATAGGGATTCTACAAGTTCATTAAATAGAACCATTTTACTAAGCTACATAGATCGAAAAATAGAAATGAAAATCTTAATCGGAAACTTCAACTCAAGTTTTGAGGCTCTTCTCTTTGTTTTTTGGCAATTCTAAATTTCAAAAAACAGCAAAGCTATCACCGACGACGCATGCATCTTTTCGCAAGTTTTCCGAAAAGTGGTTATTTGTTGAAATCGGACACTAGAGCGCCATTTTATGGCCGTTTGAAGTTTTGTCGTCGTTTTTCGCCTTCTTAGTGAAGATATCGTCTCTCTTAGCGTAATTTAACATATTTTAGTGTATTTTAGCATAATTTAACATTATTTCAAGTAATTTAGCGTATTTTAGTATAATTATGCTAATTATAAATCAAAAGAAGTAATCTAATAAATATTTCAGAAATAAAAAAAATGCCTCCTGACCGGCTAAAAAATGGCCGGTTTGGGCATTTTTAAAAATAGTCACGAAACCTGGGCAATTCTGTTATTTTGTATTTAATGTTGGATATTAATAAAAATGTCGGGACGCCGTGCTAAGTTCTCTTAATAATGTGGTTGTTTTTAATTTGTAAGAACTTTATGGGATTGCAAACTAATTAAATAAAAGCCCTAACCTTTAGTGGTACTTTTGTATAATCATATTTCGATCTTTCAAATAACCTATGAGATTGAAATCTATATTGGATTTATTACCGCTTCACATATAATTAAAATGAGCTAGAAAGGCACATCAAAAGAATTCAGAAATTTGTTTAATACTTAACTAGTCTAGCTGTAAAATTACAATTAGTCCTTTATATATGAGATCTATACTGCCTTTATTAATGCGACCCATAATAATTAAAAGGCACATCAAAAGACGGCCTAAGATTTCTAGATAGCGTATGACACTTGTGTGATTCGTTCGGATAAGATGCCCATTAAAAGAGACTATATGAATTTCGGCCAAGTGTGTGGACCGCGGTGATATAGTATTTACTTGCATGTTTACTGATCATCTAGATTTACATGGAAATCTATACAGTCCTTGCAAGGAAAGTACTTGTTTATGATTATGGAATATGGCATACATTATATATTGCACAATCCCTTGCTTGATACTTTTGTAATTTTTTTTGTTATCCGATCAATATCAATATGCCTCGTGGTACTCAAGTGTGTGTTACTGTACCCCAGCACTGAGAAACAAATCACAAACTTTCATTTTTTTTTTAAAATTAATCAGTAAAGAATAGATAATGTTTTTTATTAGTAAATTCAACATAAATATCTTCGGAGGTTCCGTAGATTTAATTGGGAGAGAGAATTAAAACTAGTACGTTTCTTCTGTTGAATTGTTCTAATTCTTTGGTAATGTGATCTATTTGAATTAGCAATTCACATCCTCCCCGGTACCGTAAAAAGGAATCTTTTAGAATTAGTGGATCTGAACCGCTCTTTTTAACTTTGCACGAATCTCAAAGCCCAATAATACTGCCCCTGTGCTAGCCCGAAAAAGCAGATGAGGGTAAATCTCAAACCATAAAGTGAAGGGAATCTTTTACACATATTGGAGAGGATACTTGTTCTTGCACTGTGCAGCTTCTCTAGTCGTACAATGTTCTTCCTTGCCGACATCAAAAGACTTCCTTTTAGGACAGCAATTTTACTGGAGCAAGATTCCTGGAAGGATCCAACCACGTAGACCTAATTAATAGACTACAAAACTGATGACTGCTTGGAAAGCTGCGTGTAGAGAGAGAGCCATCTAGAATTATTTTTTTGTATAGTCATCAGTCACTGTACTTAATTAGATCATAACTCTGTCAGTACAGCCGTACGTACATGGTTTCGCATTCAAATTCAGTCCTGATTTTTAGTGAACATTAAGTTTTATTTATTTAATAAATATAAATTTGTGTGTATCATTCAAAAATATTTATAATAATAAAAAAAAAAAAAAATTATAATAGTAATAGTAATGGTGGAACTAGTGGCAGAGCCACATAGTCAGTGGGACACTTGATCTTTGACTCCATTTTTTTATTAATACTCTTAAAAAAAAATTACTGAATCTGTCTTCCGTTTTTAAAAATTTCAAAAAAATGTCCTGACCGTCCCACAATGGGGCAGTTCATCTCAAGACCTAGTCGCTCCACTGTGGGGGCAGTTTGCTTCCTAACCCAGCTGCCCCCATAGTGGGGTGGTATGATTTTGTCTATAAATTGAGGGGTAGGAGTGGCGGTTTGGGTATATTTCATTCCAAAATTTTGTACACCCTCTATCCTCACTTTCTCTCTTTCTCCATCAGATCGCCCACACAATTGCATATAAGTCTTTTAACTTTTTAATTTATATTTTTAGTCAAAAATTGTTTAAAGATTGTTAGGAATTAATATATATTGTCAATAATTGTTTAGGAATGGTTAGGAAGTAAAATATAAGTTGTTAGAAATTGATTAGAAACTATTTAAAAATAATTAATAATAATAATTTTGAGATTAATATAAATCATAATATAAATTATTTTTATTTTAGTTTGTAATAATAATTTTTCTTAATTATTATAAATTGTAATAATATGTTAGAAATTGTTAGAAATTCTTAGGAATGGTTAGAAAAACCAAAATTAAGATTTTAAAAATATCAGACATTGTTCAGAAATGCCGTAACTTTTTAGTCCAAAATTAAAGTTTTAAAAATACCAAACACGGTTCAGAATTACCGTGACTTTTTAATTAGTGGTCCAAATACCAAAATTAAGGTTTACAAATACCCGACATGGTTTAGAAATTCTGTAACTTTTTAATTAGTGGTCTAAACACCAAAATTAAGGTTTTAAAAATACCCAACATGGTTCAAAAATGCCGTAACTTTTTCATTAGTGGTTTAAACACCAAATTAAGTTTTTAAAATACCAGACATGGTTCAGAATTGTTGTAACTTTTTAGTTAGTGGTTCAAACACCAAAATGACCGTTTAAAAATACCAGACATGCCGTAACTTGATATTTTGAAATTTAGAATGACTAGAGATGCCCCTAGACCTAGACGGGGATGATCACGAGGTACGGCTGAGATGAGAGAGAGTTCACAGGCTCCTGCTGTAGAGGCTTCTGCTGACACTTTCATTCCTCTTTTTATGGACCGTGTCTCACTGACATCGTGTCTCATTGATCACTGTGTCCCAATTAACTTGATATTGAGAACCGTGTCTCATTGACATCTTTTGATGTACGTTAGCATTTTTGTGTAATTTTAATATTATTATTTAATATGATATATAAACAATCAGACACATTGACATCATTGTTAAATGTAGGACGAGCCGATAATGACAGTGAGGCATCACATCCCTGAAATATCGTACGTCTCTCATCCATTGATGGAGTAGTGTATCATGAACCTCGGCTTGTATCAGCTAGCCTTCATGCCCTAGAGCAAGATTGACCTAGCTCTTCTATGCAGTCTAGTGGAGAGATGGTGTCCGAAGACCCATTCATTTCATCTCCCGGTTGGAGAGATGACAGTTACTCTTGGCGATGTCAGTGTCTTATGGGGTTTACGTATCGATGGCTACCCCATAGGTGGTGTATCAGACAGTCCTGACCTACTGTCCATGGTACCACAGTTGTTGGGGGCGTAGCCACAACAGTAACAAAAGAAGAGGAAAAAGGGGGAGGAGGATGAGTATTGGTATTCGGAGTATTATTTGAGTCTATAGTCTCTCTACATTTACTTCTCCCAGCATCATATATAGGTAGATACCCCTAACGAAGAGGAGGTGAAGAGATAATAATAAATATTTAGAATTTCAAATTAGTTATGTTTTGAAGTAAACTTTACTAGCAACTATTTATGTTGTCTAATTTATATTGAAGGTATACTCAGGCGTTTGTGATGGATATATGTGGTTCAGTCATGTTCACGGATTTCAGTGGTGACGCACTTCTGATTATGTTCTCTCTCTGCTACGGGACATGGAGAGGCCATCGAAGTGGACCTGGGGTGGAACTGTAATTGCCCATCTATATAGAGACTTGTGTCATGCTTGTTTGGTAAGTCTCTACTTATCTTCTTATTTTTGTATTACAAATATTAGTTGAGTAAATACCAAAATTGCATCGATGTTATCAAAATTCAGGTGAAGAACAAGCAGATTGCTAGACCACTTCTTTTACTCCACCAGCAGTGGTCGTGATCACATCTACCTATTTTTCGGTCTGTTGTTCCAGATCCGCCTCTCCGTTGAGGCATACTAGACATCGAGAGATGCCCCGCATACACTGACATCTGGGGCAGTCACCACACTTGTAAGAAAACGGGTATAGGTAAGACAGTGGGGCTTTCTTATGTCCACAATCAGCTCCAGATGCTTCACGATGCAAACATCAACTGGTATCCATATCGTACGTTATACAAAAATAACCTCCTCCGCAGGTGGACGTTGGAGCAGAGGGATCTCTGGCGGTATCGGGAATCGATCGTATGTTTCTAGATAGTGGAGTACAACTATCCTGATAGCGTGCCCCGTCTGTTCGGCCTCAATGCGTTCATCTCTGATTTCCCTACATTGGACAAGACACATACAAGAAAGCTGCACAAGTCCCGTTACTGAATTCGTGATCATTTTATTACTTTTTTTAATTTGACACGTTACTAATATGATCATTTTATTAAGTCCCGTTACTTTTTTTAATTTGACACGTTACTTAATTCATGATCATTTTATTACTTTCGGACTCATCATCACGCAAGTATTTATACCTCGTCGTGCAAGTATTTATATCTATATTTGCAATTATTTTTTACATATGACACTGGATGACGTATGAAAAAATAAATATCAAGTATTGCAAATATTTATACCTATGTACTGAAGTATTTATATCTATGAGGTCAACTATTTTTGTTAAAAGAAGGTTGACATGAGGACGATTGGGGAATGTTGATGCAGAATATGGGGTCCCTACTACTTCATTAGAGGGAGTTTGACATGGGGACAATTGGAAGACTGAAAAATGAATGATCATAACAAGTTACGCATCAAAGTATTAATATATTATCTTCTAAGTATTTATACTTATTAAAGTTGACACGGAGATGAGTGTGGGAACTCAGAAAGGGCTGACCATATAATTAGTACGGACCATAGTACGTCATTTCTCTCATGTTGCTACGGAGATATGCATTTCAATACCAAGATGTTTTATCCTCCTTTATTTACTTTATAAATGGTCATGATTATGTGTGTAGGAGGAATCACATAGTAACTTTATCTACCCAAAGGAACGAGTTGGCATCAAAAAAATTATTCTTTATAAGAATAGATAGATATGTGAAGTCGTGCATATTAGAAAACATTTTATAAAAGATAATGTAATCAAATAATATATTTTACATATCGGTGCTTAAGTTTAAATAAAATACATAGATTGCCATCCAACGCAGTATTTCATTCTTCAATATCATCTTCATATATATTTGCAGGGAAGACAATAAACTAATATTTAGATATTAATTCATCAATCAGATTAATTAGTTCATCATTAAACAAATTTTATAAACTCATTTTTAGATGAGAAGGGCTCAAATATCTCATTGTTTCATGCTCCAATCGTATTCCAACATATTTATCTTTGATTTCAAAATTTAAACAAAAGATTTCAACCGCTCAACGTGATATCCACGTTAAAATGTGTTTAGACATCAAATTTTATATTTGTTTGAAATTTTTTTACTATTTTTTAAGATAGGTACAAAATCAATGCTTTTAGATGATCCACAATTTCGTAAAAAATAGAGATTTTGTTTCTATCTTAAAAAATAGTAAAAATTTCTAAAAAATATAAAATTTCATCTCTAAGCACATTTTAAGGTGGATATCATGTTAAGCGGTTCAGATCTTTTATTTAAACTATGAAATCGAAGATAAAGATGTTAGGGTACGATTGGAGCATAAAGTAATGGGACATTTGAGCCCTTCTCTTTTTAAATATTATACAGTAGAAAGGGAAAAAAATATTTACGAATTTAACATCAATAATATGAATAACTTACTAATTTGGGCTTTTAAAATAGTATTTTTACGAGTACCGTGCATAGATTCAATTTGATCAACTTCGGTTAGTTTCGCTTTCGCGCGCGTCTAAGTCCTTGAGCACTTTTATGGGAAGAATTTAAAGGACTTGAAAATCACAGAATTTTTCTATATTTTAAATTCATTTTTATATTAAGCAAGTAGATGTTCTGATCTGCTAACAGGTTTTGATCAAAAGATTAAATTTTATATTGAATATCAACCCTCCGATCAAAAATTCTGATTCTATACATCTTTTTTATGTTTGTTTATGTGTAGAAGTTTAAATTTAAAGAGATACGTACTTGCCTCATGCAAATTGTATCATTTTTCTGACTACTCCTGATTCTTCTATATTTATAATGTCATTTAAGTAATTTACGAATTGATTGGTTATGTCTTCATTTCTTTCTTTCTTTTTTACATCATTTAAGAAAAAATGTTTGTCATTTAATGTGTAATTTTGTGTAATTTTATATGAGATTTTTTTATGAAAATATGTCGAAAAAATAAAAAATAATATACGTAATTTAATATGAAAAAAGGTAGAATCGTGATTCTACACATTACAAAACCTGAGGGAACTAATAAATACAAAAGATTCTACATTTACAAAAACCTATAGGAACTAATAAATGTAACTATATAGTATGAGGGTGCCCCAATGTGATAATTGAAATATTAAATATAGAGTATGAATATAGAGTTGGATGAACCCTAAAAGAGAGAATCAATACATATTAAATATGGAGGATGAATAAAAACTATAAAAAATAAAACATAAAACACTAAAATATAGGTTAAATTTAGGTAACAACTTTAGTGAGGACTATCATTTAAGGAATGATATTTACGTATAGATGTCATTTAAGAAATATTATTTATTATTTAGTCTAAATTTTTTTGTAAAATAAGTCATTATGTATGAAATTAAATTTTTTCTTATAAATATGTTCCCATTGTAACGCACAAGCACAACAATAGTTCTTGTTTACAAAGAATCCAATAAATTATAAAACCAGATGGAAGTTTAAAGCAAGAAAGGTAATGTAAAATAATTTTTAAGAAGGACAAAACCGATACATACTAAATAACACCAAAAGAAAGTCATAGATTTAAATAAATGTGGATTTTCAAATTCGGGAAAAAATAAATGTTTTTCATTAGTTATATAAGAAAATTTAATTTTAATATATTTCCGTGTTCATTAATAGTGGTATCCAACTTCCTCTGACTAGCATCAACTCTTAACTATATACGCTAGACATGCATAATATATACACTTATTTCTGATGTAGATCATATCAAATCTACGAAATATGTGCCGAATTAATTACTAGCAATTACTTGGGCCCATCCACTTATTTCATAAAGGAAGCTGATATGAATACCCGCACTGTACCCGCACCTAAACTGCCATAACTGTTTGTGGGGACCGCAACCGTTCCAAAACTGTATTGTTTTACAAGTATTAATAGTAACATTGTGGAGTATTTGTATCTATACAAGACAAGTATTTATATATATACAATGAATACAAATATGATATATGAATTTTTCTTAAATAACCGTCCCCGCACTTTTTTTTGAAAAATTCTCGCGTCGTACCCGCATTAGAGGACCACACAACCATTCCAAAACTGTAATTTTGTTTTACAAGTATTAATAGTAACATTGTGAAGTATTTATATCTATACAAGACAAGTATTTATATCTATACAATGAACTATATATATGATATATGAATTTTTCTTAAATAACCGTATCCGCACCTTTTTTTGAAAAATTCTCGCGTCATACCCGTATTAGGAGACCACACAATCGTTCCAAAACTGTAATTTTGTTTTACAAGTATTGATAGTAATATTGTGAAGTATTTATATCTATACAAGACAAGTATTTATATCTATACAATGAATACATATATGATATATGAATTTTTCTTAAATAACCGTATCCGCACTTTTTTTGAAAAATTCTCGCGTCGTACCCGCGTTAGGGGACCACACAACCATTCCAAAACTGTAATTTTGTTTTACAAGTATTAATAGTAACATTGTGAAGTATTTATATCTATATAAGACAAGTATCTATATCTATACAGATATATGAATTTTTCTTAAATAACCGTACCCACATCTTTTTTTGAAAAATTCTCGCGTTGTACCCGCATTAGGGGACCACACAACCGTTCCAAAACTGTAATTTTGTTTTACAAGTATTAATAGTAACATTGTGAAGTATTTATATCTATACAAGACAAGTATTTATATCTATACAATGAACTACATATATGATATATGAATTTTCCTTAAATAACCGTACCCGCATCTTTTTTTGAAAAATCTCCGCTTCCAGTTTCGAAATCGCCAGATGATCGCCTCCAAATCGATCTCAAATCGCCTCCAAATCACGGAAGCTTCGAAAAAGGAAGAAACAGAGAGAAAGGGAAATTTGAAATTCAAACTGGAAGGTACGGAAATTAGTTAATCGGTAGTTGTGGGGACCGCTTATAGTTATGGCAGTTAATTGGGAAGGGATTAACTGCGGGTACTAAAATAATTATTCTTTCATAAAACTAAGGGTGTTAATGGGTACGGTACGGGCCGGCTGGAGGTATTTTCATACCCATACCCATTAAAATTGACTTTACCTATACCATACCCATACTCATTAAAAATTGATCTTATCATACCCTACCCTTACCCGTTAATATTATCGGGTAACGAAACGGTAACGGATGAGTAACTGATATTACTACAATAATTAGTTTTATTATATTTACAAATTTAATATAAAAAAACTCATTCGTTTCACACATATGTAATTGCATTTCTAATAAAAAAATAAAAATGAATGTGCAATCAATTCCAACTAAATTGTTTTTATAAATGAAGAAAATTCAAAAACACGAATACATATTTAAGTGATTGGAAATTGAATTGAATATATATTTAGATTTTATAATTACCCTATAGGTACGAAATAGTCATTACTCATACCCTTACCCATTTGATTAAAAAAAAAAAAAATTATTCATACCCATACCCAATAAGCTAATGAAAAAAAACTTTACCCATACCAGCCTTATCGAATACGATACGGATTGGATAAACGACTAAAAAGGTACATTGACAGCCCTACATAAAACTACAAAAAAAAAAAAAAATTCCTTTTCATCTTTCCTAGATTGCAATTCGATGTAGGGTCACTTAAATTTTCTCAAATAAATCTAACTTTGCGGTTCAAGCCATATCCATTTTAAAGGCCCAAACTAAAGCAGTCAAGTTCGTACCACACAATTCTGCAAAAGGAGACCAGGAAATAAAAGTATGTAAATGAGATCTGTAGTACATTCTGTTAAGAGTGGTCCCAGCTACATGTAAGCCTACAATTGTTCTGTGAATACAAACATGACATGTCATAAGTTTGCATTATGTCATTCCCAATGATTGGTTTTTGATATTATCTATCCGTACATCAAACAACCAAAATTATTCCTCCTCACCAAATAGACTTAGTGAAATGATACTTATAAGATCAACATGAGCCGTTCATCCCAATATTGTCCATTCCTGGACATCTCTATCATAAATTTTCTGTCATAAATTTTGATCCTAATTAATCATATCTTAAGCAATATTAGTTAATGTTAAATGGACCAACTAATGCAACAATGATATAGAAAATTAAAAGCATAATTTTAAAATGGGAAAATTTCCGGTATGCCCATTTAAACTTTTAAAATAGCCAATTTACCCTAAAAACACCATAATATCTTATTTCCCCCATCAAAATTTAACATGCTTCCTCTATCCCTTTTGTTTATTTAATATTTTAATTAGTTATTTTAAAAATCATATTAAAAAAACTACCCTCTCAATCTCCTCTTCATTCCTTCATATATGTTGATAAATGTCATTAAACAATACAAAAAAGACCCACATGTCCTACTCTTCATTCCTTCCTCTTCCTCTATGCTATGCTATAATCAGTGTTTTAAAATTCGGTTATATTCGGTGAATATACGGTCGTATATTCCTATTCAGTATTCGGCCGAATAGAAAATAGCTATTTGGACCGAATATTGAATCCATACTTTAAAAAAATTAAAAAATATTCAAAACTCATTAAAAGAGCTCCGGACTCGAACCCATAACCCATTAAATGAGTTTCAGACCTGTCAGGTAGGTGTTCTCTTCAAGCATCTCACTCAGAAGTCTTTTATAACCTCTCTACATGCTATTTTATTGTATTTAAGTACTATGAAATTAAATATTTAATAAAAAAATCTACATATATAAATCCGAATAAGAATCTGCATATTCGGCCGCATACCGTACATACAGTATGCGGTGATATTCCGAATATCACATGAGAACTGAATATTAAAACACCGGCTGTAACCAACTTTTTTTTTAAATCGGGCAGAGGCTGCCAGATGTGTATTGATAGTAAAAAGAGGTCTTGGTTACATGCTACTCACAACCACCCACAACATATTAAAATACTGGTTGTAACCAACTTCTTTTTTTTTAAATCGGGCAGAGGCTGCCAGATGTGTATTGATAGTAAAAAGAGGTCTTGGTTACATGCTACTCACACCACCCACAACAATTCCATCCAACCCCAAGTGGAATTACCACCACAGGCTGTAACCAACTTCACTCCTATACTTTTGTTTTCTGTTTCTAACTTTCTCCGCTTCAACATCATGCCAAACCTCTCCATCTCTCTCTCGTTTCTTAGCCCAGGATTATACCTTATCCATCCCCTTTCCACTCTCGCCAGATCCAAGCATCTTTCTTTATATTGCAAATTTGTCATATTGATTGTTCCTGGGATGAAAAAACAAGTGGTTTGGGGACACGAAGCTAAGATAATCACTTCTCAGATTTTTCAAAATGTGTATGAATTATATATTAAAGTTCTAAAATGTGTCTTATGCCATGTAAAATGCTTTTGTAGGGTTTCGGGTAGGTTATTTGTGTAACAATCGATTCAATTCATGATTTGTTCACTACTCGAAAATCAGAATTCATGTATAAAACTAATTCCAAGATTAATATAGAATTTACCACTAGACGCGTAGCAGATATCTTCGTCTAGTCGTAGAAGCAGTCACCCTTCTCTGTTCCTTCTTCCTGTCAGATCTACGCACCAGCGATAGCAGTTGCGTCTCTATCAGTATCCACACGAACAGATTGACAAACTTCCGTCAGTTGATGTACTAGCATCACATAGACAGCCCCATCGAACTTCTCTGTTTTTCTCTCTTTCGATCTGGTGGATATCTGGTTAAAAATGAACAGTAGCGAATTTGATCTGATGTACTCATATATATAAGCAGAGGTCAGTTTGCACTTATTCATTTGCACCACTTGGTTGCACCTATTGGCTGCATCTATATATTCAGATCATTAGAGAGAACAGCAGAATTTCAGCCCACATTATATTAAGTCCAATATGGTTTAATCAATATTCAATAATTAACTATTAATTATGGCCCAAAATATTTGGCCTATAGGACACTTCTAACAGCTTTGCGGTATAAAGTAATTGTCCAATATATTTCAATATTATGGAGAATTATTTTGCACTCCCATATATCTTTCCTTCATTTCAAATAATCTTTTTTTAATTTTAACCCATCTGATTCAAAGAAAAATAAGGAAACCAATTTAAGAATTGCATCCACAGGTTAAGATACACACTTCCCTTTTCCTTAATTTCGATCGCCCAGGTTCAATATACTATCCTTTAATTTCAGCCAAAGTACAACTTAGATAGAAGTCAGTAGCTTGACTTTTCTTTATATCTGTTTCGAAAAGGACAGAATCGAGGCCATGAGCTGAAATTGTTGATGTCGCAGACTTGCGGTGCTGACATGGCAAGGAACAATTGTGTGATAACGTGTGAAGAATGGCCAACGACGATTCAATTGCGGCTCTTGATCAGATCAAGATGCAGTACAGGTTTGAGGAGAGGCTTGATTTGAGGTGTGAATATTTCAACGTAGAAGGAAAAATCAGTCGTTTTGGAGCGAAACTGGCTACTTCGGATTGGGACCGGACGGTACCGATTCAATTTAAGGCCGAGTTACGCAGATAGTGTAGATTTCATCAACTTTCGGTCATTCCGGCCTGATTTCAGTCTAATTTCGTCTATTCCAGCCTAATTTAAGTCAAATTTCGACCGTTCCGGACCGAAATGGACAGGTTCCACCAAAACGGCCAAAAAAACGCGAATTAAACGAACTCCAAAACTTTTTTGAGCTCTCTGCATGAATCAAAATCATGTTCTCTAAATAAGCAACCAAAATCAACTACCACCACACCATACAACATTTATTGTTAAAAAACACAACTCATTTATATATATGAGAATTTTAATTTGTACAAGCTTCTGACAAAAAATCCGATTTTCCGATCCGATTTGGCCAATCCGGACCGATTTTTCCGATCCGGATCGGGATCGGACGGTGCCGATCCCGATCCCGATACCGATTTTTCCTTCTATGTATTTCAATTGGCGAGTAAAGCAATTGTTAAATAGTTAGTAAGATTTAGTTAAGTAGCTGAATCTTGTCAACTATCTATGATCTTGAATAGAGGTCTGATCAATGTCAATGAGATATTAACTCAAGAATTGATGCGAAGATTGTTTGAGGTAAGATGCGACTTGATTTTTTGTTAAAGAAGATAGTGATTAATTGTTTCTTTCGCATGCTCACAAGATCGACAACTCTGATATCAGTTTGTCGTGATTTTAAATGAATAATGGTGTATTGGCGAGAAGCTGTGAAAAAGGGGCTTGATTACAGCGGAGCACAGAGGAAGAGGAAGGAATCAAGAGTATGACATGTGGGTCTTTTTTGTATTATTTAATATGGCATTTATCAACGAATAATGAAGAGGAGGTTGAGAAGGTATTTTTGTCAATATGATTTTTAAAATAACAATTAAATATTAAATAAATAAAAGGGAATGGATCAAAGAATGTTAAATTTTGATAGAAAAATAGAATATTATGTTGTTTTTATAGGTAAATTGGCTATTTTGAATGTTTAAATGCCGAAATTTTTAAAGTTAGCATTGTTTCAAAAATAATAAATAAAAAAAACCACAGTTTATGAGTAATTTTCAATCTACCACGGCCGCACTGGTGTTATACGGCTCCATCTAATCGGGACCGCAGAATACCGATACGGCCTCCTCCAGACAAGGGCCTCAGAATACCGGTGCAGCCCCAAATATATTTTTTTTATTAGTCAAACTTTGAGATATCTCACGCGAATTTTAGGAGGAAAAAATAGGGGGCACAAATTCCAACGAATAAAATTTTTGAGATATCTCCATTTTGCAAGAGTAATGGGGGCACAAATACCAAAAATATCTTTTTTTATTAAATAAAAAAAATGGGACCGCAGAATGGTTCTGCGGACCCCTGGCTGGGGCCGCATAATGCATATGCGGTCCCCCATATTTGGGACTGCATCGGTGTTCTGCGGCCATGATAGATTCAGAAATACTCAAATTTCGTAATTTTTTAGTTATTTTTTTTAGAAAATAATAACTTTAAAAATTTCGAGTTTAAATGAGCACACTGAAAATTTTTACAGGTAACTAAATATATATTACAAGAATATATTTTTTACTATTTGTGAAAATAAAAATAATTTTTACTATCAGCATCGTCACAGATACTCTCGTTGGCTCGGCAATAACAATACCTGGAGAATAGAAATTATCGTTTTTGTAGTAGTTATATATTAATCAAAACGTCATATTTGTTTTTTGATCCCTCCTCTTCTAAGTATTACAAAAGGTTGCTTCCGACAAACTTGACATGCAATAGACCTGAATTATCTTGTTATTACAATTAATTAAGAACAATGATGACCAAAGAACGTGAGATTTGTAAAATACATAGTAGTCACATTTCGAATTGCAAACTTTTATAAATTCTGAACATCGTATGATTGACAAATATAGTCATTCAATTAACAATTAGCTAATTGTTATTAACGTTTAGCTCATATTATTAATAATTAATGAACTAGCTATAATGAAAACAGAAAAGGAGATCTTCAGTGATGGATAGTGGGGTGAACAGAATTTAGATAGACACGTGTATAGCTGAACTTGTTGTATATTTTAGGTATGGAATATTTATTTTTATTAGATATATTTTCACTTTTAAATTTATAAAATCTAAATACTCAATGGAAGGGTCAGTTTCAAGCGTGCAACTTATTCTTGTAGTAAATCATGTATCGATTCAAAAAATAACGCAAAATATTAATAAATAAATTATTAATTAATTAATTAATTCTAAATGTTCAATAAGTAAAATGAGGAGTTTTGTTGCAATTGGTTGTTTTGTTCGGTTCAATATACGGTTCAGAGATTTGTGACAAACTAAAAAAATATTTAAAGAAAAGTGTTTTGTAATCAAGAGTAGGTAATTTAGAGACGAATCAATTACCTACTCGATTCGTCAATTGGTCAATTACGAATCAAGACTTAGAAAAGTGTTTTGACCTATTACCATCTAAAAACATTTAAAAAAGTGTTTTGCATACAATTATTTGGTCAATTACCTACTCGATTCGTCTCTAAATTCATATTTTCTATGATGGATTTCTAAGTCTAAGATGCTCGATTCGTCTCTAAATTCATATTTTATATGATGGGTTTCTAAGTCTAAGATGGCATCAAAGATATTTTCATTAATTAATATCATGTCTAAATAATTCAAGTTTCACAGTTAAGTTCTTCTTAGTGGTCTAGATTATAAGCACATGTTAGCCTAGTTTATTTCTAAATACCGATACTTCACGGTTAAGTTTTTTATACTAATATTCGGTCAATTCTAGATGTTCCAATTAAATGTAAGGCTTCATGATTAAGTACTTCACCTCAAACCTAACCATTAATTCTTGATATTCCGGTCTAGATCAGATTTGTTCATTTTTAATCTAAATTTCTAAGAAACTTATGTACATAATTTGGTACCGTCAATTCTTAAACCTAAGCTACTCAAGTTGATCAAACCTAAGCAGGTACTAATTATCAAGCGTACAAAATCATGCAATCACATAAATAAGTTCAAGCAACAATAACAAACATCAAGCAAACAATCATCATAAAGAGAACTATCCGAATAGGGTAGATTTAATTAAATTCATGTTTTACAGCCTAATCTCCCAAAGAAAAAAACTAATCTCTCATGAGTGCGTTAACATCCATGATAAAATCTAAGTAATCGACAAAAGAAAGTAAAGAAAATACAAAAATAGAATACACTAATTTCGTTGTGTAATGATGAGTCCAAAATGAACTATTATTTTTAAAGATTTATAAACTCTAATTTCTATTTACGTTCAGATCACAAGCGTATGATCATACCGTGTAGTATGATTGGGGTGTCGATCCACATGTATAGTGTATTAAATTTTAAATAATTTTTACTAGTCTAGGTTATCGGGTTTCTTAAAAATTTGAGGTGGTGGTGATAAATGCAATCAAGGTATTATAGCTAGTAAAAGTTAAACAGTAGATAAAAAGTCTCTAGGGTTCAGGTCTTCTGTCATTCTTAATCATGCAAAATACAAGTTTTGACGTTCTTCTATGTCGCATGCGGCACTGTCACCGTCGCATGCGGCATGGATTGCCCTACAGCTACCCCTTATGCGGCACTGTCACTACCCGCAGGGCGTGCTAGGTGTTTGTTTATGCGATTTGAAAGGTTTTTCGATCTTGCGATCCGCTTTTGGGCTACCAAGACTAAAGTATTTTAGGTGCGCAATTATATTATTTTTCTATACTACTTTATAGTTGAAATATCCTGCCAAGTTCTAAGTATTTTCTAATGTTGTTTAAAGTACAATTTACGTTATCCTGCCAAGGAAGCCCACTGGGTTCTAACCCTAGTCTTTGAACCGCTGCCAAGCCTCGTTAGCTGAAGTGTTTGTAGTACGTACATGCATCATCATTCTCACACAATGATGCAACGACTTAACACCTATTGGTATGTGGAGATCATTGACATATAGTAGACATAACTATGTATGTAATGATACAATAAAAAGGAATTTAAAGTGCAAAGGAAAACTCAAACCATAACATAAACAAAATATAGACGTATATTAAAACATAATTAAGAATTCAAGTACAACCCTCACCCTAGAGATGAGAAGTTTAGCTTCTAATGGCCATGGCAAAATAAAAAGATAAAATAAAGAAAACATAAATTACAACCCAATTGAAGATTAAAGAACATCTACCTCCTTAGATAACACTTTCTTCTCTTGCTTGGCTTCTAATGGCTATCATTCTCTCTCTAAGTAAATCTCTAACATAACCTAACAATGGGAATTGCTAGCTACAATTCTGGACTTGACACAATTAAACACGTACACTAAATTCTATTACAAGAGAGGTATTTATAGTCTTCCTAAATGAGGTGGAGTAGTGGAAGTAGTGGGGTGACATGGAGTCCACCCATGATTGGATAGATAAGCCAAAAATAGCTTGGCTCTTAAGAAAATGCGTCATTCTAGAAGACCCATCAGGAAATCGCATTATTTTGGAAGGCCCATCAGAGAAAGTCTATTTTTATGACAGTCCATGGATCGTACGGTCTCAGAGTATGTCGCATGCTGCATAGAGGAGACCACAGGGCTTCCTGACTTAGCGGATTTCTTGTATTTTTGCCATATCGCATGTTATGCACTTCGTGTGAGATGTTGCATACTCCATGTAATGTCCCATTTTGATACCTTATTCAGAAATCACCTAAATACGACACTTTTGCTATGTTTTTGCCCTAAATACGCAACTTTCTCGAAAACTTGCCAAAAAGACCTAAAAACACATTTGTGGTAAATAAATTAGAAAAATAACTACTTTGCATTCGCTTTTTGTCATTTTTCGGAAAAAAAGATAGTAATTTTCGCTATATGTTTTGGCTTCATCATGTAACCTTTGTCTTCTTTCGAGTAATTACCTCAGAAATCATCGTCTCGCCTTCGCTTCACGCTCAGAAATTACTTGGAAAAGGGTAAGAGAGGTGGACAGTAATGGTGGAATAGAAGGTGAACTAATTGGATGAACAATCGATGCCTTCTCTTGCTGATTGCCCCCTCTTTTATAGTAATTTTCGCACCTTATGAAGCAATCAAACATAATCAGGAAGTGAACCTGAGAAAGATCTCTCAAATCTCGCAATAATTCGCACTGGTGTGGCCCACACAAGTAATAAATTTTTTGGCGGCTACTTCAGAAGTGAACTGTCTAGACTTCTGACGGTTCACTAGGGAAGTGTACCACCAGAATTTCTGGCGGTTGGGTTATTTTTTTTTTTTTTTAAATCTAGGGTATTTGAGTAATTTTTTATTTAATTGAGAATATTATGGTGAAATCACGAATATGATGCTTTCCTAAATTATTTTTTTAAATAATTAATCTATCAATGTAATTGAAATTGAGTTATATATATACGTTTATTTCCTAAAAATTTCCTAAAATTTTTGAACCATAAGGGAGGTCTCGGCCCTCCTGGTTTTCTTTGTCTCTCTCTTCATCGAAGAACTTTTGGTGTTGTTCGGCAACCTCTCTTTAAACCTCCTTAAGGCTAAAGGAGCTTCATTTAGCTTCCTTAGCCTCTTAATTCTGACGAACACCGATTCTTTAACGCTGATTAAGACAACCTCCTTTAGCCTCCTTTTGCCCGGATCTTAATCCCCTGTTCGGACCTTAAGACACCTATAACCCTTCCTTTAGCTTCATTAGCTTTCACCTACGGATTAAGACAACCGAATATCGGTTCCTTAGCGCTCCTTAAGCTCTTAATCCTCAACCCCTTAATCCTCCCAGCCGAACAGCCCCTTTGTGTTTCTCTTGTTTAAAATAAAATACTTGTTTAAGTGTCTGAGGTATAATAGAACAGTCAAAGTTATACATTTTTTTTTGTATTTTCTATAGAAATTTTCGTGCAGCTGATCATGCTATTTATGTTTTACATAATATTAGCCTTTGAAAATATTTATTGTTCTTCTCACACTTCAGCTTTTGACTATCCGGAGTGTGATTATAACATCGTCATCGCACTTTGTCAA
Source organism: Carex parvula (assembly GCA_025461045.1). Classification (NCBI taxonomy): domain Eukaryota; kingdom Viridiplantae; phylum Streptophyta; class Magnoliopsida; order Poales; family Cyperaceae; genus Carex; species Carex parvula. The sequence goes on along the minus strand of JAJGRW010000615.1, from coordinate 129,990 downwards.
CCTACGTCGCAACAGAACTGAAAACAAAATAACAAAACGGAGTCAGCTACTAAGCTTAGTAACCGGTTATTTAACGACGCGCTTCTCTATAATTGGCTTAATTTAACAATCATTCAAATAGGCCGGATTAATCCACACAAATACACATCAAATTATGCATGCATATTTAATCGGTGATAGCACGTCAGTCTAGGTTATCCATAAAACAAGTCACATCATATTCACACATGTGTAATCCCTGCCACAGGCGAGTTCCACATTCTCTTAACACAATTAATTAAACCGCCAATCTAATGAGAAATCCATTTAACATTGGAAGGCCGCCAACCCACTGGAAATTCAACCAACAGTGAGTGACTACAATCACAAATCAAATTTCAACCTCAAACCCGCTATCTCGTTAAATATGCTATCATAATCCAATACGCAATACCAATATACAAATCAACCATACAAAACAAAAACACAGATTATAGAGAAGTATAGTTACCTGATAGCGAAATATTCGGAATTTCAAAAAAGATTGCAACAATAATTCATAATCACTTGTGACGTAGTCAGAATTTAAATCGGACAACAAAATTAAATATCAATATATGTGATGATAAATTCTCTTTATTTCTTTCTATCTGTCTTTTTTTCTCTCACTTTTCTATCTATTTGATCTTCTTTTTTTCCGAAGAGAATGAGAGAGACAGAGATGTATGAAGAGAGAGAAGGGATAAATTAAAAGAGGTTATGGATCAGTGAGGCGCCTCTTGATTTATTTTATTTTTTTATTATTTTATTCTACAGGAGATAATTGACTTTATAGAGGTTACGAGGGTTGAAAAGGGTGCCACGCTGGCATATATTTTTTTTTATACAATCTAAACTTTGAAATGTATAACTATTATGTATAGATTCAAAATTATTTATAAAAAATATTAAATTTACGGGATGTTACAGTTCTCAAAATTTACCGAATGTAAATTGTTTATAAAAATTTGTCTCATTTTCTAAAATTCGAAGTTTTATCTTCAATAAATATACTCTTCTTTCCGAGATGAATATGTTCAAATTTGAATCTTTTGGGTTGGAGCTGATTAAGTCTAACATAAATTAAAATTTATCACCGAATAGCTTCAAATGTATGATAATTAGATAGGAGAGTTGGATTCATCAATTTAGAATATCGCCTTGACAAAGTTGCTTCAAGGAGTAACAACAATACTATTTGAAGGCGAACTTGGATTGCTGTTTGACTTCACAAAATTCCATTGGATCAAAACATCCATATTCGTTTTGTTGAGTGGTTTCGTTGCTCAATTTAAATTTCTGTTTTGTGGATTAATTTTATTGTGGAGGCAGTGATGTATTGGAGTAGAGTTGTAATTAAATTGGTTTCGATTAATATAAAACATATGATCCAAAAGATATCACACTAATTAAGAAAAAAACATAATTAATTTGGACCACACATTTAGATCCTTTAGTTCCTGATTGGAAAAAATCTGGAATTTTTATAAAAAAAAAAAAAGGAGATAGAGTGAGAAATTTGGGTCAAGATTGTCATACAACAACTTGAGCATATTTTTTTCGGCCAGGCACTCCAAAGTTGTTCTCTAATGATCTCATAAAAGGAATAAAGAAAGAAGGATTTTTTTGTGGCAAATGGCTTCATGAAGAAATCAAAGACTATGATTCCCTTCAGATCCTCTCTAAAAGGACTTTTGGCAAATATTAAATCCTGGTGCCCCTTAGTGGTCAAGAAAGAACTTTTTTCTATTTAACTAGACTTTCGGTTTGCAGATAGTTGATTCATGAATATCTTTTTTCATCGTGAAGATTTATAAATTGTGTGACGAGAATTTTAGCATTTTTTATATTTATTAATTTTTAAAAGATAAAGGGTACGACACAACTCAATCATGGTACGACATAGCACTCTTGAACTATGCAATAATATACTTTGTCTGTTTGACTAGATTTGTAAAACATATATTTGTTGAATTTTACAGTTTCTTGTCTTGAGATATTATATAGGTTCATGATGATATAAAGTTTTAATAAACATCAAGGATGCATAATTAAATGCTACACATATCAATGATGTACTACAATGAACTAAGGACTTAGCTCAAGATTAGTTGTTAATTAGAAATCTGTGAAATTGGTAAAATATGCTTGAGATTGAGGTAATTGACCTAAACAGTTACAACGGTTAAGAAAGCGTTGCAAAGGAACAATTAATATCTGAAATCCACAGAAGTAATCGATTTATTTCGTTATAACGGTTAATCAAACGTTGGAACAGAACAATTCATTTCGGATCCCAAAATTTCCAGAGAGTTCCGTTGTAACCACCGTTGTAATACTTATTGGGCGTTATGGTTTAATTTCATCGCAGTCAAACCTACTAACTGGGACTAACCGTTGTAACGGTTGATGCCAGTAACTTTATTTTGTTTTTCTCTATAAATAGAAGTAAAATCTAAGTTTGAGATAACAATCTAGCCGCCTCAAATTGCAATATTATGTTTTCAAAACAAATCTAGAATTCTCCATTATTGCTTGTGCATCAAACTTCAATATCCTTACAATAATCTCAAGCATCCTACACCATACTCAATTTTGTGTAAGAATTAGAGTGATTTGTGTTAGATCTTTTGTTTGTTCAAATACTAGAGCTTTTATTGCTTAAGAGCCAATTTCGTGCTTGTGGATGATAATGCAATTAATGCATCCACAAGTAAACTCATAGGGTTAGAAATTAAATTTGAAACTTTTAATGTAGAAAATAGTGAATCCATAGAGGACACATACAATAGACTATTACAAACTCAAAATGAATTTATCAAACTTGGAGAACCACTTTCTAACAATAAAATTATATGAAAGCTTTTACGTGTAATGCTTAGGAAACCAAGGTGGGAGTCAATGATAAGTACTCTTGAATTACTTTGGGAGTTCAAACCTTTACTTCGGAGGAGCTATTTGCTCATCTTCGAAGTTGTGAAGAAAAGCTTCGACAAATCAAAGACCTTGAACCTAAATCCAAAGTCACATCCCTCTATGCACAAAATAAAAAATAGTCAAAAGCAAAAATCCTACAAACCTTCCACCTCTCGCCCCTCAAATGACTACTTCCAAAACAAAATAGACAATGGACCTTCCAACAATACCCAACTCTTATCCACAATGTTTCAAGGCATGCTAGATTTTGAAAGGAAGTATAATAAAAAGCGAGAAGAGAACAACAAGAGGGTTATGTGTTCTGGGTGTCATAAAGAAGGGCACTCCATCCAATCATGCTTCAAAATCTTCCCGAAGAACAAAGAAGGTGGTGAACGGCAAGATCGTCGCCTAAAATAAAGAAAGGGCACTCCAGACCAAGAAAGGATGGTGATCAAGAACAAAATAAGGAAAGGGTGATGGAAGCCGTGAAACATGCAAACTCTGACTACAGTGGTGATGAAGAATCCTATCTTGAGTCAGAAAACGAGGAAGAGATCAACCTAGCCTTGATGGCTACTCATGACAATGAAGCTCATCTAGCTCTACAAATAAGATACGCCAACAACTTTAGTTAAATAATTATGATGCAACTTTGACTCGATCAACAACTATGAATCAACTAGTGAGTCAAACATTTCATTAAATGAGGAGTAAATCAACAAAACTGAAATTAAGCCGAGAGTCTTGCTTGAAGAGACAAATGCCACAGTGTCTAAGAGAGACGGCATAATCCAAAATTTAAGATCGAAGATATTAAGCTAGAGATCAAGGTAAAGGAATTGAGTCCATGTCACTGGAGTCACGCACATGTCATACACATTTAGATGAGACTAAGGATCTAAAAATTGAAATGAACAAGTTACGAGATGAAAATAGAAGATTAAAAGCAACCAATGTGATAAATAAAATGCTAGAATGTAAGGTTAAACATTATGAAAGCAACCAACAGTGACAGTGCAGCATGCGACGTAGAGAGACTTCAAAACTTATACTTACATGATTAAGAATGATAGAAACCTGAACCCTAGAGACTCTCTATCTACTATTTAACCTTTATATTGATTGTAATTATCATCGCCACCTCAAACTTTCAAAAAACCTGATAACCTAGACTAGTGAAAATTGTTTAAAATCTAATACACTATCCATGTGTATCGACACTCCAATCATACTACACGGTAGGATCATACGCTTGTGATCTGAACTTAAGTAGAAATTAGGGTTTATAAATCTTTAAAAGTAGTAGTTCATTTTGGACTCATCAGTGCGTACTAGTTGGTACGAACTGTAACAGAGACTTCCAGTTAATGCTTTGCTATTCATATTGATCCAATTCTTGCTCTAATTTATGTAAAATAGCCTCAAAACATGGTTCCTGCGTTAAATCATAGAAAGAGCAAAAGTCGATTTCTCGCAATAATTAAACATAAAAGTGAGATTATTAAGTAAAATCTAAGTCAAAATCCTTCGTAAATTATGATCGTTTTTACCTTAATCTCTTAGGTATGAATAATTATGCGCGTAAGTATTAATATATAATATATCAAGTATTCATACTTGCGCACTCTAGTTGTAAAATCTTTCAAATATATGCGATCTCCCCAAATAGTTAGTGGTCCCCCCCAAATAATTAGTGGTCCCTCAGTTAGTTAATGCCTGAGGGACGTTTGGAGGATTTATGACCGGGGAACAGCTAGGTGCTCCCAACTTTATTTTGCACAAATGTTACGTTTATTGCTCAAAGGTCGTAACTAACTTTTAATTTTTTTTAAGGTGTCCGACTAGTATGACATCGGTATCATATGACACTAATTCCAAAACTTATTGGATAGACTTCAAACGACTAATTCAAACCGTTCAAACCGATTTACTTTATGAGTGATGTGTTTACATGAAAATAATAATATTTTTTGAGTTATTTTAGTATCAGAAGTCAAGCGGTCAAAAATGTTGAAAAATGATTGCATTAAAATTAACTTAAAAACTCTCACATTTGACCGCTTAACTTGATACTAAATAAATTTGAAAAATTATAAATTTTGATGTAAACGCACAACTAATGAAGTAGATCGGTTTGAACAGTTTGAATTCACCGTTTGAAATCGGTTTGATATGTTTTGAAGTTGGTGTTATATATGCCGAAATTACCCTGATTGTCATACTAGCCAGACTTTTTTTAAGGGGATAAGCAGGACTCTCATTAATTTCAATATCTATTTATTTTCAGATGAATCTTGTTGGAATTGAATCAGCGCGCGCCTCTTCATAAAGAGATGAGATTCATCATCATATATGTACTACGCTTATGATTCAATAATTCAACACGACTGGATAAGATTGGCTTAAAGTTAGACTAGTGAAATTAGGGTCGTTGATGAATCGATCAGATTCGAATCGAATTCTAGAATGATCTAAATGGGAATTCATTAAGGATTTACAAAATCCATATGCACATTCATATCCAATAAAAATTTAAAGATCCAAATACAGATTCACGTTACTTATCATAGTGGATTTTCGATCCGACTCGAATCATATTAAATGTTTTTTTTGTTAAAATGTCTAAAATATGAAAATACATACAAACTATGAGTGCATACAATTATCTTTTAATAACAATGATTTAAACTAAACTAATTTATATGACTAATTAAATAATTATAAATTTTATGGCATATGTGATGCATATATATTTTTCTAAAAAGACCAAGTATCAGGACGTTAGTTATATATTGATATCCAGAAGGGATTCTTATTCTGAATTTAGAACCTGCGATCTCTTACACAAAAGCATTATCTTAATCATTTCTTGTGATGCATTTAGCTTTGAAACACTGTCATATTTAGTATAGGAGGATTCAAATACTTCCATTTGTGTGCCTTCTTTGATCCCTTATTACGAGTCACGAGAAGAGGAATACAAAGATAGGCTTAACCTCTTTTTTTCAAAACCGTCTTCATAACAAGGCTCTGACTTCTTTCACGAAAGAACGAACTCTAAGATAAAAGTTGGGAAGATATAAGAGCAAACGAGGCTTATAAATATATATGAGAAGAAAGTAAAGTTGACCTACTAAATAGATGAAGTGAGGTCTAAAATGGTGGTGTGACATAAATGATCCATCATACCTTCATTTATAAACTTTAATAACTAAAATTCTAAAAATTAAATGGCATAGATGTGATATATATTTTTTTTCTCTAGATGTACATAAAAAGAATTATCACTTCTGGATATTGTTTTTATGTGAATCAATAAGTTGATATTGACGTTTAGAAATTATCCACATTAGTGTATTTTTATATGATTTTAATAACAAACAAAATAAAATTGAAATGTCATAATCTTTTACATGTTCATAGATAAAATGTTGTAGATTATATCTAACCATTTTATTTTGACATTTAAGTTTTAAATTTTGAGTTATTAATATTTTGAAAATGAAGACACGATAAAGACAAAACATAAAAATATTCGAATCGTCCTCTATCTATCTAGTATCTTAAAATAAAAGTAAATTCTTAATAGATTTTGTATTCAGATCGTGCAATATCTAAATGTAAATTTGATAAGTAATGTGAATCTTTTTTTAAGATCTATCTGCACATTCAATAAATTATCGGACAAACTTTTAAATACAAATTCATTGACGGTTTTACGGGAAATGATCGACTTTCATGTCATTAGTTGTAGGCTGGCTAACTCTGGTTGATTGGTCCTGGGCTATGATAAACAAAATTTAAACGGCCTATTGTGAACAAGCGTGGTGGCCTGAAATGTTGAAGTCGTCAGAGTAGTTTTTGTTTCATACAGTGCACGAGTCATATGCAGCGCTATTTTGGCTCTATTGTCCTTGCGCTGCATGAATCAAAACCTACTCTGTCAATATATTTATCATCGTAAATTGTCGAAAGTTTCTTTCATTTTCCGACCACTTCAGCTGTCACCTCCTATGGCTTCCTGCTCAACCTTCCTCACACCACTTCCAAACCTGAGAAATTACCACAATACCCTCCGCATACGACATTCCCGACCCCACACGCGCCTCGTAATCCGGGCAGCAGATACCAGTCAACCGCCGGGTTCGCCGCGTAGGCTGGTCGACCTGATCCGACTCATCCCTGACCTGTCCCGTAACTACTTCAAGAATAGACCCCGCAGGTAGACCTCAAATCCTGTCGTTTCAGTCAAACAAAATGGAGAATAAGAAAACCAAATAATTTATTCAATTTGTAGAGTTTTAGACCTGGCTAGACCTAATAACCTATGAATCTACTGAAAATCGAGATGACTAATCAACTAAGAGTTTGGTGAAGTATAATTTCTTACAGTTATGCTGTAATCTTACATGCAAATGGTGTTATTGTTGTGTGAATTATGTTTTATGTACCTTTATGTAAATGTGTGAGGTAGTTCAGTGTGTTACTACACTTGCTAAAATTTATTTTGTCAAATATTAGTCTGTGAAATTTTACCAGGTTTTCAATTATTAACTCTGAACAGAAAATCAGAAATGTGAAATAGAGCTATTATCTAAGTATCTAACTGAATGTAGAGACAAAGAATCCTAATTTTGACAGGTACTAAGTTAATTTGATTCAAAACGGAAATATCTGAACCAAATCAAACATGAGTAACATGCAGGGCCTTGTTTGGCGGCATATCACTCCTTGGTGGATTTTATGTGGCGCAGACGATCTCGCTATCCTTTGGTGCTTTGGGCGTGAATGATGTCATTGCTGCAGTCTTATGTGTACTCTTGACTGAGTACGCGACCAAATTTTACTACAGCCAGCCCAAAGTTACCTTTCCTGTTGCATTGTTGAATAATTTCAAGATGGGGTTTACTTATGGGTTATTTATCGATGCCTTCAAGCTTGCCAGTTGATGAGTAGGTTTCTTCTTTTTTTACTTCTACTGTTGAGAAATTTCATTTTCAGCCCTGCAAAGACAAAAAAAATTACATGCGTAGATTTATTGGTACATAAAATATGTCTTTTGAGCCCAATCTCATTCTTCAATTAAAAGCAGCTGCTTTTGTCGCCCTCTAGAGAACATATCTAAGAATTTTGATCAAATGAAATGTGTATATGGAATTTGACCTAGATTTAGCTTGGATCATAAGGAGAAATTTGAACAAGAACTTTTAGAATGGGGTTTACATGGGTTGTACCTATAAGACTACTAAATTTTGAGTTAAATTTCAAAAATGAAATTAAAAGGTCCTTCTGTGTTGGTGTTGTTCTGGTTTAGTACTGTCCAGTACAATAATTGATGCATTCTTAGACCAAGTACTGAGGATTTTATGTTTTGAGTTAAAACGTTTCAGAGAAAAGAGTCAATAGAGGTGCTTTGACGACGCTCTACTGCTCCTAAAGAAATTGCATTATGTACCCATGTGTGGATGTTGCTATATATGTATAGTTCATACTTCAAAGCAAAGCTCTCTTTTTTGCCGTCTTTAAGGAAGAGAACAATATTACGTGTCAGTATGACTCAAAGTGAAAAGTTGCACATAGCATGACAATATTTAGAAAATATCAGCCACACCCTTTTCTCTCCATAGCTTAGCCTCTTTGCTCAATTTGGTCCTAAAATTGGTGATAGGGGAGTATTTTGGCAATTTGTAGAAACTAAGGTTTCTAAGGCTGGAAAGGACATATATAGTGTTTTGTAAAGAAGTTACAATATTACATCTTCCTCATTATGAATTGTGAGGTTATAAATGATATCTTGCAATCTGTAGTATTTGCTACTTGGAGGTTTTGCTGGGGTGTTTATGTGATTGTGTGCTTTGTTAATTCATGGTTTGTTTATTGGGATTATATTATTGTATTACCAGCTTAGTTAAGGTTCTTTTAAGTTCTTACCAAAGCTTCCTTTTTAGGATATAAATATGCTGCAGGAACCTGTTATTCCGATCTCAACCATTCAAATTATTCCATGCGCGAATCTCAAGGAAGAAAGTTTTTTATGTGCAAATCTCAACGAAGATCAACCATTGGGATCAGAATAACAGGTTCCTGTTGTTCCTTTGGATTCCAAACCAACAATCCATTGCACCAGTTTTATTTCCTTCTTTTTAACCTAATAGTGACATTGCACCAGTTTGATTCCAAACCAACAATCCATTGTTAATCTGTCAGTTGCTAACCTCATTTAATTATTTAATTTTTTATTTATTTTTTTTTTTTGCTTAGGATTTTGCTTCAATATGGATCAAAATGTCATGTGGAGAACGACCAGCAATGATGGTCAAAGTTTTTTATTTACACCTTAGAGAATAGACTGATTGCAGATTTTGTTGTTTTCTAACTGGCAAATCGATGTAAATACGGTTTGTTGTATGGTTCTAGATTTCCAATTGTATGCAACAGAAAATCTTGCATTTTTTTTTAATTTACTTTGATCCGTTTGAGCCAATTTGTGTGTGTTTTGTAGGTCTGTATTCCAAACTTTTTATAACGATCCAATTTAGTTACATGAACTGACATGACCTGAAAAAATAGTTTGGGCAAGTTTACTAGCGTGACAACAACACAAGCTTCCAAAGAAAGTAACGTGAAATACAGCAAGTGCAGTAGAAATTTCCCTTCGAATTATCTAACATCAAATTTTGCGGTCAGGAACGATCTCTATATGAGAAGCGAAAATTTTTCTTTTTCCCTTTAATGAGGACTTGCACAAAGCATGACGAGTGAAAACGAGGAAACCCTTTTTATTTCTATGTTGGAAAGGCCACATGCATCCAGCAAGATCTAGTTGGCTGGCGCAAAACAAATTATTAGATCATTCGCATATTGTGTCATTGTACATGTGAAGTCTGATATGAGTCAGTTTCTTACCCAATCCAGTTCTGCAAATAACTCGTTCAATCTGAGAAAGGAAGTTTACAAAGAGAGACATTTTTAAGATGCAACAAGTTTATCTAGTTTCAGATGCCTGTAGATTTGACGTTAATAGATGTAAACAAGCATATCAATATATTGAATGTACACATAGGCACATGGATTGAGTGTCTAATGCCCCTTTCACCTCCGTTATATTTTTTAATACATATCCATTGAAAGAAAGAAATATACTGAATACGCTTTGCAAACATCTGCCTTAGTTGGCGTGCTACTCCTATATAACACCTTATCAGTTTGATTACATCACACTGCACCTTGATCCAATTTCTAAGCTTGATAAATCTCGGTTAACCAGGAGAGCACACTAACCTACCACAACAAAAAAGAGCCAAAACTCTTATAAAGCCTGCTTCATAATGCAGCACTAAACCTCTCCTACCTAATCACTACCCGAAATAGAAAAGCACCCGACAAACACTTAGAGACACCTACTAATAACAATCTTCTCACAACGGCTCAGCTAACAGTTTCACGAAATTCTCCCGTGCAGAATCACGTAAACTCCTTGCATTACTGATCTCATCCCTCAGCACTGGGATCTCACTTTCCATCCCAGCCGTCAAATTCAGAAGTCTATCCCCTTCCGCTGCCAGCTTGGCCCTTTGCTCTATCAGTAAATTGACTTTTTTTCTCAGATCCGTTAGCTCCAACCCAACCTTGTCAAGTTCAAGAAGCACAGTTGCATTTGCACCTTCCTTCTGTGCCAGCTGGGTCTCCAATTCAGCCCTTTTAAGGTGATTCCCGCTATGAAGAGTCTTTATCTGAAGGAGTCTCTTCATGCGGGCACGGAGTTGGCCCACATTAAATCCATTCTCCTCCAGTGTATCAAGACAGGATATCTTCTGCTCGAAAATTGCTACGTCATCATCAAAAGAGAGCTTATCAGCCGACGTTGCCACATTGGAATATGTCACCATCAGCCCGATCGCCATACCTTCCCGCACCTCCTGGCAATAACTGTCATGTACCAGATTTTTCAATGTTTGTAACATGGCGTATGGATAAAGAAGATAACATGTTAGTAAAGAGAAAATTCTACCAGTACCTTTCAAGCTTCCTGAAATGAGGCCGCTGTGGAATCTGCTTGAACACCTCCAATGTCTGTATGTGTTGCCAAATAGGAGAGTTCTTTAGGAGTGGAGATATGTTAGGGTCTGGTTCAGAATTCTGTGAGAGCAATAGCCGGTTTTGCTCCTCAATCACTGAAGCTAATCTCGGGCTTGTATCTTGGCTTTCTGTTAAGCACTCTACAGAAGAGCTTGAGTTTTGCTTACCGGGAATGACTGTTTTGTCCTTACCAACAACAGGATCACCTGCAGAATCCAAACCATGTAGTCATGTGTGTATTTTTGGATTGAATGGGCACAAGTTAATCCCTGGTAAAGCTGCCTCGGTAGTTGTCAGGTGAAATGAGGATAACTGCCAAAACAGCTGTCTTGTCTCCGTAGGTATCTGTTGAGGCAGTTCCCACACCTCTGATAGGACGAGAAACCTATGTTTTTCTCAAGTACAGATTTCGTCTTTGTTGTATGTTCTTTAGGTTTCCATGTTTATTTTTATTTTATTTTTTCCTTTGTTGGAGTGCTAGTCAGTTGGCTGTATATTTCATACTGTCAGATAGCCTTAATGAGCATCAAATTAGCAGTTAAAAAGTAAACGAACTAACTGACTGACTGACAAAAATGAAAAAAAAAAAAAAAGGGTTTGACTGGTACCAACTGCTGTCAAAATTGACTGATTTACAACAGAACCTACAGGAATACTCTTGCATACTATGAAAAAGGAAATAAAAGGAAAGTAATACTGGGTCAGCATTCATGACTGCAAAACAGGCCAGTACAACTGATTTCAGTGCACGTACCATGCTTTTCATCACAAGAAGTAGGGCCCATGCCATCTGTTTTCTTGTTTCTGTTGCTATTGCACCGAGGCGGATTGTCAGAGTTCTCGTTTGACATTTCACCACCTTGGGACTCATTTTGCCTCTCACTATTTGAATCTTCATCGTCCTTTGTCTTTCCTCCTGAAAAGAGAAAAAACTGTTACATAACTAACCAAGTACCTAGAACTCATTATGAGCATCTTTTTAAGCTCACTGGTAGAGACTGCAATTTATTATTTTCATTTCCATGAAAATTGGTTTAAAATCCAACGCAGAAAGCAGAATGACTTACCTCCTTTATCGCCAGAGAAATTTTCAGCAGTGCCGGCTTTCTTGCGTCTCTTTATCTATCATTAAGTCAACAAAATAGACAGAAAAGTGTGATTTGAAATAGTTATTGAGTAAGGATTACCAAGGGCGGTAAATATATGTATAGGTTAAAGGTTGAGCTGGTCCAGAAATAGTTATATCGGCTTTTCACAAGTATAACCATGCTAGCACATACACTGATATAATAGAGTTGAACCAAGGTACTTGGTTAGCAATGTAAGAGAACTGCATATTAAAACTAAATAACATATCTCCCTTCCAGCATTAATCTCTTTCTAGCCTGGTCCACCACACATAACTATGTGTAAGAAAACTGCATCACTATTGACCTGTTTTAACTGGCTGCAGGGTCACATTGTTCTTATATTTATAGTTGTGGAAGGAGATGAGACGTGGTTATTGTAGTGGTGAAAGGAGATTTAATCATATTCCCAGGAGCAATTCTCCCTTTTTAACTTTCATCTCACAGGAAACTAAATGAAAGAATTATTCATTTGCAAATACCAACTGGCGCGCAGCAGCAATATTAGTTTAGCAACCAAAAGGAAGACATTACCAAACTGTCATTTCATTAGTTGAGAGACATAGATGATTTTTCATATTGTTCAGCGACCAAATATGCAATTTTAAAAACTAAACAGTGGGGTGAACCCAGCTAAAAGATACCGACAAACCCCAATTCTTGGTTAGTCTTAGTGTGGAGTCACTAACATAATGACGTGTTTCTGTCTGAGGTGCTTTCGGCTCAGCAGAGTTAATACTCGGAACAGAGCTAACTTGGCTCTCCATTGAGTCAGAACTGTTCTTCAATAATTCGGAGGTATGCACCTCATCTGGTGGATCCGCATTGTCAGAACTCTGTTGATGTTCCTTCCCCTTCCGTTTCTTCTCCCTGTTTTAAAATTAGGACTGGTTTTAAATTGGAAAGAAAATCCCGCACAAGCAAAACAGATTGTAAGCCTCACAACTGGACAGTCGCTAAGGTTTCAGACTGTGAGACTGAGGTCACAAATCACAGTACAATGTGCTTTACCTTTAATGTATTCATGTTTCTGACATCAATGCTTACATATCTAACATAATCACAGGAAAAGTCAATATGATATAAAAAGTATACTAAACCTACAGTGAGGATGCCTTGAGTTTTCTGGCGAACTTTTCAAATTCCTCCCGAGTAAACCACTCTTCCATAAGCTGTAAAGTCCAACATATTGCCCTCAAGAAAAAGTAGTCATTAAATTTCCTAAAGTATACAAAATTATTGTTTCATCACTTACAAAGTAAGGATATCCATCAAGAGAGATAGTATCTGGGCAACTTTCTAAGAACCGGAACATAAAGTAAAGAACATATGTACCGCATTCTTCACCATTTATTTGTTGTGGCACCTGCAAAAGGAGTAAACATTGGACATTACAAATTGAAATTTAAAGAGGAAAAAGGATGAGAGAAGTAAAGGTTGTGTCAAGATGGATAGAATTTACCTTGGGAACTAGAAAAGGAATGTCTTCTATAAAGCTTTCGTCTTGTTTCCTCCCAGATATTTTGTAAATATCAGAAACAAACCTGTCAATAGATAATTTTTGTCAAGTGCATCTTATTAATGTCCCAAAAATTACTGCATCTCCACTTTAACTTGAGTATCTCAGCACCAGATTATGCTACTATTTGGTCCATAGCAATATTTGCATGTGACAGCTAGTATTTTAGTCCGTACATTTCAGTTCCAATTTCTGAATTATAATTTTTAGCTTGATATTTTCTTTGCTTAATTATTGTTTTCTTGCAAATTCAGGGTTTTTTCTGCAACTTTGCCAAGGAGTTCTCTTAATTACATTAAAAGGGGAAGTAACATAATCAAACCTTCTTATGTCATTCTCCAATCTCTTTGGACCAGCATCTACCAGTGAATCAAGAAGAAGCATGCAAGGAGAACGATTCATGTCCCCCAAATGACACAATATAAGGAGGCTCCAGTGACCCCTAAAACAACATAACACATTTCAATCAAGGTCTCTTGGTGCAATAAAAGTACAGTTGGTTTGAATAAACTGTAATTTTAATCATTTCAAACTTTTTGGCTAGGGAAACAAAGTTCTGATAACACGGGCTCAAAAGGTCAGTTCCTTGGGTATATATCAGAGTTCACTACTGTAATGACGACAGACGAAATTAACCCAAATGAAATTTAACAGCAGGAAAAAAATGAATGGGGCTTACCAACAAACAATGGGGACAAAAACATATTTCTTTGAGAAAACTCTCTTGTTCTTTATCCATTTGAGAATCTTGTTTTTTCTTAATTCATCCTTTGTCCTCAACTCATCTTGATACGAACAGAACCACAAAGAATCAAAGTAAATGAAATATCTCCTCTTTTCTTCTGAAACTTCTTTCCAGAGATCCCTACAGAAGCAAGACAAGCTCATTAAAATATTTACCTGCACACTGCAATATTCATGGAATTTCTTTGAAAAAACCACACTTATTAGTTGCCGTATTTACAATTAACACCGTATCAAGATTCTCAAATTTGAACCAAAGCACCAAACATGGCTTGGAGCCTTGGACCATTGACAAACTAACACCAAAACTATTGGCCATTTTTTTTTTTAATGTAAGAGCAGGCACGTACATATATGAATTGTAATCATGCAAAAATAATATTTAGCAGTACTCCCAATTAATATAGAGGCCATAGCGCAAATAATTTCCTTTTTTTAAGGACAAATTTGTGACTTGTAGTGACTTGAACCTTGCTTAGTGGTTGGTCAGTATAAAAAATAACCACAACAATGTGTCCATTGCTGTAAACACAAATACAAGTGAAAATGCTATTTAAAATCAACATACTCCAATAAAGACTCAAATATGTTTGTGTCAAGCTTTTTGTCTCTACTTGATCTAGTAATCCTTCTCTGAAAATTCATCGCAGGTCCTGATTCAGGACTCGAGTAATTGTTTCCAACCTCAGATCTTTTAGTAGACCCTGTCAAAATGGAATTACTATGGTGTCAGTCATCAAAGAACACTTTTGAGTAGAAAAGAACTTAACACATGCATGTCAAGATTGACAATAGCGGATTACAGTCCCTACCAGTATCTGTATATAGCAGCCAAATTTCAGAAGTACTGGCTGATCCCAATTCTTTTGTTTTGTTTCATCACTTCTTTCTCACTATTATTTTCAATTGGTTAATTGACCCTTCTCAGTTGTTACTTAACATCAAGATAGAGTCGTTACGATTAAGATTAGAAAGTACGGCTTGAGCACCTTAATCAACATATATAACAGTGATGCCAAAGCAACAGTATGGAATGGTCCTAAATAAACTCAAATTTCAAATTTCAGTAGGCCAATATGGTATAGTGCATTTGGTAAGTTGGTATTGTTAGTTATAACTAAATTTGAAGTGTCAAAATATGAAAATCAAATAACAACACTAATTTGAGTTAACCTTTATCTTCCTTCATTTTCTTAGACTTCACATGGGCTTTCAAGAATGCCAATGTCAAGTAGCCTCTCTTCTTTCTCTTTTTTGTCTTCTTCCTGCTTACAGCAGGGCCATTTTTTATTAGGCGCACCATTTGATTCTTAACCTTCTCTGGTACACTCTCACAGGCAGAACCATGGCCTTGTAAGCCGGCAAGGTGGTACTTGAAATCGGTAATGCCGCCGCCACCAACTTTCTTGTGACAATACCGGCATGTCATGGTGCTCCTAAGGCCTTTTATGCTGTCACAGTGGGCCCATGCAGGGTCAAGGGCATCCATTTGCGCGAGCTCTGTGGTACAGCTAGGTATTGTAACCAGAAAGGAAAGAAAATAACAAAATCTTGTGAACATGGAGTTATCAGGAAATGTCAATTTCATCCCACCTCTACTATAATACTGATAATAGCAGGTGTATAGCTAAACATGCTGGCATAATTCTTTAGTTAAGTTAGGTAAACCAATTTCACCATGTCCATGAAAGCATCAGGGTATTGATTCAGTGCCTACAGGCATGGTCATTTTTTTGTCTTTTTTTGGGTGCTTTTATTGGACACATTTTTTTTTGTTTCAGAGAGAGACCAAGTAAAGGAGCAAGATCAGTACCCTAATCTGAGTTGGAAGAGGAATTTTATTGGTTCTGAAAAATGCAGATTAGTATTTTCTTTGTTTTCTCAGGATCCTTATTACTCGACTCTATCCAGCTTTGCTTGATTATCTCCAAATTTTTTCTAATTCACTCTGACAAAATCTTGAATTAAATCTGGTACAGACGTTCACAAGAGGCTCATCCCACTAGAAGCAATTGACCCTGGTACAACCTGGTCATGCTTGGTAGATACTGTGTTGTATTGACCCTGATTTAAAATTGTACCAAATACTAGTATTTTCTATATTTTATAACAATGTTGGAACCTAGGTGGACAAGAAAGGGCTATCTGCTGAGACAGCCGACAAAATAGGAGCAATTGTCAAAAAGCACGGATCCCATTTGAAATTATGTCAGAACTGAAAACAAAAGGGAAAAAAAGAGACAGCTCGAGAGCAATAGAAAGGGTTATAGAGAGCGGAAGATTGGCACAATAAAAAAGGAGAGCAGTAAAAGGAAGTGGAAAATAAGCTTACAAGGACTGAGCGGAAGCGTAGCGTAATAGAGAGCAGGAACACAAGGAAACCACTGGAGAGCACAGGTCACCACAAGAAAAACAAGGGCAGAGCGGAAAAAGGGAAAGCACGAGAGCACGGGAAAGAAGAGACCAATGAACTTCCAAAAATAAAATATAGAATAAAATAGGAAAGGGTATTTTTGCCTTTTATTATTTTAACCAGAATTTAACTATGGTTAACTCCATAGTTACTGTGTAATGGGTAAAAAAGAAAGAGTTTGTAGAGTTAAGGGGTAAATTAGATAAATTAAAGTGTTTCGGGATAAATAAGAAATTATAAAAGTCTGTGAGGGTATACAAAAAATTAACCCAAAATAAAAATAAAAAAAACAGATATTCTATTACATGATCCCAATCAAATTGAAAAAAAGGGAACAAAATCAGATATTAAACAAACAAAATTATCGAACTTAACACAACAACAGTCAAACAAATACATGCCAGGTCATGACAGTTATAACAGTTGTATAACATATCAATACATGTAACAGTGTGTTACCTAACAGGGTTTCTAGCAGGACTTTACAACACAAAACCCTATGGTTCGAACCTGGTCATCAAACAAGAAACAAACTGAGCTGCACAACATGTATAACTTTGTAATATCAGTAATGTAGAGAGTTCAGAGCAAATGTTACTGAACGCAGCCAGGGTATTCTACCTATCAGATACTAATACCAAATCAGAATCGAGAATTCCAAAAAGAAGCAGAGATGTTTTGTTAGGTGATTATCCATATCCCTAAGTAATGCAGTGAAGGTAGTTCTAAATTAAAAATTGTAGGAAGTGCTTAGTTGCATAGAGGGATTACCTCACTAGCCCAAAACCCTAGAATCACTGGTTCAAGAGGAGAGTACCTCGTCACAGAGCAAGCTACAAGGACTTAGGCGGCGCTGAGTTACAGTGCTTTGTTCTACTCTCAAAGTCTGCGAAGAGACGAGTTAGAATGCGACTTTCCGAAATAGTGACCCTTCTTCTTTCGTTCCTACTTTGGTTTTTTTTTTTCGGCTAAGAGGATTTTCCGTTTCTGTTCGAACTTTCTAATAAATAAATTCCGAAGCACACTCAAAATCAATTTTGTCTTTTTAGCCAGAAGGGTTAATTCTTTTGGGGAAGGCCAGAAAGGTTTAAATTGACCAAATTTATTTGACCACACTAATCTCGGTCGGGCTATTTTCCGAAGAGTGAGGCTACTGTATTTTGTGAAGTGCGCTCTGAATTTATATTTATATTTTTAAATTTAGGTGGTTAATCTGAATTATTCAATATAATTTTTATATGAAAATATACTTAGAGATTAATTTTTTTAATTTGTTTATTATTTTTTATATAGATAGTAAATTACTATTATCTGATGGTTGAAATTTTTTAGATGGAATGATTTTCTATTCTAAAAAATAATAAAATTATCTTAAAAAATATAAAATTTAATTTTTAAGTATATTTTTATATGAATATCACGTTGAACTATTTGGATTGATTATTTGAATTTTGTAAACGGAGATGTTGATTCATAGCAAGATCATGTTGGTTTGATTTTACTCGATCACGTTTGATTTTGATTTTACTCAATCAAGGTTTACTCAATCTTGAGTTCGATCAAAATGTTAGTTAAGTTGGGCATAATTGATCGGATTATTCTTATTACATCTCTAATTGGTTTGGATCCGATGTAGGTCAATTTCATAATAGTTTCAAATGTATGAAAAATAAAGAGAAAAGTTTGTTCTTGACTCCTGTCCAGAATTATGTTATTTGGTTTAATCGAACTTATTTAACTTGTTCATTTCTTCTTAGGATTAAAATAAACTCATAACTGATAATTCGCTCGAGATTGATTGGTCCAGTTCGGACTCCCATTAGTTTAATCAAATTTTAGCTGGCACGAGCTTGAGATCAACTTAAAATCATGTTAATCGACTAACAGGAGCCTCGTGTCAGCAGTACTGCGGCAGAACCTCTTATTATTCTAACTTTTTTTTTTTTTTTTTGGGACAAAAGTGGGTAAATTTCCACCCGTTTTATTATGAAACTTAATAGATTATTTGTTTACAAAAGTAGTGGTGTTCAAGACAGCCAGTGACACTGATTATACCCTAATCAACTAGAACCTAACCTTGAACTAGAAGTCTGCTATTAACAAATGCAAAACAACTAGAAGGCACTAAAATCAGCATAAGAATTTGCCAGGATAACAAAAGACAGTTGACCTAGTCCCAGTTATTATGTTAGACATCTAATAATAGCGCAAGAATTTCTCGAAAGGAGAATTCTTACTCTATCTCGGCAACGGCGGCAAAAAGCTTGATGAGTCCAAATTGAACTACTACTTTTAGTATATTTTAATATACCTTTTAACTCTAATTTCTACTTACGTTCAGATCACAAGTGCATGATCCTACCGTGTAGTACAATTGGAGTGTCTATCCACAGGGATAGTGTATTAGTTATCTAACTTTTCGCTAGTCTAGGTACTTGAGGGGTTTTGAATAGGTTTGAAAACAAGTTAAAAATGGTTTTTAATAGTAAAAATGTAGGGTTCAATGTCCTCAAGGTTTATGCGGTGGCGCTAATTGTGCTAAGGTTTGAGTTAAACAATTAAATAAAGATTCTCTAGAGTTCAGGTTTTCTCCTTCTAAATTATGCAAAAATATATATTTCTGACGTCTCTTACCCCGCATGCGGCCTGTCACCCCGTATGCGGCATAGATTGTCCCACAGCTACCCCGCATGCGGCACTGTCACTACCCCGCAAGGCGTGCTGGGTTTCTATGTATGTGATTTGAAAGGTTTTCTGATCTCGCGATCAGCTTTTGGGGCAACAGTTCAGAGTATTATAATTATGTAATTATCTTTCTCACACAAACACAATTGTTCATATCCTATTCTACCCCTCAATTAATTATTCCAAAGATCCTACCTAATCTAGGTGTTTTCTAATATAACCTAAATTACAATTTACGCTATCTTACCAAGGGAGCCCACTAGGTTCTAAACCTAGTCTTTGAACCGCTGCCATGAATCGTTAGCTTAGGCGCTAGTACTTACATGTTTGTCCCTCATACAAGGAAGCAACGACTATAACTTGAGTGTTAGTACTTACATGTTTGTCCCTCACACAATGACGCAACGCCTTAGATTACTTTGGCATATAATAGATAGAACTATGTATGCAAGGACTTAATAAAAAGAAATTTAAATAATAAAGGAAACTCAAATCAACATACACAAAACATAAATATATATTAAAACATAACAAAGAATTCGATTACAAACCCTCACCCTAGAGATGAGAAGTTTAGTTCATCATGGCCATGGCAAAATAAAAAAAATAAAATAAGAATAACATAAATTACAACCCAATTGAAGATTGAAGAACCCTTGCCTCCTTAGATAACGCCTTCTTCTCTTGCTCAGCTTCCGATGACTACTCTTCTCTCTCTAAGTAACTCTCTAACCTAACCTAGCATGAGGATGCTAATCGATTATATGGACTTAACATAATTAAACATGCACCCTTAATCCTATTACAAGAGAGGTATTTATAGCATTCCTAAATGAGAGGTGAAGTAGTGGAAGTAGTGGAGAAGGTGGAGACTTAGAGTGCACTCCAAGTTTGCATAGGTGGAGCCAAAAATAGCAAAGTAAACTTGGCTCTGAAACAATCACGCCCTCCTAGAAGAATTCTGCCGAAATTAGCATCAACGGTGGAAATCTGAGACATAGGATGACCCCACACGACATCCTGACTTAGCGGATTTTCTGTAATTTCACCACTTCGTATGTTGTGCACTTTATGTGATGTGTTGCATGCTCCTGTGAGGCCCTGATTTGGTGCTAACTCCAGAAATCGCCTAAATTCGTCATATTTGCTCCATTTTTGGCCTAAACACGCAATTTTCTCCAAAACCTGCCAAAATAGCCTAAAAACACGTTTATGGTAAATAAATTAAGAAAATTGCTACTTTGCATTCGCTTTTGGTCATTTTCCGCAATAAAAGATATGAATTTTCGCTATATATTTTGGCCCGATCACATGGAGATAACGGGTCCCCTTGTCTTAAACCCTTTTTACGATTAAAGAATTCTGATTGACCACCATTCTTTAAAATGCAAGAGAAAGTTGTCTGTAGCAGATGCTCTATCCAATGAACCCTTCTTGGCGGGAAACCTCGTGATAGCATGACATCTTTTAAATAGGACCAATTAATGGAATCAAATACCTTAGCAAGTCTATCTTAATGAAACATGTTGATTTTCCCGATGTTTGAGATATAGTGTAGCATTTCTCTTGTGGCATTGAAGTTTTCCATAATTTATCGTCCTTTAACAAATGTCATTTGACTTGAAGCAATCAAATCGGGTAGCACCCCCCCTCAAACGATTGGCCATGATCTTAGAGATCAGTTTAGGGATGACATTCATCACAGTAATAGAACTATAATCTCCCACTCTTTCGGTGTTTTCTTTTTTGGAATCATGATAATATTGGCTTGGTTGACACATGTTAGATCTAAAGACAGATCATAAAACCTTCCAAAATAAAAGCACCTCTTCTCTCACAGTCAGCCATCCATTTGGAGAAATTTGTTTGGGAGTCCATCAGGCCCCGAGGCTTTATTTTGTACCAGTTACCTTACCACCACTTCAATTTGTAACTCTGTAAACGGGTCTTGAAGGTTCGATAAATTTGTATTCTAAGGATAGAATTTGTCAGGATTGAACTGGATCACTGTGTTATCCACCCCCAATAATCCTTCCATCTGAGATTTAAACACAGTCCGAATAATATTTTCATCTATGATAATTACTGCTTGGTGTTGCAAGGTTCTGATCTTATTTCGTCTGTGTTGTGCAGAGGCCACCATATGAAAGTACTGGATATTTTTGTCACCCATTTTCAACCACTTGCACCGAGATCGATGATGCCATCTTGATTCAATAATGTAGGCCAATTGGTAGGCACACTCTTTGACCCGACATTTTTATTAATATCCAAAGTTTAATACAAATTATTAATTATGCTCAGATTTTCGAACTCTTGTGAAAAATGCCCAAGCCGGCCAGAAAATGGCCGGTTTAGGTACTCCAGTAAACCGGCCATTTTCTGGCCGGCTTACTCTATTTTTTTTTTTAGACACTATGAAAATATTGAAATCTAACAATGAAAATTTGAAATTTTGTTTAAATTATTTGTTATATTACTTCTTTTGATATATAATTAGCATATTTATACTAAAATACGCTAGATTAATTGAAATTATGTTGAATAACACTAAATTATGTTAAATTACGCTAAATTACATTACATTACGCTAAAATACGGTAAACTACGGTAAATTACATATGAATAGAGACGATATCTTCACTGAAAAGGTGAAAAACAACGACGAAACTTCAAACGGTCATAAAAAACGGCGCTTGAGGAGCAAATGACCACTTTTCGGAAAGCTTGTGAAAATACGTATGCTTCCGTGCACGCGATGTCGGATTTCAGAATTTAGAATCGCCAAAAAACAAAGGGAAGAGCCTCAAAACTTGAGTTGAAGTTTCCGATTAAGATTTTCATTTCTATTATTCAATCCAAGTAGCTCAGTAAATTAGTTACATAATGAACTTGTAGAATACCAGTTTTTACTATTTTTGGAATTTTTTTACTATTTTTTATGATGCATGAAAGATGAGCAAAATCAGTCTACTATAATATAATTTTGTGTAGTTTAGCGTAATTAGCGAAGTTATTGTAATTGAGCGTAATTTACCGTAATTTAGTGTAATTCAACATAATTTATTGTAATATAGTGTAATTCAACATAATTTCAATTAATCTAGCGTATTTTAGTATAAATATGCTAATTATATATCAAAAGAAGTAATATAACAAATAATTTAAATAAAATTTCAAATTTTCAGTGTTAGATTTCAATATTTTGATTTTCATAGTGTCTCTAAAAAAAAACAGTAAGCCGGTCAGAAAATGGCCGACTTAGGGGGGTCGGGCAGAAAACGAGTAAGCCGGCCATTTTCTGGCAGGCTTGGGCATTTTTCGCAAGAGTTCAGAAATCTGAGCATAATTAATTATTTGTATTAAACTTAAGATATTAATAAAAATGTCGGCTCTTTGACCATAACTCTAAATCTATGCTCATATGCCTCCCGATTCCTCCTTTTCTCAATTTGATAATAAAATAACAAGGTTTTCTTGTTATCAGAGTCAAAATAATGATGATTTTCGTAGGATTTTGGCTTAGGTTTTGCATATTTTCTCACACTTATGTTTAATTTATTAAAGAAAAAGGCTACTGTCACCCTTCTTTATGTTTTATTGCAGAAAACAGGTTTTGGGACTATTTTACACCAAATGGAGCTAGAATCAGGTCAATCGGATCAACGACGCTTATCGATGAAGTCTGTTACGGTCCGTATTGCCTAATATGGACCAGGCCTAGCACAGACCAGGAGATAGCGCTGGAAGCATTAAAACCCTAACCGTCAAGGTCCTAATACGGACTGTATCACCTGATATGGTCCGTAACCGAAGGCGACTCTTGGGGAATAACTGCCGACAGCTGTATCCAGATCAGTTCCTTAGCCCCTACTCAATCTCCAGACGTCCCTCCACTCCTATATAAGGCCCCTGGGCAGAAGAATAACTTATCATTGTAATTATGGTTAGATTTGATTAAAGAGAGAAGAGATGAGTGCTTGTAACGATGCCGTTCCGCAGCTAAGTTCCTTTTCTTAGGGCTAGGCAGTAAACCTTGTTACTCTTGATGTTTTGATATATATATTTCTGTTGATTATGATTTCTTGTTGTTGAATCTAAATGTTTTTGTGATTTACTATCTCTTCATCTAACTTCAATGATCTAGTTTGAGTCTGTTAGGGTAGTGACAGTACTTTAATGGTAAGAGAAATTATTTGTATAAATTTGCCTTGTTGAGATTTATTAGGTTTATGTGAAGAGAACCTTAGCGGAGAAATCATAAACCAGACCAACAAAATGCGTACCAAATTCTATCACTTGCGTAAGGAAAATCGCAGTGATCTGTGTAGTAATTTGGGGTATTTAAGAGATCAGTCATTTGCGTAAGAAAACTCGCAGTGTCCTATGTAGAATCTCAATGAAAGATCTGTCATCCTTGCGTAACATAAATCGCAGTGACCCATGTGGTGTCTTTCATAAAATAACAACAGAAAATCAGACGCAACGGGAATATATTGTCAAAGCAGATTAAGTAGCAATGGTGTGCCGAAATCTTAGGAATTCTCATCTCTATTTTTATTTTAATTACTTCATAATTTACATTGATCACAACAACATCTCTCAATTTTCAGATTCCGTCTAGCCTTTCGAAAGATTGTGATTCGATCGCTCAAAGCACTGAACCAATATTCCCTGTGGATTGACCTTGAATATACTACTCGATAGATTGTGCGCTTGCAGTCCAAACCGATAGCATTTCCGAGTTTATAAATATTAAAAGAAACATCGCTCTCTTTTGAGTGATCATCTTGCAAAAAAGAAACTGCTTCTCTACCTCATCAAAGTTTTGACAGTGCCAAGTTCTTAGCTTACCATGCATCACTGGAGATTGCAAAAGTGAAATATTCATGCATGGAGATTGCAAAAGTTCCATAAAATTATTTCTCAGATTTGAAAATCCTATTTTCGGAAAATAATCTCCAAGTTTTAGGATTTTCTAATTTTTTTAATTAAATAGAAAATGTTATGATTTATTTATTTTATTATTGAAATATTAGAAATATGTTTATATTTTTTGAAAATAGATAGAATACTATATAATTGATTTATTAGAAAGACTGTGACAAATAATCTGGATCATCATTTTTTAGGCCGGATTGTTTGCCGTTGTAAGAAAAATTAAAATATTTATTTGTGTGTTACTGGAAAAAAAATATTTTGGATCTGAGTTATTGATCCAATTCAAAGTCACTTCCGGGTAAATAAAGAAAATATCGTGGTCCTTCTATTTAAAAAAAAACACAATTTGATCTGACATTTTGACAGACCAAAATGATTTCATATCAATTTTTTTTCAAAATAGATATAGTATCTTAGAATTTAAATGTACGAGAAGGACCACGATATTTTCTTTATAAGGAGGGTTCCAATACCTCATGTTTTTCATACCTCATCATACCTCATATTTGATATCTTCATTTTCAAAGCCTAAATTATCGATCCGAACCGCTCAACATGATATCCATATTAAAATATGCTTGGAGACCAAATTTTATAATTTTTGAAATTTCTTTTACTATTTTTTAAGATAGGTACAAAATCACTGTTTTTGGACCCGTTCAAAAACAGTGATTTTGTACCTATCTCAAAAAATAGTAAAAAAATTCCAAAAATTATAAATTTTGGTCTCCAAGCATATTTTAATATGGATATCATGTTGAGCCGTACGGATCGATAATTTAGGCTTTGAAAATGAAGATATCAAATATGAGGCATGATGAGGTATGAAAAACATGAGGTATTGGAACCCTCCTCTTTCTTTATTTACTCAAAAGTGACTTTTGAACCGGGATCAATAACTAAGATCCAAAATATTTTTATTTATTTTTCTAATAACAAAAAGAGAAAAATTTTAATTTTTCTTACAGACGTAAAAAATCTGGCCTAAAAAATATTGATCCGGATTATTTGCCGCAGTCTTTTTAATAAATTCAATTATATAGTATTCCATCTATTTTCAAAAAAATATAAATATATTTCTAATATTTTGATACAAAAAATAAATAAATCATAAACATTTATATTCAATGAAAAAATTAGAAAATCTTATATCTGTGGAATTATTTTCCAGAATTGGATTTCCGTGAAATAATTTTCCAGAAAGTCAAGCCTAGATCCAGAAAATTATTTCCTGGTTTGAACAGATTCTGAAATTTTACAAATGGATTGTAGATTTGGAAATTTTGAATTTTTGTTGGATATTAATAAAAATTTCAGGATAACACGGATATGGAATTTTGAGGCTTGATATCCATCTTTCTTTTCAAAAATAAACTGTGATTTTGATATCTAAAATTTTAGTAAAAAGTTTCCAAAAAATATAAAATTTGATTTACAAATACATTGTAGTATGGATATGTTGATTGGTTCGGATTGACCGTTTGAACTTTGAAAATAAAAATAAAACACATGAAACACGATGAGATATAAAAGAAATGAGACATTTGAATCCTGTTCATATTTCATTTATATTACTAATTATATTACTAATTTAATAGAACACGAGCATAAAAAAATAAATGAAAAGGTTTGATAGAGTTAATTGTCAATTGTCAATTTTAAAAAAGCACACATGGTGTATTTTTTTATAACTAGATCATAAACAAGGTATTCCGGAGCATGTGTTTTTATCAGGGTTCTAAATAGCTAGTTATAGCTGCGCTATAGCTTTTTCGGACCTCAAAAGCTATAACGTTATTAACCGCTTTTTTTTTATAATGATTCTAAATAGCTACTATGGTTGCGCTATAGCTTTTTCGGACCTTAAAAGCTATAGCGCTATATCGCTACTTAGAACTTTGGTTTTATAAGCAGATACAATATCAGCTAAGATCATGTTAATATGAACTTACAAAAATAAAAAGGGGAGTGCTATATTGATATCAATTGTAATTTTGAGAGCTTAGAGAAAAGTTTATCTTTAAATATCTAATTTATTCTTCAATTTCCTTTCCTTATCTGTCACAATTAATTAATTATGCCATAATTAATACAAATATTAATAAAAATAAATATTTTGATTGATGTTTAAAAGCAACAGTTCAATGTTTCGAAATGAAATTAATTACACAACACAAATGAAATAGATTCAATCTGATTCAATCAGGAAATAAATAACAAATCAAAAACCAAAAAAACTTGCTTAAATAAGTAAGCTAAAACGAACAGAATTTTTTTTAAAACTCCTCAGATTTGTACAAGTCTATAACTACTTAGTCTAATACTTTCATTTTTTTTGAATAAAAAATTGGCATGTTATTGCATTAATTAAGATAGTCTAAGGTGTTACATTACCATAAAATAAAAACTAAAATTAAAGAAAAAATAAACTGCAGCCTAGCAAATTCAAAGAAGAGAGATTATCCACCAGACCCCTTTAATATGTAAAATTAGAAAGGTTGAGGATCTAAGTGAAATTTTCTCCCTATTCTACTGTCCCCTGAGAGCATGATTCAAAGAAGGTTCCCTCATAGATGATGTGCACTATAGAAAAGAAAATTCATCTGGACTGCATGAATGAAAAACCAACAGAAACATAAAAGGAAGGGATTTTTCTCTTTGATCCTTTATTAGCGTTTTCATTAATTAGATAAGAGAGAGGCTGCAAGAGTAAAATAGGTATTTAGAGAAAAATATTCAGAGCTCTCAAAATTAGAAAAATTGCTCTGAATGTAGCGCTACCCAAATAAAAAATGTACCGAGAGAGCAAGATAGATGGAATTATCTAATATTCACTATTCACTAATTAAAAAATAATTTGTCTGTGCAACAATCTCAAACACATTTATGAGAACTTTATGCAAGACATTTGTCTGTTTCATATTTCAAGATCTGATATATTTATCTACGCAAGTTTTTTTGAAATTTTTAATTAATTAAGACATAAATTAAAGGAAAAGATGTAATAAGTATACATATATTAAAACTTGATGAAAATACACTTTTATCTATTTCTCAAAAAATACTACTCAAAATACAATATATTCTGTTTATTTTTTATTACAAATGTATAATAATTTGATATTTGTGGCATTTTTCTTAATAAATGAGATTTGGGGTGGCATTTAACAAAAGTAAAATTTTGAGGTGGCATTTTCTTAAATTCGGCATTTTGGAGTGGCATGGAACTAATTTCCCCTATATATATAATTACCTCTTGTACAGTTAACACCAACTAACCTTTTTCCTTTAAAAAAAAATGATTATGTCACTAATCTATTATTAGCTCATAGGCATATTAAAAAAAAAAAAGTAAATGTACGGCCCAAGAAAACTCTTTCATTCCTCGGCGGCCTATTAACTATCGGATCCCAGCCGACAGATCCGCCATTCTTTTCGATTCAGATTCGCTAAAGTAACACAAATTTTGAGTTTGGATCTAGACTGTCCGATCCCTGCTCCTGCACGAATATTCAAAGAAACCTCTTGCATTCCACCCCGAGTCGGATTAGTCCAGATTCTGATCGGACGGTTCGTACTAAACTCAAATTTTGGGTTACTTTAGAGCATCCGTACCCTTTCCTTTCTTCTTTTTAATTTAACGAAACAATTTTTTTTTTTTGAGGAAACATACTTCACGCAACGGCAAACATACTCTCTTCCGATCATCAAATCACATCCACTTTTGAATAATTGAATCGGTAAAAAAAAAAAAAAGATCGAAATCTGAAGAATCAGTCAGTCACAAACAAACTAGAAGAATCGGCGTAATTCGGGTATAGGTGAGTCTCTTTCGATCCAAGCGTTTTTTTATCCCAAATTCAAAACTTTTGACCAGTGGGTTTTAAAAATCACACAATTGTCGGATCGGATTGTAAAACCGCTGCCATCCGGATAGATTGATTTTTTGAACCATGGTAGTGGTTGCAACGCAACAATGAACTGATTATTGCTGGCAGTGGTACAAGGTCCTAATTTTAATTACATGGTAAAGTACTTCACAAACAATAGATCAGCTTCGTACCGGACTGGTACGGCTGTGGAGTGTTGTGGTACTGGTCAGACTTTATTTTACTGAATTTATAGTAAATTCTGGCTGTGCTGGCACCAGGATTGACTGGTATCACATTTTTCTGACTGATTGCACATTAGAAAGCACAAATCCATATAAATCTCTAAATGAAGATTATGAATTTAAGCACCTGGAAGAAAATTCTTTCACTTAAGTACGCATGGATGTGGGATTGTTTTGATATGTTTGTGAAACAAATTATGACATATTTTCATTTCCTCAGTTCGATAAATTTGGAATTTTCGAAAGGGTGATCCCGAAATTGCACCTTAAGAAAAAAGAAAAAAGGATGAAATATGGTGCATTTTAAACTGATTTGCTAGTTATCTTTCTTTTCAAATATATTTATTTCATTTCCACCATTTAAACATATTTTTTCATTTATGTGTGCGTATTGGTAATTATTAACAATTCAACCTTGATGCTTAACACTTCTTTTTCCTCACAGGTCCTTTTAGACTTTCGTTTTTGTAAGGTTGCCTCATTCAGTGTAATAATGGCATATGAGATAAGTGAGATAAAAAGTAAAGTTCTCTCTTTTTAGTTCAAATTACTCATTTTATGCAGCATCCAGAAGCAATAGAAGTGGGCTTTATTATAAAAACAATATGTGATGTGTTTTTTGAATAATGCAGAGGTTGGGATAGGTCTAATAGGGTTTGGGATCTTCTTCTCCTTCCTTGGCGTTATTCTATTTTTTGACAGGGGTTTACTGGCTCTCGGTAATGTATGATTTTATCCCTTAATATTTCCATCTTTCAAAATTTCTTCACTTATTCTTTTTGCCCAGAATAATACTGTTATTTGTAACATTGAGATACTTACTCTTGAATCATTTTCTCTTACCAGCTATTCTTTCTCTCAGGTGTGGGCCTTCTTCTTGGGTTCCAATATATGCTCCAGCTCTTTACGAGTACACGGAATCTTAAGGTAGATAAGTAAAATACTATTATTGTCTTTGGCTTTTATTTGCACGATTGGATTTACATATGGTTTTGTGCAATGCAGGGATCAATACCTTTTTTCCTTGGAATATTTCTCATACTTGTGCGTTGGCCTATATTAGGTATTATCATGGAGATTTATGGCTCCTTTGTTCTATTCAGGTTACTATTTATGTTCCCTTTCAACACTGGAAAATCTTTTCATTTGGTAAATCCCGTTTCATTATCTTATACAATTTCCCTTTTTAACAGTGGTTTTGCCCCATCAATAAAAGTGTTCCTTTGTCAAATACCGGTGTTGGGATGGATTCTTCAATATCCTTTTCAGGTACGGTTCTAGCTCCTTACTGGGGACCAAAGCCAAGATTATAGTGCCAGCCGATTTTTTTCAAGTACTTTGGGTCAGTACTGGTGTCTAGACTCTGGACCATTAAATCTCGCTTAGGTCTAAAATAAAATTTGGTGGATCATTGATCCAGAATCTTTCATTAAATCCCAATCAAACTAAGAAAAATCTAAGTATGACTTAATACTGACATATAAGCTCCAACGCAGTATATAATATATTAATATTCATTGGATCTAACTTCAGAAAAATATACCAGTAACAGTATTGCCTAGCTTTACTGACTTGTACCAGTGGCGCTACTGTACAGTAACTTTTGACTCCAAATAGAAAATAAAAAAAATGACAGTACATTTAAGTTGAGTTATCTTGCAAAAGACCCTACATAAATTCTGTTCTTCTAGGTTCACTGTACCAAGATACAAATTACATTTTAGATTAGTTTGTTGGCATCACTAATTTTTTTTTTTTTTTTGTGGTTCTTTCTTGTGAGTACAGTTCTATGATAAGACCAGACATCTTTTTGGATGAAGCATTATGGAAAGCGTTTGTTTTTCAAAAAAAAAAAAAATTGGTCTTGTTCATGCTAACAACAAAAGAAAAAGGTGTATCTTCTTTAAGAACATGAAGGTGTGTCTTCTGTAGGAACATGTGTGGTTTTTCCTTTAATATTTTTGGGGCAAAATACAAAAATGGTGAAAACCCTAGGTATCTCATATGACTTTGGATCCGCAGCTCCTCTTCTTTTGTTTCTTTTTATAAGAGAAAACAAAGATATTAGGCGATCTAGCGATGGATAGAAAGTATTTTGTGACATGATGTTAAGGTTTTGTAGTATTCCATTTTTGCTCTCTTGTTTGAGCTTCTTGCAAAATATGCTAGTGTTTGTAACTTGTAAAGCAAATGGTAGCCAGTTAAATTGTTCTTGGTATCTTTGTAAAATGGTTTTGGTTTTTTTTTTTCTTTAATTGGATTGTTAGGTTGATAAATAAACCATTTAATTTTTGAATTAGTTATTCTAGGGTTGATGACAAGTGGCCCATAAAATACATGTATGGCCTCTTCAGCATCCATTATGTTACATGAAGCCGTACTCAATTTTGTTTTAATGCTGTTCTACTTGAATGCTGTGATAAATTTTGTATTAATATTACAAAATACTATTAACCTGATAAAATTAGAAGATTGTAACTATTCCAAGTCTGATTTTGATGGTGTAATAAAGAAAGTAGTAACTCATTACTCATCGACAACTCAAGCAAGTACAAATTGGGCTGAATAACTATTAAATGGCGCATTTAATATGAGCGGTTCTCAAGTGTGAAAATTTATTTCCTATCAGTCTCAGAGTTTTGGAAGGTGTTCAATTAAAACCTAGCAAGTAGCAACACTAATGCCTAGACCAAAGCAAACCTGCACTAACATTATTATATTTTTCCCAGATGGCAGTAGAAGTTCAAGCAAAAAAAAAATATTAGTGACCTGAAAAATAGAAATTGTAGGCGCTTGTTGATCTTTAACGGTGTCCAATTAGTGTTCTACCACTCTTGTGCACATCTTCTTAATACTATATGACAATTTGTTTGAATTTGAAGTTTTGAACGTGCTACAACATGAATGCTTTTCTTTGGTATATTTAATTGCCGTACAAGTTTGTTTTGACTATTATGGACATTGGTTAGAGAGCAAATTGAAGAGACTTATTTAAGAACAATATTCAATGTTATGCGTAGAACAAATTTCAAGAGTTGAATAAATAGTTTTCAAACATGCACACATTTATAGTTTTCACCCCCTGTACTGTTTTTTAGCCACTTGAAACTATAGCAGACAGTTGCAAACATATATTATGTAACTTCTATGTTAAAATATGAAGGAATTTTAATTAAAGGAAGTGCATAATGATGGAATTTCTAGTGAGATGTCTGTGGGAGATCATGAATAAGCCATTTTTACCGATCAATGCCAGTACATTGAAAATGGAGTACTGGAGTACCGACAGGGGCGGATTCACATATAGAGTCTGGGGGACAACTGTCTTTTTGGATTTTGAATTTTTATAGAGATTTAATGGTTGGGACAAACTTTACCTTTCTCTCTAGTATTTTATTTGTTCCTTTCTGAATTCTAATTTGTAATTTGAGTTAAATTTATAGTTGAAATTAGAATAAAATTTTTGAATTATGATTGGTAATTAAGATTAGAAAATTATTATTTTTTATCTAGTGTTCAATTAGCTATTTAAATCCGATTTGCTATTTCTTTGTTTCGATGAAAATCATAAATACTAGATCTTGATCATGTCTTCGCGGCGAGTTTTTAAGAGATCCTGTTCAATATTGTAAGCCTTTTCATCTACCATGTATTTGGAATTAAGTATTTAAATAAATATAAATGATATATACAATGATCTTCCGCATCCATGAATAAAACCGCATTTTAAACCATTGATATTTACTCTTCTAAACTGCAAAAACTCACATATTTACCTATTATATTATTTTTTTCTATTAAAACTCATTTTAAATTTATAAATACTCATTTATCCTTTATTAAAAATATAGAAAATAATGTAGTCTATTTAAGAAAAATATCAGTCTTCTAATTGGTCGGTTTTCTGGCACACATGGTTGTTCACTACTTCTGAAGATACAAGCTGACATATAGGTATGTTCATTGTAATAAAATGTGGTCTATGCAGTCGCATATGCGTATTCGGTTGTAATCCGCATAGAAATTTGTATGCGGTCAATATATGTGGTTCCGCATATGTAGCCGCATATTACTATCGGATATTCGGCCGCATATTTTTACTACATATTTTGTCGCATATTACCAGCATACTTGTTTGTATGATACCGAATATTACCGCATATTACCACATATTACCACATATTACCTCATACTTGTTTTTATATATATGAATTATCATTTTAAAATCCGTATATATTAGTCGCATAAAAATCCACATATGCGGCCGCATACTGTATATTTTTACCGCATATTTTGTCGCATATTACCGCATACTTGTTTGTATGATACTGAATATTACCGCATATTACCACATATTACCACATATTACCTCATACTTGTTTTTATATATATGAATTATCATTTTAAAATCCATATATATTAGTCGCATAAAAATCCGCATATGCGGCCGCATACTGTATATGTGGTATGCTGTGGCCTTCCGCATACTGTATAGAAACTGCATTTAAAAACATTGGGTATGTTTTTGTGTATGCATCAAAAGTAGAAAAATGAATTAATCATTTGTGTTAGGAAACTGATCAATTAGAAAACTGGTATTTTTCTTAAATAGGTTACATATTTTTTTAATAAAGAGTAAAATGGATATTTTATAAATTTAGAATGAATTTTAATAAAAAAAAATAATAAAATAGGTAAATTTATGAGTTTTTTGAAATTTAGAAAGGTAAATATGATTTAACGTAATTTTATTGTTTTTGAGGGGCATACATAAAATTTCCCTTATTTATTATTATTATTTATTTATTTTGCCTTGATCCTTCACTCATTCTTTTTTTTTCAGTCACTTATTCAGATGGAGCTATGTGCTACGGAGGTGGATAGGATCCGGATACCAATGTATTAAATTCACATTTTAGAAGTACTTGGTTTTGACTTTTAAACTGTGTACTTATTTTCAAATCGAGTCAAATTTAAACGAGGAGGGTTCCAATGCCTCGTATTTTTTATACCTCATCTGTCTCATACATTATATCTTTGTTTTCAAAGTTTAAATTATTGATCCGAATCGTTCAACATGATACCCATACTAAAATATGCTTGAGAATGAAATTTTATATTTTTTGAAAATTTTTTACTATTTTTTAAGATGGTACAAAATCACTGTTTTTGAACCGTTTAAAAAACAGTGATTTTCTACCCATCTTAAAAAATAGCAAAAAATTTCCAAAAATTATAAAATTTCATCCCAAACCATATTTTAGTATGGATATCATGATGAACGGTTCGAATCGACAATTTAGTTTTTGAAAACGAAGATATAGAACATGAGGTATGATGAGGCATGAGGCATTGGAACCCTCCTCAATTTAAATATTTTGAAATAATAATTTCATATTAAATTGGAGTGATGCTAACGTGTGCTATGGTTACTGTGCGAGTTTGATGGGCATAACTAGGGGTGTTTATCGGTTCGGTTCGGTTTCAACCGAACCGAATTAGGCATACTAAAATAATAATTTGGTTTTTAAAATAGAATCCGAACCGAACCGATTAAGTATTGCAACTGAACCGAACCGAACCAGAGTTTTATTTCGGTTTGTTTGGTTCAAACCAAAATATATTAATTTTTTATTTAAAGCAATTGATTTATAATAAACCGAAGTATATTAAGAAATAAATCAGGGTATTAAGAAATAAACCGAAGTATTTAAAGCAATTAATTAGAAATAAACCGGAGTGTTAAGAAAATAAATCGGGACGGTCCGGCCCAATTCATAATATATAAAAAGTTTGGTCAGTTCGGTTATTTCGATTTTGAAAATTTTCAAATCGAACCGAACCGAACCATTAAACCGAACAAACCGAACCGTTTGGTCCAAACTAATTTGGTTTGGTTCAAAACCGACTAAACCGGACCCAATGAACACCCCTAGGCATAATTTCAAAATCTATTAGATAAATTCAAACGACAAATGCAAACTGTTGGAACCGATCTACTTCACAAGTAATGCATGCTCATATAAAATTGGGAAATATAAAATTTATTTAGTATCAAGTCAAACGGTCAAAAAGATGAAGGTCTATAAATTATTTTAATGCATTCTTCACTATTTTGAGCTTGACATTGTATTAAATAAATTCGAAAATTTTAAAATTTTGTATGTACACGCATCATTCATGAAGAAGATCGGTTTCAACGTTTTGAATTTACCATATGAATCTAATTCGATAGATTGTAGAGTTATTTATGTTCACTAAATTCATTTGATGAGCACAACTGCTAGTTTCAATAGTTAAATTGTAATCTGTCTAAATTTAAAATATTATTTCACTGAGTATTTATAAGGAATAAATATATTATAGTTAGATATTAAGTGGTTTTTTTAATTTTGAAAGTTTTGTTATTTTAGGATAGAAGAGAGCAGAGATAATAATTATAAAGTGTTGACAATTTTTTGTAGCATTTTTTTAATGTATGAATATTTTAAAATGAGTTCCAAAATTTCATCCTTATTGAAAAATGGTCTTGGAAACATTTGAAAACCTTTTTAATAGTCTCCGGTGAAAGGCTTACATATCAGCTATATATATATATATATATATATATATATATATATATATATAGAGGTTGGCTATTCTACTTCCATAAGCATATGCTCACATATACTTATAACTCATTTTTGCGTTTCCAATGTTCAAATGGTCGATCCGAACCGTTCATCTTGTTCTCCATATTAATATGTACTTGGAGACCAAATTTTACATTTTTTGGAATTTTTTTACTATTTATTAAGTCACTTTGAAAATTGCTAATCATATGGTCCAGAATTTTGTTGCACTGTTTTTACTGTTCACCCGGATCAGCAATTTTCAAAGTGGCTTAATAAATAGTAAAAAAATTTCAAAAAATATAAAATTTGATCTCCAAGCACATATTAATATGGAGAACAAGATGAACGGTTCGGATCGACCATTTGAACATTGGAAACGCAAAAATGAGTTATAAGCATTTGTGGGCATATGCTTATGGAAGTAGAATAGCCAACCTCTCTCTCTCTCTCTCTATATATATATATATATAAACACTTCTGGGAAAATAGTTCATTGATCAGTGTTCAAACTCTCTGCGGTATGTTGGTCTATTCAAGGCTTATGTTATTTTATTTAGTATTTTATTGGAAGAGAGAAAGAGAAAGGAGAAGAACTCTTATGCATAATTTTTTCTATTATGTTGAGATACTCTTACAAATGACATGTCTTCTATTTATACGTCATATGGTGACATTTTACAAACCCAAAAACATAAATATAATTAAACACAATACAAATACCAAGTGCATGAATTGCACTCCTCAACATGACTCTTGAAAATATAAATAATTAATCTATCTAGAAATTCCAAATATATTTATCTAAATATTTGACTAATTGACCCATTTAATAATTTTTCTTTTTCTCAAAAACATTAATTTCAACACGGTATACATGAACATCTTTTATGAGGTATATATATACACACACACACACTTTTTTAGTAAGATATAAACACTTTATACTGGAGGATAGCGTATGAACTAGTCGTTCTACAAAACCTTAAATCGCCTAATTACTAGAAAAGCTAGCATTTAGAATTACTGCAAAAAAAAAAATTTAGATTAAAATGAACTTTTTCGTTTCAGAGAACAATTTCTATAAACAAAAACCTTAACATGAAATATTCTGAAATGTAAATAAAAGATGCAAGATATATATGATATATATTTATCACTTTCCAAAAACTTAAATCCTTTATTACATAATCAAGTAAAGATTAAATTGTTTATTCCATCTGACCTCTATTAGTGGAGAGTATAAATTAATCCGGCTGAAGAAGTAAAAATATTGAAAAATTGATCTTTATATCTATGACAGCAGAGTTCTATAAACGAAATAAATATGAAATAAGTTAAATTGTTTGAAAGGATGTGTTAATTTTTATAAGAGAGAAGAAATATAAGAAAACAACTTATTATTGCAATTTTATTTTCAGCTTTATATGTATCTTTATTTATAGAAAAAAAATAAAAACTAGCCGTTGTACTATTAATTGCAATTACTAACCACTGACCACTAACTACTAACTCATAGCCTATTAATTACATGACACTATTTTCTAAAACTAGCTGTTACAATTCAAATTTGTAACTAGCCGTTATTAATTTTTAACAGGATGATTTAACTTATTTCTCTTCGACAACTTAACGTGGAGTAAGAGGTTTACATAGAAAATATTACTGTTAAACTGTACTGAGATATAAAATGACTGCTGGATTTGGAAAATGAAAGAGATTTTAAGAGACCACGACAAAAAGTTAATAATGAAGGATAGAAATGTCAAACAATAAATAAGTTTCATGACTCCAACAACCCAAGAGAGGCGCCTCCATTTATTATTTTTAGTTGGCAGTAGACCGGGTCAGAAGCATGTACGATTTGCTGTTATTTTCCTCGTGTTGCAATTGGTGTAGTGGCCAATTTGTTAAGGACTGGTAGCTAATTCACAATTAAGCAATTACAGTTTTGTAGTATTTTTTTCAAAATAAAATAACAAATCTTGTGAATTTTTTTACCAATATATAAATGTATAATTAGTTTGTTTTAGACAAGTAATATTGATGCCGTTTAAAAAAAAATTCTTTCGCTTTTGTTGATTAAAAAATAATACTCTTACCTCATTTTGATATTGTTCTATAATTAAGTTTATAATGATTAACTACTAGATATTATACGATTTTTTAGGATAATTAAATTTTAAATAAAAACCTAAGATCATGAACAGCATCATGTTAGTTTGTCTATTGTGAAATCAAAATCATGAAGTATTGATCAATAACATCTTCAGATATTAATCCAAATTTTAAATTCTGAATGTAAATTCAAACTATTGATCTCTTTTTTGTTGGTTAAACAATGCATGCTCTTGAAAATTATAAGACATGAATGTATTTACTTGTAATCATCCAATAAAATATAATCCGACTCCTTTGAAATATATCTATAACTGTGTAGAACAACTTTAACACTTCTGATAAATTTCTTCTTTCAAATGCACTCTTAATTATTAATCTCTTTTTGAAAACCTTCATAGATACTGCGAATCAAACTCTCAACTTTTGGATAACGAACAGTCCTAAGACTTTTTTCCTAGCCAACTGTGCTACCTCCCCTTTCTCCTTAATTATTAATCTCAACAAATAATACCAATGCCTTGTAAATTACTTAAGTTCACATCTACTAAACTCTTTATCTTCCAAGTCCAATGAAAAATTGTTAATACACACTATCTTTAAACTATCTAATAAAAATATAAACAAATGGTCATATATGAAATGCTTTATCTTAATTTTTGAAACAAAATATTATGCATTTAATTTGAAAGTATATTGTTATTATAATTCCTGATTAATTACCTGATAAAATATATGTCAAACAAATATTTGTAACAGAACATTTAAAATGGTATAAAAAACACAACATACAAGAACACATACGATTTAGATACTTATGCGAACTACACTTCTTATAGAAATAAACAAACAATCATACAGATATGCGAAATGTACGTAGAAATTTAACTTAAAAAATAACACAAATGTCCTGTGATTAATTTAAATCCCGTCAAATGACATGGCACATCACAATCATTTTGACTTGTACACTTATATATTTCAGTACATGAACCACTTTTTCCTTGAAAAAAAATGTAAAGGGAGCCTCAGTGTAAAGCCACACGGTACATCACATCTGTTACCATCCATAGAGAATCTGAACTCAAGAGCCTATTAGCCAACACTTATCATTTATTCCTTGACCGTTTTAATTGCATTGTACTGCACCGGTTGGTTTTTGTTGCTGTTGTATTAAGTAGTGAACCCATCACACCCCTCTCTCTCTATCTATCTCTCTTTCTCTCTCCCACTCTTATAAAGTTCGTGTGAGAATTATCACAAGGGGCAGTTCATTGATTATTTCATGGCAGTTAATGGTACTGTGAGGTATTCAAGGATGATGTTCACATGATGCATGAGACCCCTTTTATGGCACGAGAGAAGATTCATGCTTCTCTTTTTTTCTTTATTGTCACACATCAATGCGGTTATGCCTAATTGTTTTGACTGTGGTCTTACCATTTTTATTAATCAGAATATGACATGCTAGCTACAGGAGATGCATTGATACTTAAAACTCTACATGATAATATTCATATTTGTTAGTAAACAACCAGACAGACCTATTGATGATATAATGAATTAATTTTTCCATTTGCGTCATGGTGACGGCATCTCTGATACACATACATACATACATACATACATACATACATACATACATACATACATACATACATACATACATATATCATATGTACATTCAGATATCAATAATATCATACGTTAATATTTGGACCAAAATATGAGCAAAGCTAGCGTGTGTTGTGCTCATCAAGATAATTTAGTGAGCACAACTTCAAAAATCTATCAGATTGGCTTTAAACAACGAATCCAAACTGTTGAAATCCATCTACTTCATGAGTGATGAATGTACATGCAAAATTTTAAATTTTTTGAATTCATTTAGTACAAAGTTTTTGTTTTTTTATTTATCTATATAGTAACATTTTAGCAGATATGAGGTAATTAGTTATACAAAAAAATAATCAACCATAATAAAATAGCAACTCTTGTGCACCCAGCATGAGACTAGATAAAGGAAAAAAATAAGTATGTAAAGAAACATACAAATGTTGTTAGTGGGTAGATCATGGCATGAATTGAATAGTCTTGCCATATAGAGAGGCTAATTAATGTCATGAAAGAAGAGGGCCTACTTAACTTGTCACAAAATAGATCTTCTATAGCCCAAATTCAAGTTACCAACTATATTTCACTTCAATAAATAAGCCTAATTAATAATGGCCGACAATAGATCCTAGGTATACAGAGCAATATAAATATATAATGAAGAAATAAAGGTAGAGAACTATAGTTTTTTTGATAGAAAATTTTATGCCACCTTTGAAAAAGTTATATACAAATAATCATCTGTTATGGATTCACCTAATAGTATCAAAACAAAATATCAAGTCAATTTTTTAATGTTATTATTATAAGATGCAAATAACCCGTGTTGTATATTGAATGGCAAATTTATATAAAAAAATGACATGTTAACTTCATCTATATATACTATAGTCTATATATCATTTTAATAAGTATCACATTCACAGAAGACTCGTTAGTACGGCGGTGCTGCTGGAAGCTTTAATTTGTAGGTTGATTACAAAGGATCACATGCAAAATAGAGTTGCACTCAAGATGCATATCCACTTTTAATGCATGGCCTACCCCTCTTAATTAGAGGTTGGATGAAGCGCATTTAATGCCCACTTCTCTTTTATTGCACACGCCCTCTCCTGCATGACCTCTCTCTCTCTCTACACCTGTACCAGTACTACTCTATATATAATTTTCCTATCCCCATTTCTCTTTCTACCACTCCTCATTCCTCTTCTACCATCTCTCTCTCTCTACCAGTTTCTCTTTATCTCTCCCTCTCTCTTATATACCTTACAAGATCGATCCTAGGTTAAGTATAATGATAAGGGACTTTCTACAAAGGAGGAAGGAGTGTGATGGGGGGAAGGGAAAAGATATAGTGATGATGGAACAGCCAGAATTGTCTCTAGCCCCTTCATTTTCCACTAATTTTAATTATGCCACTGGAGAGAACAACTTCAAATTTAAAGGGAAACAGCTGCAGATGTATAATCATGGATCAGAGACTACTACTCATGAAGATCTCGAGTTGC
Source organism: Carex parvula (assembly GCA_025461045.1). Lineage (NCBI taxonomy): Eukaryota > Viridiplantae > Streptophyta > Magnoliopsida > Poales > Cyperaceae > Carex > Carex parvula. The sequence continues at coordinate 89,580 of JAJGRW010000615.1, read as the reverse complement.
AACTTTGCGATCCCTTGCCTCTCGATTGGGAACAATGCCTCGATCTCAAGGTTTATCTCTCTTTCTCTCCTTCTCTCAAACACACACATGTATGTTAAATATTGACCTGTTTTATGCTATTAGATTCCATATTAGAGTTTATTCAAAAGAACTTTTGGTTCCAAAATTTTGAATTATGGGCAGCGAGAGTGCATTATTGAAAAAGTAATGGCTGGATGCATGGAGGTTGTTTATCATACCTTTGTAATTGATTGCCATTCAATTAATGTTAATAAATTAGTTAGTTTCAAGTAAATAAAATTGGTTGGAGGTTGTTGAATTTATTACTCGAATTTAATTGAGTGGGTTTTAATTTCAACCATATATAGAACTAAATTTGTTATACCATATGCAAGTCACAGTCCTAGAAACTTCTAAACAAATGTTTTTAAATAATACCGAATTCTAATTTTGGGATTCGATTTGTCACAGTCGGGACGGATGTACTACGTAAACCGCAAAACCCTGAAGAAAACTTGGACTCGACCGAAAGATCTAGACTTGAACCTGGACCTAAACATCTCAGCCTACCCTGACTCCGATGACAACGGAGGGTACACATCTCCAAACCCGTATCCGAACCGGCAAAGTAGCTGGTCTGGAAGTCACGGCAGCAGCGGCGATAGCGACAGCGACGGAATGGTGGCAGTTGTTTGTGTCAACTGCCACCTGCTTGTGATGCTGTCAAAAGCATCTCCCTACTGCCCCAATTGCAAGTTCTTACACTCACCTAACATCGAGACCGTCAAATCGTTGGAAACCCTAAGCCTTCTGCACTGAACTTATGTCAAATCGATGTAGAAGAGAATGTGTAGTACTAGAGGCTAATTAATGTATTAGTTTAAATTTCATGTTAGAGATAAGGAGAGGTTTAGGTATGTATGTTGATAGTTTTGCATGGCTAGCTTATACTAGCTAGATGGCAGTGTGTGTGCCAGTGGTATATGTTGGAAAGCAAAAAATTTCTGGGGGTTTTTGTTGTTGGTGAAGTGTCACTATCTTCAATTTTAAAAGCAAAGGCATGAGTTTGCTGCGCTGAATCAGTAGTAATTCAGTATCTGCTGCTATAGGATAAACTGTGACTTTTCAAATGGTGGTTTGAAATTAATTGGATTGGTAAATTATTACCTGAAGGTATTGAATGCCATCAATTAATTTCTTGGTGGAGAGAATTAAATTAACAATTAAACAGATGGCAATTCTGATTTGAACTTGTTTGGACAAATTATTCCGATTCTGACTTGTTCTGTTTATGTTATCTATATTCAAATTGAAATGGCAATTAGTAATAATTTATGGAATGGAATTGCAATAATTAAAATCTAAAAACAACATGGGACCTACATAAGTACAATATATATACCATTCACTGGACCACTAGCTACTAACATTTTCAATTATCCAATAAAATACTGTAAAAGAAAAGAAACCAGGGTGTGATAGAAACCCAATTATTTGAATTATATAGTAGATGATATTTATGGTTTTTGTATGTAGTCCGATAAGTACAAACCGAGACATGTATATATAGTTGGCGCCACAAAAGATCCAACAACTGACGCAGAGCAGAACTGAAATGAAACCAGGTGAGAGTTACTTTATTTATTACTCCAAAGAACACAACAACAGAGAAAAGAAGAGAAGAGAAGAGAAGAAGAGGGAGATCTGTGTCATGTGTCACTCGTGAATTGCATGAATGCGCCTCAAATTCATTCAATTAAATTCTGATTCATGCCAGAAAATGGCAGTCTATTAATTGTCTACGTCTCTCATCTTATGTAATATATATAACTTTGAATGCTCAAAGTTGAGAGGAAGTGGAGGTCTTCCATTGGTTGATAATATTGTAAGTTTGTAATATCTATATCTTGTTTGATTTTAAAATTATTCAAATTAGCAAAGTCTTGACCGGTCAGTAAAGCCACCTGACAGCTCTGACCTGTCAAATACTTGATCAGATTAATTTTTTTTTTTTTTGCTTCTGTTATTTCCTATTTTTCTGTTTATGGATTTATGTGAATTGAATTGTGAATCAAGCGCCTTTGAAATACTGCACTGGTAAAATTTCTTCATACTAAACAGGCTCTATTAATTAGTCTGTCGTACTAAAAAAACTGAAGTACAACAACAATATAATAATTAATCTTTCCATTTATGATTTGTTATATAAAAGCATACTAGCTCGATGTAATATTATACTAATTAATTTGAACGAAAATCCAATTTGACCGAAACAAAAACTAATAATATAATTTCTCTCTCCATGTCTTGTAACTTATCCTGAATATTCAACTCCTATGATTGATTTTATGCAATGCAATACAATATGTATATGTTTATTTTGAATAAAGATGGAATTTAGGCTCAAAGTTAAATATTTATTATGAACTGCGTTAGATTTCAAACATGCGACCTCTTACAAAAAAGTGTTGTGTGGTGCAATATCTTCATTCGTATATTAAGCATGTAGATATCCTAATCTGCTAACGTACAGTTGTGATTAAAATATGCAATTTCAAATTGAATATCAACCCTCCAATCAAATAATATGTCTTTTTGTGATTCTATACATTTGTTTGATGGCTTTTTACGTGTAGAAGTCTAAATTTATTTAGACACGTACTCGCCACATGCAAATTGTATCATCTTTCTTATTGGTCCTGATTTCTTTTTATTTTTTAAATGCAAATTATGTATTTTTTGGATTGATGAATAATTGATCGGTCATGTCTTCATTTGTTTTTATTTTTTATATAATTTAAGGAATGTTATTGTCATTGTATGATTTTTTTTTATATATATGTTATTTAAGGAATGTTATTTGTCATTTAGTCTAAATTTTTGTATGAAAATATGTTATTTTGTATGATTTTTTTTTTTCTCTCTTCTAATATGTTCCCGTTGCAATGTACGGACAAGATACTAGTATTAACGGTAAATGCATATAAAATTTCTATAAGAATAGTTAATTATGTATATCCGCAAAATGTAGTGCAAAAATCTAACATGGCCGAATTAATTACAAAGCTCATTTAAACGACAAGAGAAATAACACCTTTCAGTCTTTCAATTTCAGGAATATGAAACTTATTTCTGCTGTTGCAAGAGGAAACAAAATTATAATCACTTACTACTTTACATTCATGTGTCATTCTTCAAACGTTCATTTTGTTTTTTAGTTGTATGAAAGGAATCATAAAGCTGACAAGGCTTTACAACTTTGGGCCCAATAATTGAGCAGCCCGGAGCAGACATGAGAATTAGCAATAATGGATGGGCTGCCATATATATATCATTGTCGGTCTGGAACCACATCCCACGGTTTAACCTAATTTCAATGGGTATTGGATTAAATTCGGTACGATGTACATTTAGAACTGTTAGTAAGATTCGTATACAATTCATCTTGCTGCAAGTCAAAGAACTATTTCGATTTTGTACCTGATTTATTACGACACGATAAGACAACCTAAATAGAATCTGTACCTTACCTTTCCCTCGACACACCATGAGCTAATTTTAGAAGTAAAGCCAAACAATGAAGATCAGACTTTGAAAGATTCTTTTTATATTCCTCAATTTCAAACTTATTTCAAATTGGGTTTGGTCATAAGTGAACAGACACGACACGACCAGTAAAATGTCGGCAGTACTTGAAAACAAATGCCAAGTAAAAGATCGGGACAGTTCACTATTATTAATTATCTCTGCACATATACTGTGGGATGTCAATGTTTGCATCTGTGTTAACAGTTTGAGGCATGTGAGGTGTGGTGTTATTGGTGTACCGCCGTACCGGCCTCAAAAAAACAAATGACATGTCTATTTTATAAAATCATGGCCTTACAGAATATGAGATGCGCGCATAATGTCAGTACACTATTTGAGGGATGCTTAATGCTCAAAAAGAAAGGCAAAAAGAAAAGGGTTCTAGGTTCTAGTCTTCTAGATCCCTGCTACAATTGGTGCTGACAAAAGCTTATTATTGAAAATTATGTTAAGTGGGTCCTACATATTAAAGGTGTACTATGTTTGGAAATTTTTTATCTATAGAAATTATTAAAAACAGTTGTACGGAAATAGAAAGAGTACCTCATTTCCAACAAATATAGAAAGATCTGACTCAATGAGTCCGATCTAAGTTTATGGATCGGTCTCAATGGTCCAGATCCATCAATAACCTGATTTTCTGTGACATCCATCAATAATCTAATTTTCTGTGACATCAATAACTTGATTTTCTCAATGGTCTCAATGGTCCAGATGCCATAGAAAATCAGGTTACATTAGTGTTTTGCTAGAGAGGGCCACAGAACATCAGATACATTAGTAGCCCTCTCAATAGTTGAATTCTCTCAGTACAGAAAATCAGGCCACAGAAAATCAGATTATTGATGGATCTGGACCATTGAGTCAGATCTTTCTATATTTGTTGGAAATGAGGTACTCTTTCTGTTTTCGTACATCTATATTTAATAATTTCTATTGATAAAAAATTCCCCTATGTTTTGAGCAGGGAGAAGTGGAGGGAAGATGCGTCCAATCCCATTCTCTGTGTGGTTGATTGCTCGATCAATTGCTTTCCATGAAACCATCATATGATTCCACACCTAATTATTCAAGTGATGATACCATTAGGCCCTGTTCGGCGGCCTGCTAGGGAATGGGAATGGGAATCAACAATTTTGAACTACTTTTTACTGTTCACCGTGGGAAAAAAAAATTCACTCAAGAGTTAATTTTTTTTTCCCACGGCAACAGTGCCGTTGCCGAACGGGCCCTTATATTTCTTTATTTTTTCTTTGCCAAATTGATGGATGATATTCTCATATTCTCCAATGTATCAAAAACATCATAATAATGTCCTTGATTGGTAGGCTGGTAGCAGTGTAGCACTGAATACCGATCAGTAGATACGTACAGTAATATTTCAATATAAAACATTAATATTATTTTATTTTGTTGAGTCAAACATATCCTAACAGCTGTTAAAAATTATTTTGATTTCTCATTCTCATTATTCGAACCCCTAAAAAATATCATGCTTCTTATATGCTTCAGCAGCCCCGTCCAAACAAGCGAAATTAATGCTTTAATTAGAAGCTGTCCATTTCTTCAATCTAGCAGGGTGAACCTAGGGATGAAAACGGGTCGGATAGAGGTGAAATCATATCTGTATCCGTTTTTTTTTTTTCCGGATACAAATATAGATACAGATACGGATTGTCTAATTTAGAGAGAGAGAGTTGGGCTAAGGTACTTCATGAAGTAAATGACATATTTTACTTCACACTCGTATCTTTGTTTTGCAAGTTCAAAAGGTCGATCCAAACCGTTCAAGATGATCTCCATAATAAAATGTGCTTGGAGACAAAATTTTACATTTTTTGGAAAAAATTTACTATTTTTTTAGAACATTTGAAAATTGATGTTTTTCAGAAATTTTTAGACCATAAAAAATAGCGATTTTAAAAAATTCTAAAGAAATAGTAAAAAAAAATTCAAAAAATATAAAATTTTATTATGGAGATCATCTTGAACGGTTTGGATACATCATAGTTGTAAATAACGATATGCGCTTGTCGGACGGACAGTGTACCGCCATACGATTAATCGGAAATAATCAGGAATAATCGGTCATAATCGAAAATAATCGGCCGATTAGTCGGAAAAATCCGTAACAGTTTGGTCTCCGCCAACGACTAATCGGCCTAAACAGCTGTTTTTTACAACACTGGTATATATCTACTATTCGAATACGGATAATTAAAATTCAAAACCATATTCATACCACTATCCGCACGAATATTCGGATATCGGATATCCGTGTCTAATTTTCTAATATATCTAAATTTTCAAATGCGGATTCGAATCCATGAAGTTGATTACTCTACTTACATAAGCATATGAGGGCATATGCTTATAAGTCATTTTTGCATTTTTAAAGTCCAAATAGTCGATCTGAACCACTCAACATGTTCTCCATATTATAGTGTGCTTGGAGACCACATTTTTCATTTTTTTTTTCATTTTTTTACTTTTTTTTAGAATCTTTCGATACAGTATTTTAATAAAGTAAAAAAAAATCTAAAATACACTGTTTTTGAAAGATTCTAAAAAATAATAAAAGATTTTCAAAAAATGTAAAATTGAGTCTCCAAGCACATTATAATACGGAGAACATATTGAGCGCTTTAGATAGACTATTTGGACATTGAAAACACAAAAATGACTTATAAGTATATACCCTCATATGCTTAACTAATCGGGTTCAAGTAGTTTATCGGATTCAACTCCATTAATTTATCAAGTACTAGATAAAAAATAATAAAAATAGTCTCTTACATAATAAAAAATAACAAAAATAGTCTCTTACATAATAAAAATAACAAAATAGTATTTTGTTTACATATTAAAAACAACAAAAATAATATGAGAGCAAAATTAATTTCCGGAGAAAGAAGGCAAATTAATCCGGAACTATTAAATCAAAATTATTTTTTAAAAACCCTGATTCGAGGTGTCTTGGGAGAAAGCCAAATAATTCAAACCCTCAACGACGAACAAACTTTTCCCAAGAAAATTATGATGTTTTAATGGCCTCATCTCATTAGTAGAACTGTAGAAGATAACCATCTTTAAAAATAATAAAAAAAATTATCATAGATGATGTAAAAATTGTAATGACACGACATAATCTTATTAGTAGGCAATATTAATATAAGAAAAGAAACACGATTAAGAAATTGATAAAAAATCATTGAGAAATACTTTCGGAGTATGTTACTCGAATACTCCAATATAGGCTCCGTACTCGTATCTGACATGTATCGGACACGAATACGTACCCGATATGGCCCCGATATGTATCTGATACGCCAGCTGGCGTATCCAATGACGTGGCGTATCCTTAACACTCCGATACGGTCACCGATACGCATTGATACCCGCCGATACGGCTCCTCTCTGCTTGGATACGGAGTGGATACACCTGCAGACGCTTCTGATTCCTTCTATGAGCTGCACGTGGACCATGCGTAGACCAGCGATCTGATTCCTTCTATGAGGGGCGCGTGGACCGTGCGTAGACCAGCAAATTGAGCAAAAATCCTACACTCTAGTGGGAATCGAACCAAGAATCTGAGAATAATCCTACAAACGTCTCAACTACTGCAACAACTCCACTTTGTTGTTATAACACAGTAGCTTATTTACATAACTTATATAAAATACCTTATTCTGGATTTTTGATATTTAATCTATATATTGCAAGTGTTGAATTTATAATATAATTAAAATAATATATAAAGGCGTATCGTATTTGAAATTTTCATAAAATTATCATATCATCATATCCGTATCGTATCTGATACGATACCCGTAGCCGTATTCATGCAACATAGCTTTCGGAGATGTATCAATTTGACGACTTGTCAATCTTTGTAAGCATATCATGTCATTGAAGGTCAACTCAAATTATATGAATCTTGTGCATAAACTATTGAACAATGCGGGATGCTCTTATTAGTGGGTTTGCCACGCCTCCAAATCATTTGCACAAACAAATGATCCTAAAACAGATGACGTGCATCATGTCATTGGCGAATAAATGGACAATCCATGAAAGATAAGTACAATTAATATAAGTAAAGGTCGTTTTATTGAAAACAAACAATGGAAACTTACCTAAATAATGAAATATAAACTAAAAATAAACATGGTCCACCTCAATCCTAATCAATGGTGACCTTACCAATCCGCCATTTCGCCATTTTGCCCCCTCACAAGCTCTTAAATTGCCCCTCTTAGCACCTGTCATGGTGACAGAAATCCATGCCTTCTCTATCTCCTCTTCCTCTGTCCTTGATTCTTTTACCTCTTTTGATCATACCTCTCTCTTTCTTTCACATTCGTTCTGCCTCAACAAGGTAAGATTCGGTTCTCTCTCTCTCTTTCTCTCTCTATCTCTCTGCGCGCGCGCGCGCGTGCTAACAATGGCAGCGATTTCTGGGCGCAGCGGTTTATCGATCTTTTCCCGGCCTTGTAAATTTAGGAGTTTATAGGGACCAATCGAGATCTATTGAGAGGATTCAAAGCTGGAATTGATCGATAAACCTCTGCATCCGGCTCTCACTTCCTCTTCTTTTGGTGTTTTAGATTATTTTCTGACAGTTTTTTCAATTTTTCTGCTATTCAAATACTAATCGATAGCTGAATATACTTAAAAAATGTTTAAACAAAGCATCTGTCCCTTGGTTCGGAAAAAATAATATTTATAGATACATCCTTGATAAATGTAATTATTTGTCTTGTTTCCTTAATTCTAACTATTATTCTGCTTAGTGGGTTTTTCTGTTAACTATTATATCAAGAAATATTGGATTCTCTACTTTGTATAAGCCCACAAATTTTACAATATAGCATCTTTTTGCCAAAATCTACCAGAGTTCTAGACCCATTACAACCTTGAACTTAAAATGAATATGACACAATGATGGATACTATTTTTGAAACGTTCCAACTTCCAAGTTTACAATTTAATGTTTCTTCCAAATTTGTCCAGGAGATACGTATATTTTATCGGAGTAATCCATCATTGGATACTGATTCTGAGAGACTTTAGAAATTGCCAAAAAAAAAAAAAAAAATCATCTGATACTTAACTTTTTAACATTTATTATTGGTTCTACCCAAGGTAGCAATAACTTCAGAAAGAAAATTGTTACACATGCTAGTTGTAACATCATAATACCATTATCATGCTATTTTGTTGAATTAATGCAGAATATTTGGTTATTTTCCTCGGTTGATTTGGAGCACTTTTGTGGTATCACAATCCCCTCTTTTAGTGCATTCAAAATTTAATTGGCAATAGAGAAGGTGTTATTAAGTCGAGTTGGTACCTGAGGTACTGTACCGGTAGTTTACCAGACAAAGTCAGCCTTGTATGTGTCTTCATACTGTACTTTTGAATATGTAACTTTGCACCTGACCATTAGTTAGCTTTAAAAAAAGAATTTTGTATGAATCTGGAATTGATCCTATAATAATAAGACAAAAATGACAAATTACAATTCTACTAAGAATGTCTATGGGAGTTGTGCTTGTACTATGATAGAAGATTCAAATTTCTGTTTAAATTGATCTAACTAACTAATTGCTCAATTTCTGGATATCTTTATAGACTCACAAGTTAGTAGCATGCTGTGTTGGTATCTGCTGGTACAATTACAGACTCAGTGTTTTTTTTTCCTTTATTTAATTATTCTACCTTTCATATGAAACTTCACATAAAATTTGCTCTACTAAATTGTTATTATCTCTGTGTTGGATCCTTACCATATCACAATTACATCTTTACATGAGAATTGTAAAGATTAGTACCTGATTCATCACCATCACATATATAATTTAACTGGGATTTTTTTTTCTGTCAAATTGTAAAGCGTTTATTTACCTTTAATGCATAGGTATCCCTTGTTGTAACCTTAATTAATTAATTTTGAATTAAATATAAACTTTTTGTTTTATTAGATTGACTAGGTACTGTGATCTATAGTCATTTCTTGTTTCGGTTCAGAAAATTGAACGGTCCAATTGATCAATGTTCTGTTCTTTTCTTCATTTTTATCTTTTCTTTTTAATATGTTTAATTTTTTCTCTGCTCTTTTCTTCGAGGGTGGGTCGTGGGGAATTCACGTCCCCTCAGATTACCTGACTGAGTACAATTGAATTGGACGGTCCAAAATTGTTCTTTTTAACGTAGCACGAATCTCAAAGCATAAATAATACTGGCCCTCTGCGCCATCCCAAGTAGGCACCGGCCCAGAGTAAATCTGGGCCGTCCGTTTCAATTGTGTTGAGTCAGGTACCTGGGAGGATACGGATCCGGGTCGTGGGTGACAGAACTACAAATAATATACTCGTGTTGCCCTATCTTGTGCTCTGGATTATACAACATTTCCAAGAATTTGTTTTGGAAATCTTTCAATGATGCAAAATATAGTTGTATCAAATGATAATGGATGACATAATTTTCTTACATTTAAGTCGATTATAATGGGATAAAACATTGTTGTGCTTCTGGCTATATAGAAGAAATTAAAGTTTGTAGGAAAAAAATCGGCTAACAGGACTCATCGAAGACACTTTCATGTGCGAATCTCAACAAAGTTGAACTGCTGTCATTGGAACAATAGATCATGTTATTTCAATGGAATAACAGCCGATTTGTTTCCAAGTTTGTAAGCGCTTATGTTCACTCTTCATGTCAATTTATAGGGTCTGTCATACCTGAAATACAATTTAAGCTTTTTCTTAAAGCTAGGAATGTTTGTAGAGTTGTATGGGCCTTTTCCTTCAAGATACAAAGAGTTGTGTGGGCCGGTGGATACCATATAAAGCCCGGAAAGGAGTGCACTACAAGGATGATGGATGAATGGTAGCTGGTGTTGTACCAAAACTTTTCCGAGTCAGCCATCTGTATCAATATTTGGAGGTCAATTTGGGTCCGATGCCCATCGGACTCAAAGTGAGTTCGATGGGTTCGATGACCGTCCAATCTGCTTTAAGATTAGCGCACGCAACTTTCGCGTCTGCTTAAAATTCATGCGTATGAATCTTAAAGCAGATTGGACAGTCCCGAAACCTATCGGACCCAACCTGGTCTCCAATATTTGGGGCTGCTACTGTGGCGGCGTTTTCGTGGTCAAGGCTTATTTCATCGCCTACCCCTACCAGTCTACCACCTGTGGATATTTTTACTATTTTATTTTAAATAGGCACGAAATTCTTGTTTTGGATGGTTCAAAATTATCTGAAAATAGTGATTTGATATCTATCTAAAAATTAATAAAAAAAAATCAAAATATATAAAATTAGATCTCCAAGTACATTTAATGTGAATATTATGTTGAACTATTCAGATCGATTGTTCGGATTTTGAAAACAAATATAAGGATGTGGTGCAGGGGCGGATCTACTGTAGCACAGGGTAGGGCAACTACCCTACCCTGAAAATCCAAAACTAATTTATAAAGACTGGATTTTGGGCCTTTGCCCTACCCTGAAAATTGATATTGCCCTACCCTGCAGCCCAATTAAAATAACTAGCCCATTGTATATTAAATTTGGTAAATTATATAAGATACGGTCCAATTAAATTCAATTCGAAATCCGATTCAATAATTTCTTGCCCTACCCTGATCAAAATCCTGCATCCGCCCCTGATGTGGTGTATGATTGAAGCACAAAACCAACCGTGTATTTTAACCCAACTCTTGAAAGAATTCATGTATGAGACTATTTGACAGTTGTTGAATTCATTCCACATACACCTGTTGTTATTCTAGAAAATAAAAACTAATATTTTTTTTATTCAGCTCATTCAACTATTCTTCAAGGAAGTTTGATCTAATGATAAATTATCCAAGCTCAACAATTTAAAGGGGGGTTAAAACAAAAAGCAATACAACACCGTCTGCCTAGATGCATCCTTGTTTGGAGAAATTTTACACAGTAAATTTTAAAAATATTACATCCTTTAGGATGGAAATAAGCCAAGTTGAAAAATTAAGATTAGCGAGGTTTTCTTTATACTTTTAAGAGGTTTAGCAGAATATTTTAATTACAGAAAATAGTGACGCAACTGTTGTGCCCTCTGCATTTGGTTCTGTAATTATTACAGTACAAAGTTAAAAATGCTCTAAATAACCTATTTTTTATATAATAAATAATCTTTTTACTCTTCCAATTTTCTAGTATGCAAAATACTACTACAGTAGAGTAGAGAATCAATGTTTGGTCGAGTGACTAATACATTCTATGTATGTAAAATCATGGGCACAGCCAGACTTTCAGACTATAGGGGTCAAACGTGAATGGGGATCAAGCATATAAAATTTCCTATTACGAATGGAGTCAATTTCATACTATCCATAATATTTTACTTCAAACTATATTAAAATAAGGTATAAAAAAAAAAAATGAATGGGGGTCAATTGACTCTCATTCATTGTATGTAGATTCGCTTTTGTGTAAAATTGTTGATTTAAAATTTGAACAAATTTTATTTTGATTAAAATTGTTGATTTAAAATTTGAACAAATTTTATTTTGATGAATATCAATACATAACTAAAAATCAATGGGACAACCGGACGATGGAGTTTCATTTTTACAGAGGATTTAAGGGGGTGGAAAAAAAAATTGAAATCAAAGGGCAGTTTCCAATTTTCAATCCTCGACTTGTTTTGATTTTTTATTGGGCCTTAAAAAGAAGGCCCATAAAAATTCTTGAAGTGCATTACTCGATCCTGAATCCAAACGCAAAAACACAAGCAGTAGCAAAAGTCAATCTGGCGCGGTATTCGTGGCTTCCAGATGGAAACACGGGCTTTTGCGTCGATTTTATATGATATATCATGAAAACAATGTATTTGATTAATTAAAATACATGCAACATGGGTAATTGAATGTCAGACATCTAGGGGTGAAAACGATATGGATAATATCCGATTTGTATATGATCTGTTTTCAAAAAATTATGTGTGAATATCCGATATCTGAATATCCGTGTGGATATGAATACTGATATGGTTTTACGTTTCAATTATCCGTATCTGAATAGTAGATATATATCATATATTTTAATATATATTATAAAAAATATTGTTATTCATCATTAAAATTAGATAAATATTATGAACTTTGATATTTTTTAATATTTTTTTAATAAATATCCGATCCAATCCGTATCCGTATATGTATCCAGCTAAGAGTGAGGTACGGTACTATGCATAGCACGGTTTGGTCCGTGCTACGGCTCAATATTTGAGTTTTCAAAATCCTAACGGTCGATCCGAACCGTTCAACATGATTATAAAATAAATATGTACTTGCAAACTAAATTTTACATTTTTTCGAATTTTTTTACTATTTTTTTAGATAGGTAGAAAATCACTTGATCTGAAAATTCTGGACCTCCAAAAGCAGTGATTTTCTACCTATCTAAAAAATAGTAAAAAAATTTGAAAAAATATAAATTTGGTTTGCAAGTACATATTCATTTTATAATCATGTTGAACGGTTTGGATTGACCGTTAGGATTTTGAAAACTCAAATATTGAGCTGTAGCACAGACCAATCCGTGCTATGCATAGCCCCGTAGCCTCACTCTCCAGCTAATATCCGATCCGTAACTGTATCCGGAAAATTAAAAAAAATATGGATATGATTTTACCACTATCCGCTCTGTTTTCACCCCCACAGACATCCGCAACTACAAGTAAATAAAATAAAAATATAAGGACATTTATTTGTAAAATTAAATTTTAAAAACGAACTTCATATAAATAATTAATTGTAAAAATTCAAGAAATGTAATGATTTAAAACTACGCTAACTTTACTATATATACATTGACATAAATATTCATTTAAATAACCTTAAAAAGAGGAGGGTTCAAATGTCTCCATTTTTCATGCCTCCACCATGCCTCCATATTTTAAAACTTTAATAACTCAAAATTTAAAACTTAAAAGTCAATGATTTAAAACTACGCTAACTTTACTATATATACATTGACATAAATATTCATTTAAATAACCTTAAAAAGAGGAGGGTTCAAATGTCTCCATTTTTCATGCCTCCACCATGCCTCCATATTTTAAAACTTTAATTACTCAAAATTTAAAACTTAAAGGTCAAAATAAAACCGTTGGATATGATCTGCAGCATTTTATCTATGTGCTCATAAAAAATTATCACATTTTGATTTTGTTTTTATGTGAATCAATAAGTTGAAAAATCAACGTCTAGAAATTATCCACATTAGTATGTTTTTTACAAGCTCTTGATGACAACCAAAACAAAATTGAAATATCATAATTTTTTACACGTGTATAGATAAAATGATGTAGACCATATCCAACGGTTTTATTTTTTCTTTTAAGTTTTAAATTTTGAATTATTAAAGTTTTAAAATTGGAGGCATGATGGAGGCATGAAAAATGAAGGCATTTGAACCCTCCTCCCTTAAAAATCATGTTGATTTTTATTCATGTCAATGTCTGCATAGGTTATGGATACTCATTTGGAATTCAAAGTGCAGAGCAGTAATTGTTTTTTAATTTTTTTAGCATGGTGCATAGCAGCAATTGTTGAATTGGAAATTAAAAAAATAAAATTAAGAGGTCACCTCAGGTCCTCAGCTGTTCATATTCCTCCAGGTGGCATGCTTAGATACAGGAAAGGCGCCTCGGCCTTGCCCAAGAAGAAATAAAAGCACAAACACTAATTATTATTCAAATTAAATTATACAAAGAGGAATCAAGGGATAAGAATCTGAGTTAATGCAAAGTCGTCAGCAGTGACGCAAGTTAATTTCCTTGATGATAAAGTACCAAGATATCTCTAGTTTCTAGAACCGTTGGTGTCCAGTTCAACCCTTTCTATTGACACGCGGAGAAAAAATGTTAATGCAAATCAATTAGTTATTTATTAATATTCAATCAGTATAAATCTATAATGTTAACCTCTCAATTCCAATAAGCCAATAAATTTTAAATAGCATATTTTTCATGCTTCTTTGGGTTTAAATAGGGAGAATTTCAAGTTCAGATCTTCTTTAAATTAACATGTACCGAGTTAATATATAAAATTGGGAAATTTTCTTAAAAAATTGGTTCCATTGAGAATCAAATAAATTATTATATTATGTTTCTTGTTATACAATATTGTAGATCGAGTTGATCTCCATTTTCTTAATAGAAACTCAATTCTTACGGTCAACATTTTTGAGTTAAATATTGTAGCGTTATGGGTTGAATTAACTCGAGGTTTGACACATTTTTAATATCCAAGTCAAATTTTGGTTACAAAACTAAGAGCTCTATTAAAAAAGACTAAAAGAGCTAGGGGTGTAAACGGTCAGATACGGATCGGATAGTGGTTAAACTGTATTTTATTTGTTATAATTTTTCAGATACGAATGCGAATACGGATAGTCTCGAATACGGATACGGATCGGATATCGAACGGACGGATATGAATATAATTCGGATAATTAAAAATAAATTACTAATGTACATTCTAGTAAAGAATAACATCTAAATATAATTTTTTTCATTCATAAATTAGATCTAATATTTTTCATAATAAGTTTGTTAGTTACAAAACATATATCATATTATCAAAATATTAGTCACTAATTATATCATAGTGTTATATTGTTCATCAGAATATATATGTATATGCAGTTTAATAAATCATTGGTATGTATATGCAATTTAATAAATCAATTTAAGAACATAGAGTACATTTGTTGTGGTTTAGGGGTGTAAACAGTCGGATACAGATAGTTACAGATAGTTAAAAATCTTACTGTATCCTTATCCGTTATAATTTTTCAGATACATATACAGATACAGATAATCTCAAATACGGATACAGATTAAATGATTTAAGTAATTTTTCATATTTGGATCTGGACGAAATCGGATAATATCTGATCCGTTTATACCCCTAAAAAGAGCACAGAGATACAAAAAAAATTGTTAAACACATTCATGCCTTTTATTGTTCATCACTTTTTCGAGGAGAATTTCAAAAATTCAGAAATATTGAGGTTTTTTTTTTTATCTTTTGCTTTGGTTTTCAAATCAATTTATTGGTTTAAATATATACACAAGAATTATTGAATGAAAATAATGAAAAACGTGTCAAATGTCCTATTTTAATTATGTTGCTTCTATTGAATGATATTAACACATCACATACCAAATTGATTCAAATGTGACATGCGCCTTAATTTAATAATGAAAAACACATCATATTTTTATTATTTTTAAAATTTATATCATAAAGATGGATTTACACTACAATTATTCTCTAATCCTTCTTTATAACAAAACACGCTATATTTCTCTGGAAATCACAATTTCTAACCAAATTATTCTCTAATCCTTCATTAAAAATATGCAGTATGCACAGGGACGGAATTAGAAAATTTTGATAGAAGTGGCAAAAAATTAAAATAACAATTATTTTAAAGCCAAGTCCTCAAAACTACAAAATAAAGGTTTAACTACTGAACTACAACTAAATATTTGTTATTTATTAAAGAGGCTAGACTATATAAAATGTTAGAAAATAAATCAGTTAAATTTCTATGTTTTGAAAATTTTAAAATTATAAGAGTAGTTTAGTTATCTTTGGCTAAGTCTTAGATCTGCCTCTGAATATGAATGAGTCTTGTTACAACGAAGGTTGAGGAGGATTAAAAACAAAATAAAAAAACAATAGCAATTATAATTTTTTAAGAGAAAACAACATAAAGAGTATATTTTGACTGTTGACTTTGGTTGTCAAGTAACCTAGATGCCTCCGTGTAATGCTCTTTTTAGGCATTTAGCACATGGATATTATGGAAAATTTCAAAGTTTACTCTTATCTTAGATAACATGTTTACAATATCTAATATATTAAGCCATCTTTTTAACAAGTGTAATTGTTGGAAAGTACCAAGATTTGGCAGCTACTGCTCATAAATAATTCTAAGTCTAAAGACTCACAGAACTTTTGTGCTATCAGTTATTATTATTTTCATTTGTAAACCTTATGATTTTTGCCATTTAGATTATCTTAAAGGTTTCCATCTTACTTTCTTCATAAGTTACTATACATCACATTATTGGAAATGAAAAAGGTGCCAGACTGCCAGTTCTAGTATGCACTTCTCATTAATTAATAGAAAAATGATTGTTAGCCGTTCGTACCAACTTTTACGGCTATTGAGCTTTTATTTCTGGAATTATTAAATTAGTGTCCTTGGAGCTTCATGAGATTAGGTGTCTATGTGATAAAGGAGGAGGGTTCACTATTATTTTTGTGCTCCAATATGTTCTACATCTTTTATCTCTATTTTTAAAGTCCGAACAGTCGATTTGAACCGCTCAACATGATCTTCATAATAAAATATGCTTGGATACCAAATTTTATATTTTTTAGAATTATTTTACTATTTTTTAAATAGATACAAAATCACTTTTTTAAGGAGATTCTGGATCATCCGATAAAGTGATATTGTACCTATCTAAAAAAATAGTAAAAATAAAATTTGGTCTCCAAATATATTTTATTATGAAAATCATGTTGACCGGTTCAGATCGACTGTTCGGACTTTGAAAATAGAGATAAATGATGTATAGCATATTGAAGCACAAAAATTATGGTGCATTTGAACCCTCCACGTGATAAAGTAGCCACTATCCAATAACATTCCTTTGTAATTGTATCCACTTGGAAAGCATAAAGAAAAATTATAATTTTTATTTATATCTCCCCTGTTACTCTCCAACAGTATCATTAATTGAAGTCTCTATCCCTCAGCTGTTTTTTCTTTCCCATTTAAAATTTAGAAAGAAAAAATAGTCTATGTACTATGTACACATTTGATAACAACAAAACAGATACATGCCTTCAAAAACAGAGAAAACAAATGCATTAATTTCTTTTCTCTATTTTCTCTAAAGATTTTCATTGTTAAACATATAAAATAAATATTTACTTGGTGGTGATTTTCCAGATCTTCATAAATATATATATATATATATATATTCATCTAGATCTCCCAAAAAAGAAAGAAAATCAAAACTATAATATAACTTAAAAAGCTGAAAAATCAGTATCTTGTACTTTATCATCACCAGCACTTATCACTTCTTGCTTTGTTTTCTCTTCACCAAAAACCTCTTGCACTGTCTTCTCCACATCCAAAGGCTCCTCGTTAAATTCCGATTCTGCCCCAGACGGTATGTATGGTGGTCTGGCCATCTCTATTACCATTTCCCAATTTACCCCTCTAAAAAACGCATGCTCCTTGATCTCTTGACATGTAATCCTCTTATCAGGATCCTTCTCTAATAACCGTCTGATCAAGTCTCGTAACGGTGTCTGTTCACCTATTAGTTCAGGCTCCTTCACTAATACCCTGTAAATAGTGACATAAATATAGAATTATATCAGAATTTACCGTAAAAAATGTACAATTCCTACACTAATTTTAAACAGCACTATACATAACATATTGTATTCCTGCAGTTAATAAATTAAAATAGTTTTCTCTTTAGGAAATACATCTTAGAATTATATATCTTTGGAACACAAGACCATGACATGTTTTTTTGTTTTTCATTTTTTTTTTTAGGATGAAGGAGAAAACTCAAGGTTAGTACCTGTAAAATGTTTCTTTACGATTAAGCCCTCGGAATGGTGTCCGACCATACAGCATCTCATATAGCACCACCCCGAGACCCCACCAATCAACCGAAAATTCATGACCCTTCCCTTGAATTATTTCCGGCGCTACATAATCCTCTGTACCAACAAAGGAGTTCGACTTTTCTGTTGACTCAGTATTTCGTACTGACGCCGGTTTGTGCGGTGGAGATTTATTTTGAGCTTCATCAATTGTCACTGGTGATACCCCAGTGTGGCAAGTAAAAGATCTCAACAAGAAGTTGTTTTTCCTTTTCTTTTTCTTCTGTTGATCTTGACCGAGCTGCTCGCTTGCCATAACATGTGCCGGAGGCGGTGATGGAGGCGGTTTATAAGAATCTGGTGATTTTACTGGAAGTTTTGTTGAAAGATCAAAATCTACTAGCATGATGTGACCGTCATCTTGAATTAATATGTTTTCCGGCTTTAAATCACGGTATACAATGCCGCAACTGTGCAAGTACTCCAAAGCCAACACAAGCTCCGCCGCATAAAATCTGAAACAGTGAGCAATAAGCGAATTGAGAAATGTTTTAATTTTCTTTTTTTCAAATAGAATTATGGAATTTCTAATGTACCTACAATGAGAACCTACATGATAAGATAAAAAAAAAAAGAACCTACAATGAGATAATGACAAAGGTCATTTTATACAAGAACCCAAGATGTCTCATTATCTACATTTGCACTTTAAAGTGCACTATAAACTTTCCCAATGACAAACCTTTAACCCAAAAAGCACATCTTTTGGATGATTGGAAAAAAGAAACACTCTCTCAGGAAAATTAAATCTAAAGTTTAAATAAGAAAATTGCTTTGTACTAGTTACTACATATTGGAAATTACAAACGGTAAAGAACAAAATTAAACACAATTATTGATACGACTAGTTGCAGAAGTTGGAAATATGAAGGAATTCCAAGGTGATGAACAGAAGACAGGAATCTTAGCAGATAAAACCCGAAGGTTTCTTAATTATGCATGCACCCCTCAAGGCATTAATTTAAGCTTTCTTAACAAAATTAATCATCTGAATCACAACGATAGTACTGACAATATAGAAAACTTTTTCAACTCAAGCAATTGATTTTTGCAGATTGCAATAAGCGTGACAAACAAAACCATGCATGCATGAGAGATTAATTTTATCAAGAAACAAAATTTTAAAAGCATGATTTTTCAAATTGCCAAAAGAAAGTAAAAATACTAAACTTAAAACATTCTAGCATTTATATTGTGAAACAGTGAAACTGTTAGAGGTAACAATTTAACAGTACCATACCGAATTACTGAGTCGGAGAACATCTTTTCGGTCTGTCTTCTCCTCAGAGAATTCAAATCACCGCCAGAGCACCTCTCAATCGCAAAACCGACGATCTTTTCTGTAGACACAAATCCTTTCAGCGAAGGTAAAAGAGGGTGATTAAGCGCCGACAACACATCTCTCTCAAACCACAGACGCCGATACACCTCTCCATCTCCACCGCTCGATTTTTTATTCTTAATTGAAGAGAGAGATATGGCTTTGAGAGCCAGGGGCTGGTCATGGCAGGAGTCGTGAATCAAAAAGACCACGCCTTTCGCGCCTCGGCCGAGTATAGATATAGCTTTAAGATTCTCAAGTCGTAACTCCATCTACTGTAAGTGGGATTGCATGTAATGTTGAATTGAGAAGGAAGATGAGAGGGGTCGGGGTATAAGAGATTGATTGCTTGGAGAGAAAGCAGTTACGTGAGTTTGGGTAGTTTCTCTTCTCTTTCTTTTTTGCTTATTTTTCCCATGTTTGAATTTAGTATTTTCTGTTTTTAATTTTTTAAGTATCGGAATTTGCTTTTTACTTGGTGGCGAATCAATCAATATTTCCCCGTGTTCTAGAACGACAAAAAAAAAAAAAAGGTGAAGGTTCTGTCCAGTCAACTCAGATCTTATGTGGCTTACTCATGTCACTATGAATGAACGGGTAGCATGTGAAATTGCTTTCGGATTGTTCGATTCATGCATATTTTTTTTTTGAAATTGGTTCAATTTCACATTGATTTTGATTCATTAGCCCATTAGTGCCATACTCTCCGAGATCAGTAACACGAATCTCTACACAGAGTGAGCCACACAGAATGAACACTTTCTAAGCCGTTATGGTTCAGTTAACCCGGGACCGTCGATTTTAATTCTAGACGGTGTAGTCGCAAAAATCGAACCGCATTTTGATCTATGATCCTGGTCCATAGTTCCCAGTAGTAGTAATGATTTCTGATATTGACTTGGTAGGCGGTACCCCTGAAGTCAGTGACAATAGCTCTTGATGCGAGGAATAGACCAGGAGTTGAGGAGGATTATACGGTCACGCTCAAGGTGGGTGTTATAGCGGAGGAAAGGGAGTTGGAGGGAGGTCGCTATAGGTACGGGACAGTGTACTAAAATCATGTTTGACGGGGGGCAGATGCATATCTCTGTTCTGATTATTCCATGGTCCTCGAACTAATTTATTTGTTCTTTTTCCTTTGATTTAATTTCATGTATGACCTCACAAAATCTCCAAATTAAATATTATCTTATCATTCTAATACATAAAAACATAGTCACAAGATTCGCGAATTATTCATAAATTATTCGTGAATAATTTGTATTTTTTTGTGATGACGAACCGAACGTCGAATTATTCGGTTGATCGAACTTTGACCGAATTATTTCTGAATAATTCGCAAATTTTACGAACTTTTGTCGAATTTTATGAATTATTCACAAATTTTTTTCAGAAAATTTTTTTTTGGTTTTTTTTTTTTTGCTTCCTTGTAGGACTGAGATCTCTGATCCTAATAATTCTAAATCATTATCAAATTATACCCGAATTATTCCCAAATTATGAATTTTTGACCTCGTCAAACCGAAACCGAATAATTCATTTGTCACTATGCATAGAAACGCTCACATTGATCATTTCAAAACATTATTAATCACATTTTCCTTTCTTAAATTAAAGTATAACATGTATCCTTCTAAAATATAAATTCTATCCTGTTATATCTTCTAAATTTTCAAAATTATATATATATTTCTCCAATAAGAACGACTATTCGGACAGCTAGTAATCGTTAATCCATTCATCTTTAACTCCTCCATCGATATTATGCGTCGCTTCCTTTGTGAATGCCAAACAATAATTACTATAGCAGATATGTATCGTACAAAAAATTATACTAAAATAAAATTTCTTAATATTATTTAAATCACAAAAAAAATGTAAAATCTCTTGAAGTATTAGACTCTTGATGTATATTTAATGCAGAATTATAAGATAATATTTTTTATACCAACATACTGTTGGTATATAGCAGTGTTGTAAATAACGGTATTCGGTCGTCGGACGGATAGAGTACCGATAAGTGATTAATCGGTATGTGGCCGACTAATCGGAATTATGCGGACAATTTAACGTTTTTATTAAATTTATGTATATATATCATAATTTATTAAAAATAATTTATTTAACTCATTAAACTTATCAAATAAACTTAATTTAACTTAGTTTTATTATTATAACATGACACTACGCTTATTTATTCTTAACACATAAGCATTTTACATGTTAAGTAACACATTTATTTAATGAAAAAATAAAATTGAGAATGAAGCATTTTCAAATACTAATAACATATTATTTGAAAGAAATTAAACATTCCAACATAAAATCATTAAAATTAGTTTATGATAACAACTTAATTACATAAATGAACACGTCGTACTAATCGAAAAAATTACATCAGTAAGTAAGAAAAATATATGGTATATAAATAATAGAAGAATTAATCAATTTCAAAGTAAGTAAGAAGAAAAAATATATATAAAAAATATTGAATGTATATCCAAGCATAAATAAAACTACAATATAAGATTTATAAACCTTATTATCACACACTATCACAGAAAAAAAATGTGAAAATAAATATTCACTGGAATAAACGGGAATAAAACGGGAATAAACGGGAATAATCGGGAAAAAACGGCCGATTAATCGGAAAAAACGGCCGATTAATCGGAAAAAAACGGCCGATTAATCGGAAAAAAACGGCCGATTAATCGGAAAACAGCCGATTAATCGTTTTCATCCGCTAACATGCCTCCGTTAAGAGTGTTCGTGACGGTTAGGCTGCCGTTTCCAACTAATCGGCCGTTTAATCGGCCGACTAGACCGTTTTTTACAACACTGGTATATAGTGCACAATCATAATACAATATTTTCACAGCAATATACTCTAACAAGGCAACAAGTGAAAGCATCTGATCAATTATCTACATGATGGATCATACATTCACACTCCACAATAAATCACATAAACACAGAGAAATATAGAATAAATAGTAAACAAAATTATAAAGAATCCTCTCAGTCTCCCTCACAATTAATAAAGAAAAAACATAACATGACATGATTAATTTGTCATGATTTGATCAGGATAAAAAAAGTTATGTAATATGATGTGACTAAAATAATTAAAAATAATCATATCATACGTGGTCGCTTCGTGATTATACATGACGTGATATATGATACATATTTATTTTTCGAATTTTAAATTAGTTTATTAAAAAAATGTTGAAATTATGAAATATTTGCAAAACAAATTGTTTAAATAAAGAAATAATGTTGGAAAAACAAAACTGATCACGTAGTGTGATGTTACTGGAGCAATTTGTGTGATGTGTCGTATCATGTCATATCATTTTTTATCAGAAAGACACATGTTATGCAACACACGACTGACGAGTCAAGTTATGCGACCGAAACATGTGACATGATGTGCTATACTCTTGGGCGTAACAAGTAAGAGGGACCATTCATTTTCAAAATTAATTACGTATCTGATTTTCTACACATTTTAAAGTAAAATGCTATAGATATTATAAAGTTGATCATGTATTCATATGAAAATTTTATATGATTGACCTGTGATACGTGTCATATGTGTGATGGAGTCGATAACGACGTAACTAATGTTTTCCCTAATTATTGCAAGTCTTGACAAAAGTATTATGTAGTCATGGGATGAATATTTCAATTAATTCAATCTATTCGGCGTTTATGATCCGAAAGTGGATTGAAACCATTATGCTCAGCAGCTCATATATTTAATACAACAATTTGCGGAAGTATAACATCCCAAAAATATACATGCATGATGTCAAATGAGCAATTCTAAATTAAAATAGATATATATCCAGAAACCATGTTCAGTATATGGGTTAAAAAATAAAAAATAAAAAGTGTGCGCACTTGCTCCGTTCCTGGGCCCAAAACAATTCCAACAAATTGCGAATATATATGATGACAATTGGTTACGCAAAGAAAAATATACATCCATTTTTCCATTAGACCTACTTTGGTTTGATTAGTGTAATCACCGTCCGATATGTATTAAGATACGTGCGTACTGTATTAAAATACGTACAAGTCTGTTTTAATTTTCGTACGCACAAATTTTAATGCTGATCGGACAGTGCTAGAGCTAATTGGACCACAAAAGTAGGTCCTCCGAGCTCGGCAGGTGGGATCCAATTTTATATTTTTTTTAGAAGCAGAGGTTGACCAATCTTATTCGGTTTAACAGTTTTGTGTTCTTAATTTTCCCAAAAGAATGATTGACAAAGATATAATCTCAGATTCCACCTTTTATAAGATGTTTTTTTTCTCAGCAAACTTGTAAAAAATATTATTTTTTTCACAGCTCAAACGCTAATTAAGTTCACGTTACTAAAAGTTATAACTTATTCCAGAAAAGAGAAACAAAAATGGGGACAAATTCACTGTGTAGATGAAATTGTACCAGACAGTACATCTCTGTACATAACTACGGATTCGGATAAGCTGAAATTCCGAAACCAATGAACAGTAATTCTGAAATTCTTGCAATCTGAATCTAGCCATCGATTTTTTTCCGAGAACGCATCTCGAAACAGCTGGTTTTTTCTTGCACGCATCTCGGAACAGTTCGACGGCTAGATTCGGATTGCAGGGATTTCAGAATTACTGTTACCGGTCTCGGATTTCAGCAGATGCGCTTCCCATAACTACATATGACTTATCGCTCTCAAGGTTTTTAAAGTATTAACCAATTATCAACTTTTAGAATCAGACAGCTAGCGGAGCCTGTTATAAAAGGAAAAAAATGAATTATAACCTTTTAGAATTTAGATTGTTTTCAGAACGTTCGATCAAGTTTGGTATGAATATTAAAAAAGCTCTGTAAATTTTCAAACTCATTGGTTCGGATTGATTCAAATTATGATGGTCATGATAGAAAGAACTATATATAGGACCATAACTACATATGACTTATCGCTCTCAAGGTTTTTAAAGTATAACCAATTATCAACTTTTAGAATCAGACAGCTAGCGGAGCCTGTTATAAAGGAAAAAATGAATTATAACCTTTTAGAATTTAGATGTTTCAGAACGTTCGATCAAGTTTGGTATGAATATTAAAAAAGCTCTGTAAATTTTCAAACTCATTGGTTCGGATTGATTCAAATTATGATGGTCATGATAGAAAGAACTATATATAGGAACAGGAGGCCCCATAGATTAAAGCATGAAATGATTTGAATCATAGACAGAGGTGTGGACAGAGACCAAACGCAACCGATTACAGCTGGTTAGTAGCTAACTCCAGGACAAGGCCTAGTTGGACTTGACCTAGATAGATATGTAGCTCACATGACCACACCAAACCTAATAAGTAAAAAGTCCCAAAAGTTTCTCAATTCTCATCTATATTCTGTGAATAACAGAATAGGTGATATCTAATATGGGTGCTGGATTGATTGGTGGTTGGTGGGTATTTATTTTTACACGTGTATAATTATTTATTTTTATTGTCTTTGTCACGTGTAATCTCCAAGAATTAAAGAGATTTCATTGTTTATTATAATTTGTTATTTGGTGATGTTGATATTGTATGTGTGATGCCAGAGGTGAGAGGTGTCATTATTCATTCGGATTAATTGATCAATTAAAATTGGATTTAATTAGATGATTATATACATTTTATTGTGAAGTAGGACGTTCCAAAATTAATTACATTGAAGGGGATTAAATTATTTTGATTTAATGATGATATAGGTATGCCTTTAAGCTCATGAATCATGATGTTATGATGTGGACTCAAGATTTTTTAATATTTGCAAAGCTTTCTTAAAGCTAATACATGTTTTTTATGTGTAAATTTGCTTTGTTTATATCTAATGAAAATTTATATGTTGCTACCTATGAATTTGGCGTGATAGTGCGCAAAATGTAATGTTGTAAACAAATAGGATTTGTTTAATTTGATTCATGTGCATTACAAGCATATTAACATGAATAATTAGTGAATTATTTATGAATTGTTTGTTTTCAGTTCCTTCCTAAACGAATAATAAATTAAACGAATTTCAAGAAATTTATGAATTATTCGAAAATTTTGATGAAATATTCACAAATTATTTCTTATATGTAGAATGTTGTCTTCCCTCTAAAAACATAATAAAAAAAATGATACAATAATAATATGAAGTCAAACTAGATTGTTCTTGAGGTCACCAAGTTCTTTGGTGAGCTTAACTCCAAAACCTATCGGATTGACTTCAAATGATGAATCTCAACATTTGAAACCGATCTATTTCACGAGTGATGCATTTATATATCAAATTAATAAATTTTTGAATTAATTTAGTATAAAGTCAAGCACAAGAAAACGATCGAAAACCGACATATTAAAACTAACTTACAAACTTTAGTTTTTTTACTGCTTGACTTTACACTAAATTAATTTGAAAAATAATAAATTTGACATGTAAACGCAACACTCGTTAAGTGATGGTGTAAATGGGTATAGAATTTTGTGGTCTATTTCCTACACTTTTTATTTTTAAATTTATAAGAATCCTAAACACACAAATTGCAAGCGCACAATCTATCCTTGTAGTAATCGAGAGTGTCAATCCAAGAGACAACGGGAGAGATTAATTATCACTAAATTAACTAATTCTAAAACAAGTTCAATTAAGTAAATTGGGGGGTTGTTGGAAATTTTCCTTCTTGCTGGGTTCAATACCCGAAATGAGTAGTTTGTATCAATTCAAGAGAGAGATGAAATCAAAGAGGTTTGTTGACAATTGGAGAAGTCTAGGGGCTGAAGGCTACTATCCGTTGGTTTTATTACTACTTGGCATTTATTCATGTCTTGATTTAATGGGGTTTCTAAGACAAATGGCTTAGCCTATACCTATTCCAAAGAATCATTAACTTGTGAGTTCGAACTACCTTCCACTTCCAACTGTCACGATTAGAGCAATTTGCAACTTAAACTCATACAAAGAGTATTTCACTACAATTCTAGGTCAATTCTAGGTATTGTTGTTCCTAACGGCACCTAGAGGGGGGTGAATGAGGCTGTATAAAATTTAAACCCTATAAGTTATAAATATCGGTCAGATAGACAAGTTTGAAAGTCGTTCATGTGTTTAAGTAATCTATCTACTCTAAGTTATTGGCGGAATCAAAAACTTGTAAATTAAATAAATAAAGTACTATAAAGTAAATATATAGAGTTAGAGAAATTGATACATGAGTTGGTAACAGAGTTTGGCCACTAAAGGACCTACATCTCCGGGGCAACGCAACCTAATCGGTGCGCCTTTCTATTTGCCCAATTGGAAAAATAAATACAAGTTGTGACCAGCGAGACAACACTCCTACGGTCCACATAAACAAACAGATGAGCACAGTAGCTCAAAGAGAGCAGTGAGCACAACAGCTTGGAGTAGGCGAGCAACAAAGACTCTAAGTCCAGACAATCACTAGCTTCACTCTAATCTCACACTGATCAATTTAGGTGAAATATATTTGAGATTGCTAGAAAGATAATTGAAGTTTAGACACAAGTAACAATGGACTAGGCTAAACCTCTCAAAAGATTCTAAAGTGTCAGATTTGTGAGGGTATACTCTGTCTTACTTAGACAAATGACAGAGCTCACTATTTATAGTGAAATTCAAAGGAGAGCCAACGACTCTATGCAGATCACAAGATCTACAACATAATGGATTAACCTATTTTGCGTATGCCTAGTTTCTAGTATTGACCAGACCCGGTTATTTGAATTTTGAATTGGACTTCTAGCCATGCAACGGCTAGACTCGAGTGGTCACAACCTCATATCTACTTTACTATACCTTTTGGATATAAATTAAAAATGATAAAACAAAATGGTAAAATGTGATCTTCATAATCTTCATGATTTCAATCTCTATGATCTTCTAATAATTTTCATGATTTAGTATCTCATTAATACCCGACATTCCAAATGGCTCATGTGAATCTTCCATCAGATCATTTGTATCAAATCATTCCTTGTAGCTCCAGGAGATTGTGTATCCGATTATCTTGTACAACTTGTCACGTCAGCTTATCATAATATGCATCTTTGACTAGCTTTGACCTTCGAACGTAACTTATCGCGCCAACTTGTCATGATATGTATCGTTGACTTGTTTTAACCTTCGGATGTAACAACTAAACCTACATACATCTCAAAACTTTAATTGAGGGTTGTGATTGCTTTGAATCCCACAAGGGGACTGATGCCTTCTCTTGCTGCCAACCCCTTTATTTATAGCAATTTACTGACTTTGGGATCAAGCAATCAAGGTTAATTGGAAAGTGAATCGGTGCATAAATCTTCTATTTTGGCCAGTTTTGGAGGCTGGTGCGACCATTCGTGTGGACTAGCTGCAGCCAAACTGGTCCACACAAAATTCTGAGATGCTGTGAGAATTCTGTGAACTTGGTGAAAATTTTGCTCGTGCAGCCGCATGAAGCAAACATTGGGCCGCATGGAGGCTCTGGAAGTTTCGAAGCAAAAACAAAATTTGAATTTCTTGATTTTTAAAGTTTTCCAGACGTGCGGCCGCACAAAATTTCTTCCGGCCGCAAAAACTCGTTTTCTTAAATTTTCTGCTTTGTCCGAAATTCGCCTGCAGTGCATTCTTCAGTCGTGCGACCGCACAGATTGAGCTGTGGTCGCTTAAAATTCTGCTTTTGCTCCATTTCTGCAATTTAAGGCCAGATTTCTTCAGTAACTTGAAACTTTATGGATTTAACATAAAAATAGATAAAAGTAGATAAAAATAGAAAGAATTTGGCCTAGTTTTTTGGATAAATCACGCTCAAAAGTCTATATGATTTAGCCCTATCATTAAGTTGATTAGTTTAAAATTTTATTTATCATTTCAAATCATTCTGATAGGTTTTAAAGTGTTAAAAACATCCCACTTCTAATCTACTAAAATGCATTATAAATGTTAAATTATTTCTAAATTTTATATATGTTATATCTACATCACGAATTTAATCTTCACCGAATTATTCTAATTTTGAACTTTTTATTATAGTTACCAGTATTTATGTGGTCGACGCCTTTTTGTCTCATTTAAATTCAACATCACTATAAAAGTAGATGTGGTCTAAATTTTGAACCGTTGTCTGTAATCGTGTGGCTTTCTTTTTAGGAAAAGATCTTTTTAAAATTTTTAAAATTCCAGATGATAGTGATATATTATTTTAGAATAATTATTTTAGTACCCGCGCTACAGTATCCGCACTGTACCCGCACTTTCATAACTGTAAGGTTGCGGTCCCCACAACTACCGATCTAACTAACAATGTTATCGTACCTTCCATTTTGAATTTCAGATGTTCATTTCTCTCCATTTTTTCTTTTTCGAAGGCTTTGGTGATTTGGAGGCGATTTTTGAGGCGATTTCGAAACTGGAAGCGATTTCGTGTGGTTCTCAAGTTTAATCGGTGATTTTGAAATGTGATCAGCTAGATTAATATTGTTTCTTTTCGATTTTGTTTTTGTTTTGGTGAATTAATAATGATATATCATTTCGTTTCTATTTCATATACAGAATCGTGTTTCAGTGTTGCTGGATTTTGAGATGTTTGTAATAATTTGATTTGCGAAGATGATTTAATTATCTATTATGTGTTCAGATATAAATACTTGATAGTTTAGATATAAATACTTGATGTGTTCAGACATAAATACTTGATAGTTTAGATATAAATACTTGATGTGTTCAGAAATAAATACTTGATGTGTTCAGATATAAATACTTGGTAGTTCAGATATAAATACTTGATGTGTTTAGATATAAATACTTGGTAGTTTAGATATAAATACTTGATGTGTTCAGATATAAATACTTGGTAGTTCAGATATAAATACTTGATGTGTTCAGATATAAATACTTGATCTGTTCAGATACAAAATTTATTTTAATAAAGTGGCAGTTACAATTTAAAGTTAAAAAAAATTAATAACAACCAATTATTAAAAATAACGTTATATGGTTTAAATTATTTATTTGAAAAAAATATATAATAAACTTCCGATTGGCTGATTATTATATATGAATTCATATAAACCATAGAGAATACTAACATATTACAATTAGTGCAACATATATACATACTGCATTTTGTACACATGCAATCCCATGTGATCTATAATAACATATACTCCTCAAGATCTAATACAATGTTTGTATAAAAGTTATGTCCTTACCACTTAATAACCATGTGATCAAGGTTTGGCCTAATTTTCGTAAAGTTGGGCTCTTGTTGCCAAAACTCTTGGTTATGATCTAGTTTGGACCAAAATTTCATACAAACTAGTTGTATTAGATCCAACATATAAAAAAGGGAGTGCCCATGTGATCCATGACATGATGCCTCTTGGTTAAAGGTCTCCAACATTTCAACTCCAATACTTTTTTAAGATTCTTATTCATCCAACGTAATATAGATATAAATACTTTAGTTCGTAAGTATAAATACCACACCCTTATAGTTATAATACTTTGTTTCATAAGTATAAATACCACAAGAATAGAGATATAAATATTACCCGCACATAAGCTAAGTCAACATTTTTTGGTCAATATTTTTTGTTGACAATTTTAGTGGTCCCCACATGCCGTTTGAGTGGTCCCCAAATGCGGGTATGAATCAAGGATTTTTCAAAAAAAGGTGCGGATACGGTTATTTAAGGAAAATTCATATATCATATATGTAGTTCACTGTATAAATATGAATACTTGTCTTGTATAGATATAAATACTTCACAATGTTACTATTAATACTTGTAAAACAAAATTACAATTTTGGAATGGTTGTGTGGTCCCCTAATGCGGGTACGACACGAGAATTTTTCCAAAAAGGGTGCAGGTACGGTTATTTAAGGAAAATTCATATATCATATTGTAGTTCATTGTATAGATATAAATACTTGTCTTATATAGATATAAATACTTCACAATGTTACTATTAATACTTGTGAACAAAATTACAGTTTTAGAACGGTTGCGGTCCCCACAAACAGTTATGGCAGTTTAGGTGCGGGTACAGTGCGGGTACTCAACTGCGGGTACTCATATCAGCTTCCATTATTTTATTATTAAATTGGAGGTCAAAATTTAATAAAAGCAGTCTATTTTGACACAAGTCGTTTGAATGGAGAAAGACGTGTGAGCAGGACATGCGTATCTACGGACTTTTACTTAAAATATTATCGAAGTAGTTAACTATTTAGTGAAGCTCTCTGCTCTGAGCAATCGGGCCTACCCAAGGTTAATGGACACTTCCAGTTATATAAAACTGGAGATGATCATACTGACTCCTGAGGCTGCAGTTGTTTGTTCGCACAGGAAATGAATCTCGGGTGAAAACGGAGCGAATACGGAGCATATAGTGGTAAAATCATATTTATATATTTTTTTTTTCAATAAAGATACGGATCGGATATTAATTGAACACAGATATGGATCGAATTGGATATTTATTAAAATAATATTAAATAATATCAAAGTTTATAATATTTATCGAATTTTAATGATGAATAACAATATATTTTTCATAATATATATTAAAATATATGAAAAAATCATATTAATATCTATATTCACACATATATTCAGATATTGAATATTCATATTTAATTTTTTAAATACGGATTGAATACGAATCAAATATTATCCATACCGTTTTCATCCCACGGGCCCTTGGCCGCGTCCAGTTTGAAAGCGCATATGCTGTAGCGCTCCAACTAGAAACCCCACATAGTTCACATTACAGTTGGATAGATGATAAATGATTTACATGGCCATGAATTTTACAAAAATGATTAGAATAAAAGATAAAGATTTGACAATTGTTTGTCTTGAAAATCGTGATAATATTTAATATAGTTCTAATAAAATAAAGATTTAAAAAATTAATTCTTTAAATGCAACGGTTGATGAATAGATTGATAACCTAAAGAAAATCATTAATTGTAGATCATAAAAATTCAAATCACTTTATTGATGGAAAAGCATTTGCCACATCCCATCATCTTTTAACATCCATGATATGTGCACCAAAAAGCATAAACATAAAACTAGTGTCTATGACTTGTGAATTCAAAACACAATTTATTTTTAAAACTTACCAATTTTATTGAGATTAATAGTTATCAAATAATTCCTCACCAAAGATAATAATATTAGTTGTCACGTGCATCATTCTCGCAATTTTTTTAGATAGAAAGGTGAATGTTTAGCCTACTAACTTTCATTTGATGACTATAAAAGACATTCCATCCGGATTTCGAACTCACAACCTCTCATCCACACGGAGAGTATTGTCCTTTGCCACTTGAACAAAAACTAGTTCTTAAGCAATTGATAAATATGCTAAAAAAAATACAATTCTTCACTTTCATTAAAAATATTTTTTTACTAGAATTTAACTTGCAACTTATTACCTTAATGTTGAGATTATGCAAATCAAATAAGTACATAATAATGTACTTTTGCTAGAAAAATCATTTGTATGTGATATGTTGGTATGTACTTTTGTCTCTTCACCCCTCAACCACTTCATTTATCATGCTTTGATTCTTTTTTTTAATCAAGTATCTCAAATATTGTATAGGTTCAATCAGCCCCTAAACTTTTTCTTAATTCAATTAGCTCCTTAAATATTTTGTATTGGCTCAATTATTCCTTTAACTATTAATTGGTATATTTTAAATAGTCCATTATTCAATGTTATCTATTTAGCTAATTAATTAAAGAACAAATTCAACTTTACCAAATATTCAAGAAAATAATTGAATAAATAAAATTAAAAGTTTAATTGGACAGAGAATTTTTTTTCAATAACTTGATTTAATTTGTTAAGAGAAAGAGGGAGGTCTTAGCCTTCCAAATTTTAATGTCTATAAAAGACTTTCCATTTGAGATTTGAACACGCATCGCCCACACAAAGAGTGTTATCTTTTGTCATCAGAGTAAAGACTGGTTCTTATTTCAAGAACTTGATTTAAACAAAGAAAAAAATTCCGAAGACTTAATTGAACCAAGCACATGCAATAATTAAGGGGAGGAGGGCTCAAATGCCCCATTGCTTCATGCCCCATTCGTATCCTAACATCTCTATCTTCGATTTCAAAGTCCAAACAAAATATCTAAACCGCTCAACATGATATCCACGTTAAAATGTGCTTATAGATCAAATTTTATATTTTTTTGAAAATTTTTTACTATTTTTTAAGATAGGTACAAATAATTGTTTTTCAATGGTCCACAATTTTCTGAAAAACATTGATTTTGTACATATCTTAAAAAATAGTAAAAAAAAATTTCAAAAAATATATAATTTGATCTTTAAGCACATTTTAACGTTGGATATCATTTTGAGCGGTTCAGATCTTTTGTTTGGACTTTGAAATCAAAGATAAAAATCTTGGGGTACGATTGGGGCATGAAGCAACGGGGGCATTTGAGTCGTCCTCAATTAAGGGACCAAATTACATATGGTGTGACATAATTTGGAGAAGAGTATCAGTTTATGGTTTAAAATAATTAGCCGCACTGGTTCTAAATAGAGACCATCTTATCAAATAGTGCGTTTTTGCTCGCTTCCCACTTTGTAGGCAATTAAGGAGAGAGAGAGAGAGAGAGAGAAATAAAGCATATTCTTTAATAAGGTGCTTATAGGATAAGGTTTGTGGTGGCCTCTTAAGATATATATATATATATGCACAATTCAAGGGATTTTGATTAAGCAGAGAATATTGCTTATTCTAAAAGGATCATGATTGCACCTGTATTTGTGGTATTAATGGATCGAAACCGTATATCTAGGGGGATCGTATTCAAATTGATAAATGGCAATCAATGCACTTACTGTAGACAAATAAACTTTATATAAACGATTTTGCATATCATATGTAATGCACCCATTCAAATATCTCTCTTTTACAAAATCTTAATTCATGATGATATGGGTGCATATGATATGCAAAATCGTTTATATAATATGCACCCATTCAAATATCTCTCTTTCATCATTCAAATATGCACCCATATCATACCCACTCCCCAGTCAAGTTAATGATGAAATTAAATCTTAATTCAGGATCTCTTATTTATTATTTTTCTAAATTTGTAAAGCACCAGAGATCACAAAGTCACACACACTGTACATATGCTTTATAATTACACCTTTTTGGTATTTTTCTAAGAGTGAGATATGGTACTATTATGCATATATATATCACAGAGAATTTGTATCCTCCGAGTTAACTCAAATTTTGCGTTAAGATCGGGGCCGCACTAATATTAAAGGGCCCCATGCGTTATAGGTGTGGGTTGGATTGGTCCAAATGCTGATCGCATGGTCCAAAACTCAAATGGTATGTTAATACAAAAGATAAGGATTTTGGCACAATATTTCAGTTTTTGAAGTTCAAATAATCAATCTGAATTGTTCAATATTATTTCCATAAAAAAAATGTACATGGAGAATAAATTTATACTTGTTAAAACAAAAATTATTATTTTTAGATAGGAAGAAAATTATTATTTTTAAATGGTCTAGAATCTTTAAATCAAGTAATTTTCTATCTAAAAAATAGTAAAAAAGTTCTTAAAATATAAAATTTGATCCACAAGTACATTTTTATAAATCAATTCAGATTGATAGAAAATATTAATTCATAGTACGGACCAATATGCATTATGCATAGTATTGTAGCCTGACTCTCTTTCTAATAATAAAATGGACCGATTCATTAGCGTTTCTATTTTAATTACTGTTGCAGTTGGTTTTGAAGCTGTAATCAACAAAAATCCTAAAATAAGACAAAAGCTATATTAAATTATTAATCCAGTATACTCATCTTGCTAAAAAGTCCAATTCATATACATAATTGCGAAGAAAAATGGTACGCTAATTGACTGATTGAAAGCAAGTCATTAGGTAGTCTAGAATCTTTTCAAGATTAGCATTTGATTTAGAAATGAAAATGGTTTCGTTTGATGATATAATCTGAATACCTAGACTTGACTTCACTTACATGAAACTTAAAAGAGGTAACCTAGCTAACTTTTGCGAAAAAAAACAGCTTAGATTATAGACCGTGCAAAGAACACGTCCATGCACCGTTATGGCAATTTCTCATGAAATAGTATATAGGTCTCACTTTGTTTGTCTAAATTGGTATTTTAAATGCGTTGTTAAATTACTAGTATCATTCATGTGTTGCAAACATATTATAATAGAATAAAAAAAATTCTATATAAAATGATATTATTTATTAAAAAAATAAGTCAATAAAAACACTAATCATTTAACAATAAAACAGTAGACCAACATATTCTCATATAAATATAAATTTCATTTTTTAATAACATATTTAAGAGCTTTCTTTTTAATAAAATACTGCAGTTTGATTAAATCAGTATGATTAATCAGGCTTAGTTTGGTTTCCTCAATTAGATCTTAGTATCTAAACTACTGCAGTGGTGTCTATCTATTTTATGTTTTTATTGTATTGGGTGTTTTTATTATATGTTTTTATTGTATTGGTAAGAACATTGTTTATTTTAGGTTTATTAGTTGTTTTTGTATTGATAAAAACATTGTTTTAGTAGAAATGCATTTACTTTTATTATCTGGTGAGGCGCTCGGGGAACAGAGTCAGGCAGGCATATAGGTCGTTGAAGAGATTTAACGTTGAATTTTTCAAAGTACACCTTGCTTGTTTATATTTTTAGAAAAATGAAACAAATAAATAGATTCGAGTTTATTAAATTTGAAACACATAAACTAAAACAAAATAAACCTAAAACAAAATAAAATCTTATAACCTATTATGTGTTCTTAAAAAAAACAATAAGGGTTGCAACATGAAATTGCGAACCAATTATTGGGT
This sequence comes from Carex parvula, assembly GCA_025461045.1. Classification (NCBI taxonomy): domain Eukaryota; kingdom Viridiplantae; phylum Streptophyta; class Magnoliopsida; order Poales; family Cyperaceae; genus Carex; species Carex parvula. The sequence goes on along the minus strand of JAJGRW010000615.1, from coordinate 53,966 downwards.
CCGCAACCACAAATGACGGCCTGGGTAATTCTGGAATTCCTAGAAATCAGTGGTATTTTGGTTTATTTTTTTTAGGAGGGTATTTTTAAATTTTTTGGGAAATTAGGATCAAAAGAAGGCAAACTAAATAAATTTGTGACGAGTACGTGTGGCGAGTATGTATCTAAATAAATTTTGACTTATACACGTAATAAATATTAAAAAGATGCATAGAATCAAAAGAAGACAAAGTATTTGATCAGAAGACAGATTTTCAATCCGAAATTTCATCTTTTAATCACAGTTGTTAACGAATCAGGACACCTAAAAGATTTGGATTAGACCGTGTTTTACTTAAGTTTATTACTGTAATTAGATTAAGTTGTCTCGATAGTTTATGAAAAGTTAAATAAAATGAGCTATTCTTCGATCAAGACCTACTTTTTAGACTAATCAAATGGTCTGAATTAGATCTTAAATTTGATATCGGTTTGAAATCTCAACGAGAATGACCGGTTCAGACCGGACCAAAATGAAAACTTTAAAAAATGAGCTATTCATTACCAGAACCGACATTCTATATTGTTCGATGTTACACTAAAATTATGCATTTATTTAAGCTAGGAAAAGCAACATTTAAAGAAAAGCCGATATTTTTATTAATACCCAAAAAAAAAAACAAATTATCAAATCCGCCCCCACCCCAAACTTATTTTTAAATCTACCCCAACCGCCTGTCCACTGGACGGTCCAATTTCCTTACCTGACCGTCCAGCGGCTGGGCGGTCCACTCTTCATAGCTGACCGCCCAGCTGCTGGGCAGTTCGCTATTATTTTTTTTTTATAATAAGGGTTTTATGTTTTAGTTTGTTTGAATGTTTTATATTAAATTGTTGTAATGATTTGTTTGAATGTTTATATTAAATTGTATGATATATATTTATTATTTGTTGACGATTATATTTTTATAATTGACGATTATTTTTATATGTTATGTAATTGTCTAGAACTAATATAATTGATTACTTTTATATTTAGTTTGTTAATGTTTAAATGTTTAAAAAACATAACGGCGCTGACGAGGGCGAGGTCCGGAGAGCTCCAACCTATGAGGTGCACGGCGCTCCCTCTGCGACGGCGGACGCCTCTGGTGAACCTCATCCACCTGCATGTCATCGTGTACGGCCTCGCGCGCCCATGAGTCCTCCCCCAGGTATAATGCATGCTCCCTATGGATCCCCGCCTGTGTACGCAACACCCACGGATCAGCCTCCCAAGTAGAAGGATACGTGGCTAGAGGCGGTGTGCCAAATATAGCAGCGGCAAAACCATCTGCAGTCTGCGTCCCACTCCCACTGGCCTCGCCGTCGTGCTGTCTGGGCTCCCATCCGCCCTCATGTCCAGTGAGGTCATCCAATGAGAAGTCAACTATGCCGGCAGCTTCATCCTGCATGTAAACAATGTTACTTTTGCTACATAGAAATAACGAATAAATTAATTAAACAATGAAGTTTTGCTACCTCAGTGAGCTGCACTGGAACTCCATACTTGTTGTAATACGCATTCCACGCGTTGTTGTTCAACACCCATTGGTGGATCGCCCAGCCCGAGTCATCATCTGTATAAATGAAGATAAATTAATAAGAATGATCTTTTAGAGAGACTTAATAATGATCATTTGTATGACATATTATTACCTGCAGGAGGTGGCGGCATCTCGTCAGCGTAGATAGGGGCTCTAGGCTGCTCCGGATCTGGTGGTGGGGCCTTTATCTCTCGCCAATTGATGTCCTCCTCAGCATCGTGCAACATACCAACGAGGTGCCCGTCCCAGCCAGAGTCCTCCACGATCGGTGCACTGTGTTGGAGCATTTGACATCCTATCGGTCTCTAACTTTTTCTCGCCATGCACACCAAGCTGTGTGCCACTCCTCTAATAGCGGTCAAAATCTGCACACAATGTATTTTCATTATTATTATTAGAAGATGAATAAATAACTATAATTTTTTAAGAATGTCAATTTCATTTAAACATACCGAACGAGCATGGATCGGGCGAAAGGCATGTAAGTCCTAGATCCATCACCCGTGAGTCTCCATCGAAGAGCATCACCATAGTCCCCCTGTAGATAAACCGTCGGCATGCCCCATCTCTGGTACCAGACTAAATATCGCAATCTCCAGGGCCCGACCGGCATAGGGGCATCAATAGCTGGAGGCGGGGTCCATAAGTGATCTCCCGGTGATGCAGCACGCTGGTAATGCTCCCAGAAACGCGTGCTCCAGTTGACCTTGGGCTTGTTGTGTTTAGTGCTGCAATATAAATTAATTAGTAACGTGTATGTCTGAACAGGTAATAAAATAGACAAACAATAAGGCAGTGGGTAGTTACCTGTGCAGCTGGAAAATCCGGGACATAGGTATCCAAGCCAAACTGACGGGGCACTCGATCAGGATAGTGGTACTCAACTATCCAGAAACATACGCACGGCCCCCGATAAAAATAGAGATCTCTCTGCTCTAATGTCAGCTGGCACAGAAGGTTCTGATCGTAGAACATACGATAGGGGTACCAGGTGATGCTCGCCTCGTGAAGCATCTGGAGCTGACTCCGGACATACAAAATCCCCACGGTCCTCCCCCTGCCTGTGTCCTCGTACGTATGGGAAGTACCCCATATGGCACCGTACCCCGGACGTCTCTCGGGGTCATCTCCCGTCCATAGCCCCGCATGAGCTGGAGGAACATGCTGACATACCGGTATATGCGACCAGGACCACTGCTGGAGTAGAAGAAGCGATCCGACAATCTGCTTGTCCGTCGCCTAAATTTTGAACATGCGGTGCACTTCTGGTAAATATGGAACCCTAATATTTGTAATAAAAAAATTAAAATATTTGTACAAACTTACCAGACAAGCATGACACAAGCCCCGGTATAAGTGGGCGAGCACGGCTCCACCCCAGTTCCACCTCGACGGCCGATCAATGTGCGTCAGCAGAGAAAGAAACATAATCGGAACTGCGTCACCGCTGGAATCGACAAACATGACGCTGCCACATAAATCCATGAAAAACACCCTCACGTACCTGCAATATAAAGTAGAGACATAAATAACTATCTTTTTTGTTGAATCCATAACATATTTTAATTTGCAACTGTTTGTGATTACCTCAGAACGGTCCGCTCGTCACGTGTATCGAGGGTGATCATATGCCGGTGGAAGTATCTACGGAGCGCCGCAAGACTAATGTAGTATTTGGAATACTGATACTCCTCCTCCTCCTCCTCTCCTTTCTTCTTCTTCTTCTTCTTCTTCTTCTGCAAGTCCGTCGGATGGGCCCCCAGCAGCTCCGGTATCATGTCCATCAGGTCCGGATGGTCTGAGACACCACCGATGGGGTCGCCATCTATCCGTAAACCCCATAAGGTGCTGACGTCACCTAGTGTGACTATCATCTCCCCAACCGGAAGGTGAAATGTATGGGTCTTCGGTCGCCATCTCTCCACCAGATCGGAAACGAGAGCCTGGTCAATATCACAGTGAGGCATGGTGGCCAACTGATACAACCCGAGATATATGATGCACTGCTCCATCAACGGGTGACAGACGTATGGTATCTCGGGGGTGCGATGCCTCACTGTCAACATCGTCGTGTCCTACATTTTACAATAATTTCAATATATACGTCTAATTATCTGTAATATTAAATAATGCTATTTAAATTAGGAATACAAATCCAACGTACCTCCATAGATGCAAGTGAGACACGGTGCCTGACATGTGTGATCCACAGAAGAGGACTAAATGTGTCAGGATGGTGAGGGGGATAATCTCCAAAGGGAGCATCTCCACCGGATGCCTCTGCACCGGATGCCTCTGCACTGGATGCCGCTGCATCGGATGACGCTGCACCGGATGACGCTGCACCGGATGCCACTGCACCAGATGCCTCTGCACCGAAATCATGTGAACTCTCCCCCGTCTCCAGAGGGGCATCCCATGCACGTCCCCGTCTAGTTCTGACCATACTACATTTCAATAAACAGAAGATTCTATCTTATAAATCCTGATTTATAAACCCTAACTTATAAACTCCAATTTTGTCAACCCTAAACCCTAATTTAACTCCTAAACCCTAATTTAACAATTCAACCCTAAACCCTAATTTAACAATTCAACCCTAATTTAACAATTCAACCCTAAACCCTAATTTAACAATTCAACCATAATTTAACAATTCAACCCTAAACCCTAATTTAACAATTCAACCCTAAACCCTAATTTAATAATTCAACCCTAAACTTGGAAACCCTAATTTTTAACAATTAAATCGCGACGGAAAAATCAACAACCCGCACACGATAATTAACAATTCAACCGTAATTTATAAACTTCAGTTTTGTCAACCCTAAACCCTAAACTACAAACTCTAATTTTAGAAACCCTAATTTTGAACAATTCAATCGTGTCGGAAAAATCAACAATCCGCACAAGATAATTAACAATTCAATTTCTACCAATCGTTCAAATGCCAATACAAGATACAAAATACAAATTAAAAAAATTATTTAGAGACTTACTCGAAAATAATCGGATTGTCGCCGAGATGGCCGAAAATTAGGGTTCGGGTGAGAGAGAGAGAGGAAAAGGGAGAGGAAGAGAGAGAGAGAGAGTGGCAAATTTGAAGAGAGAGAGGAAGAGAGGGAGAGAGAGAGAGAGAGGAAGAGAGAGAGAGAGAGGAAGAGAGGGAGAGAGAGAGGGACCACTGCTGGAGCTGGTTTCGGGCGGCGGGAGGCAGAGAAGAAAAGAGAGAGAAGAGAGATGGGCGGTTCAGGGGGGTCAGACCGCTTATAAAAAAAATAATAGCGGACCGCCCAGCAGCTGGACGGTCAGCTATGAAGAGTGGACCGCCCAGCCGCTGGGCGGTCAGCCCAGTGGACGGGCGGTTGTGGTAGATTTAAAAATAAGTTTGAGGTGGGGGCAGATTTGATAATTTGGTTTTTTTTTTTGGGTATTAATAAAAATATCGGAAAGAAAAGTCTCTATCTCAATTGTGAGCTATCAAAAGACGCTAGCATATGGTGAACTGTCCCCTTTCTTTCATTTATTGCTTTGTTGATGAGTTTGAACAGAGAACTATAAAGCTTGATATTTCTATAAACAGAACTAACCACAAATCATAAATTAATGACTTATATTACCAACTTTCTATTTTAGTCCCTTAAATTTAAATTTGTAAAAATCAATTTGATTCAGACTATTATATAGTGCTGCAGGGTCAAAGTGATACCTACGTTGGTGAACACTTTTTTGTAATTATGGTTTCATGTTGATGGAACGGGCTTATGTCTTTTTCTCAAAAAAAAAAAATATTCTCCAATAAATTTATTGACCGACTGATTTTTGATATCGCAATTTTATTAAAGACATAATAAACACAATTTTTTCAATGTAAAGTGATAATCAAAATTAATTTGAGAGAAAAATGGAGGTCTATGGCCTTCTAAATTATAATATCATGCCACTTTCTATAGGAAAAAATATTATTTTTTACTAGTATATCAAAAAATTAATTCTCGATAATCAAAATCAAAATTGATACGGGTCAAAAATGAAATTACCTAAACTAAGTAAACTTAGATCCAATCAAGTGCAGCTCAGATTAAGGTCAAATTGGTTTTTAGGTACCTCATTGCAACAAACGGTCAAACTTAAACCATTATTAGTACCACAAAAGATGCTTATCGTGCTTTAGCCTAACTAAACTATTTTTAGACGGAAAGGCGTCTAAAATGGCGGCTTTTGGGGCTTTTGCACTATTTGTGTTCATGACACATACATAGAATTCCTTTAGAAATAAAAAAAAGGATGCATAGTTGTGTGCCTTATCCCTTTGTGCTTTTGAGTTCTATTGGGTGTTCTATTTGACCCACTTTTAGGTTGCCAAATTAACAATGTACAACAATAAAGATTCCAATTGTGCTTTATAGAGCACACCGCCACACACTAATACACTATTAAACTTTAATTTACTCCCTCAGTTTTCTTATAATTTTTTATTAATATATTCTGGAGCTCAACTAGAAAATTTAAATAAGAGAGCTAAAATAAAAGAATGCTCAATGTGCTTCAACCAACTTATTTGTTTTCTCTCTCCATACCTTGAAGTAACTAAAAGCACAGAATTATAACCCGTCTTTTGTAACTGTAGATGTATGCTCCGACTAGGGGTGCTCCTGAGCCGAGTTGAGTCCGAGTTGCTAATTCAGTTCCGAGTCAGAAACTCTAATTTGGAATCAACTCGCGAGCAACTCGATTCGAAGCGAGTCGACTCGTGACTCATAATACAGTACATAGTGAGACAATCTAATTTAATTCTAACAAAAAAAATATTAAATAGTTTACCAAAATAATACACAATTACATAATGAGACAATGACCAATACATAATTAAAATTACGAAAATATCAAAATAGTACATAATTAAAAATTACCAAACAGATAAAGTCTAATAAAACAAAAAAAATAGTGCATAATTTATCAAATTACCAATTATTGTGAGAAACAGCTATAAGGCTTGGGGACGACAAAAATTAGAAATATATGGATTAGGGTTTGGTGTGAGTCCAACCGAGTTGATTCCGAACCGAGTTGGAGGTAACTTGGATTCGACTCATAAATCAACCGAGTCAGTTTCAACTCGAATTATTAGAGAGTTAAATCCGAATTGATTCCGAACTGAGTTTCGAGTCATGAGCTTTTTGTGCACCCCTAGCGCCTCCGATCGACTTGTATGTTTTCTCTCTCTCCACACACAGTGTGGATCCCCTGAAGTAACTAAATATAGATCGGATGACGAGAATCCAATCTCAAAATTTGAGATTCTAGACTACAAATACACATAATTTATGAGGAACTGAATCATATTAAAACTTTAAAGAAAAATAAAAAAAATTAATAAAATTTTAATACACATAATTGAATTTTTTTTAATTATTGAGATGGCTAAACACCCCAGATTCACCTCTTGAATATATAAATGATCTCGCTTTTCTTATTATTCAACTGAATGGATATTTTGATTGTTATCTATCATCTTTTAACAACTAACGCCGCAGGTATTAGAAATAAAAAAAAACATAGAATTATAAATGGGTTTTTTATCATTTAAATGAAGTGCATATTAAATTTGACAGAATTTGAGAATTGTTTTATAACTGATTAAAATATTGGTAAAACTTCATCATTATTCTTTCATATTAATTGCTTCATTGGAAATTAATTATCTTTTAAAATTAAAACGAATTTCATACACGTTATATTTAGATCATAACAAAATATAAGTATAGCGTTAATTTATTAATTTTGATGAGCCTTGTCTAGATTTTGCCACCACTGTATTATTTTTTTTTCAACATATTCTATTATAAAGTGCATTAGTTTTGGGGTTTGTATGTTTCTTTCTCCTTGTAGGCTTTACGATATTGAGTGATTTTTTAGTATTCATGCCATAACCTTTTTGACCTTCTATATTGATCACAATGACACGAGGGCCGGATCCAAAATTTTCGTCAGGAGCAACAAAATAGCGAATCGGATTTAAATAGCTAATCATATTCAAACTTATTAGCTAATTGGATACTAGATAAAAAAAAAAAACAATGCTCTGACTTCTATTTCTAATGTCCTGACTTCTAATGTTAATTTTCAATCAGAACTCAATGAATTTATTTTAATTTTAACTCTAAATTTAACCCAAATTACAAATTACGATTCCGGAGGGGAGACAAATACAATTTCAGGAGAGAAGGGGGGCAAATTAAAGTTGGTCCGAACCATTAGATCTCCATAAAAATTCAAAATCCAGAGAGGAGCAGTTGCCCCCTAGCTCTATGTGGGTCCGGCGGTCCGCCCCTGAATGACACAAAGTAAACAATCCAAACTGTCTTTAATCAATTTTTTGTGTTCAATTTTTAAATTAATCATAGACAAAACTAAAAAATTTGAATGGATTGAAACGTAAAATAATGTATAGTTACTAGAATTTGAACTCAAGTCGTCATAATCACAAAATGAAATTTTAACTACTAAATTACAAACACATGTTTAATATCTTTTGTGAGATGACTGAAATATTAAAAAAAATACATTATTAATATTTTTAGAGCCCTCTGGGTGGAAGGTTGCAAATTCGAAATTCAAATAAAGCAATCCCTTGTGGATATTAAATAGGTAGGTACTTTGACCTCCAACATTTACTACAAGAAATATACATTTAGAGTCAGCATTATAACATGGCTATATCTTCGTCTCTAAATATAATATTTTTTTCTTCACGGAGTCTTTCCCTTTTATAAATTTGCCTTTGTTCCTATTTCAGTATAGAGCGGAGTAGGTTCGATGTGATCTGCTTTACGATTCGTGTGATCCGCTTAAATATTCGTGCATGTTCGCTTCAATTTTCGAACTCACAGAGTAAAGAAAAACAAACTTAAAGTCCATCAAACTTAAAAGTAAGTCTGATGCTCATCAGACCTACTCCGCTCTAATTTAAGTATCCACTTGTTCTCATCACCATCCAAACCTCTTACATAGATATGCTCCGTCCCCTGCCACCACTTGAAATTTACCTTTTGAAATTACTCAAATTTTAAGTCCAATTGTAAAATTATGGATCATTCATTGCGAATCATAAAATTGTCACTCTTAACTAATTTGTTCGTAAATTAAATTGACATAAATTATTCTTAGTATTGATTCGATTTTAAATAAACTCAAATTTTAAATTACTTTAACAAGACACAAACTCCCTCTATTGATTTTGAGCCTTTTGTTTCTTTTTTGAGTTATCATTTTCAGTCTTTTGCAACTTTTATATAGTGCTAATGGCAATGCCTAATTCCACTCAGTTCTACAGAAATACCCTAAAAATAAGCATATGTACTTAACAAAAAAAATTATGTTTTTCTAAATAATATTTGTTGATCCCACTGAAGTGAATTTCTCTCTCCGACACTAACTTAATTGTTAAAAGAATGATCACAAAAAAAAAAAATAATAATAAGCGCTTCTTTATTGAAGTATTATTTTTTTTTTTACATTTTATCTCAGTTTACCCATTTTATAATAAAAAAAATTATGGCAATTAATTTCAACCATTTGATTAACAAGGGTAGTATAGAGGTTAAATATATTCCTTTTAATTATATTTTCGGTAACAAATCTTATGTAAAATTTCCTTTTCATCTTCCATATAATATTTTCCCTATTATATGCAAAAGATTCTAAACCTTTTGCCCTCTTTATGGATTAAATCTACAAATATATATTTCATATTTTTTTTTTATAAAATAACATATTATTGCTCCGGACAGTAAACTTTCTAGTTAAATTTGTAAATGAATTTATAATTGAAGAAAGATAATTAAGTAAAGAAAATTTATGTATGAGAGGTACTGAGTTAGAACTATATTATAAATGTTGGAAAAGGGAAACTATCTAATTTCAGGATTGCTCCAGCATGCTTCCATGGAATGCTCAGGTCTAACATAACATAGTCTTATTCAATAAGTTGAACAATAATTTTTTGATTGAAATTTCTGAACCACTAGATCTCTCTCAAAAATTTGTTCATCTTCATGACATAATTGGTAACTTTCTACTATACAGGAAAACAAGCATTCAATAGGATAAATACATTGATTTAGCTGGTTTGCCTTTATGCAGCACATTAGCCAGCTCTGTTCATATTTTTACCCATTAAATAACAAATTTGGAACCTTTAAAGTAACTGAAAGTTTGAGTTTGACTCCGGACCGTGCGATCAGAATCTACACGAGTATTAAAGAGGACCCTGTGAATTTTATTTCGGATCGGATTAGCTCGGATTCTGATAGGAAAGTCCAAATTCAAACTCTTAAATTTTAAATTTTAAGTTGCACATTTCATTGTTGAGTATTAAAACTTGCACTGATTTCCATATAACAAATTAATCAGAGGCTATTTTAATGGGCTTTGAAAGTCCATGAGATGGTGAGATACTGAGACCCACTGATAGTAAGATGGGGCCTCTCTTGACAAAAACTAATACCAATCAATTTTCCTTTTTCATTTTCAATCTCATAACTATAGGAAGTACTTACATTCATACCTGTTTTTAACCCCACAAAAAAGATATTCAAAAGATATGAAATGAATGTTTAGTTATACCTGTTGCTTTCACAACAACAAATTAAGGTGATAGTTGAGACATGAGAAATGATGGGTTTTAATTAAGTTGGTATGGAGGATATTAGAGATTCAGGACTTTGAACCTTTATTTTTCTAAAGAAAGAAAATATGTGGGGTCTGAGAAGAGAGAGATACATGGTAGGTATGGTATGGTATGATATTGGCAAAATATATAATTGATATTGAAAAAGTTGAAATGTATTATTGTCCAAAATGGTAAAAAATTATGATTCCATTCAAAAGATTATGATTTACAATTTGTTCTGTCCAAAATTATTCTCCATGTGACTTGCTAATTTTCTTAAAATAAAAAAAAGTATATATAAACATGACAGAAGAAACAACTGAATATAAAAACTGCTGTTGTTTTTGGTTTACAATTTTATTTGGTCAACTAAATCCCCACCGATTAAATATGGTTCCATCATTTTTTGTCTCTAATCTGGTTGACAAGTGCTATTTGTTTGGTTTGGTTTGGTTTGGTTACCACTGTTCATTCCTTAGAATCAAACAAAACAAAACAAAACAAAAGAGTAGTCCTATTTTTAGCTTAATTCAACCAAACCACTCAAATGCACATTAATTATTGCTTCATCTATCTCCCTCTAAACTTCCAATTCATAAAACTAAATTAGATGATGATAATCAGAACATAATACATCCAAAATTAAAAAAATATCAAGTCAAACAGGTCCATAGGTAAAGCCAGTATACTGAATCAGAAAAAGTATATAGAGTAACTTGGCAGCGCCTCAGCTGGATACCTTTCCAAAAGAAAGGAACAAAAGAAAAAGAAAGTGATCAAGAGTCCCTGGATGGAACCAAAGAGAACTACCAACTAACAAAAAGATTGATGCTAATTTCTTATAAACATTTATAGTGAAGACTTTCTTCTCTTTTCCATCTTGCTTTTTGTTAGAGAATAATTTCATGTTTTAGTGGAAAATGTTCTATTTCAAGGGCATAGAAAAGTCAAATATTTTCTCCTTTTCTTTTCTCTTTTTCTCCCCATTGTTATGTTCTTATGTGTTCGTTCTTTTGTAGTAATTTTTTTTTAAAAGGAGCAAAGAAAAGAAATATATTCTTATAGATGCATAAATTGGATGGTGTGTGAAAAACTGAAAGTATGTAACTTCAAAGATACATAAATTTTTCAAGTATATTGTAGATGCATAAATTGAATGTTGTAAACTTTTCTTACATTTGGATGTGTGAAAATACGAAGCCCAAGTCAAATAAAAAACAAGCCAGCAAGAAAGAAACAAATAAATAAGGCACCATTTTTTTTGTATTAAATTCTGTAACCTCCCCAATCATTCAAATCTAGTAATCTAACAGAGAAACAAACAGAACCAATACTCATCTAATTCAAAAAATTGAACAATATTATAACATTTATATTTTTGATAAAGTGATCTCAAAGATTCAAGTCTGGTATAGGAATTTAATGTTATAACTATATTAAATAACTATACAAGAGACTCTCTTTGGTCTTTCATTATTTTGTGAAAAAACAAAGAAAGAAATCATGGCCACAAATACTGTAGAAGAAATTGATTCGAATTAACAATTCTTAATTTACTCAATATTAAATAAATCCAAAATGTACTGGTAGAACTAAAAGAATCGTGATATACTGCAGATTTTCGTGTATGTACACGATATACTGCAAATTTCATCTAGTTGTTTCAATGAGATAGCTTCTGGAAACCTAAATCAGTTTGTTTTCATGCCTTTGAAATGAAAAACACAAATTGGTTAGGCCTGGTACCAGCATGTACCTGTACGATATTGGTTTTAATCACATACTAGCTTGTACCAGTAAAATATCATAACTTTGCTTCTTTTGTTTCCTCAAGTTCTTCAATTGGCCTGAGGTTGGATCCTTGTGTGATCAGATCCATCTTAAGTCTAAAAATTAATGAAACAAATTAATATCTAACCAATACCATCTTATACCCTGCCCTGCCATAGAGAGAAACCCTTCCAAATTTCTTTTATAATATATTGTAGTTTTAAATTCCAGACTAATATTCATACAGTAATCTGATAATAGTGGTAAAAAAAATGAATAAATAACACAAGTATGTTCGTACCATAACATTTCTAGATGTTTATCTCTTTTGTTCTCAAATTATAGTACAAATATCAATACTACCGTGAAGTGCGAGAAATGGAAGTATGAACTGCCAATATTACAGTCGACTTGCCTAAATTGAACACCAAATAATTCATCCATAACTAAATATCAAAGTACATGCATCCAAAAGATACAACACCCTTAATCAAAGCATGAGCTACAAACTGGGTTTTCTAAAAAACAAGTGTGAAATCCGTATTCCCATCCGATCCAGATCATGAAATTCTCTTCATTTTAGCACCTTCAAATCTTTATTATCTTCGAAGCCCTGATTAGGGGATTAGCCCTTGCAATCTCCTCCCTTCCAGCAGATTTATAATCAAAAGAGCAATCATGCATATCACTGTACCGGTGCTTTGCACAAAATAACTCACCACACCGGCACCTAAAACCAGGGATACCGACCTTTCTATTGCACATTAGGCATCTGTTACAACTTAATTTGGTACCAGAACAGTTGGTTTCTTTACCAGGTTTAGACATGGTTGCCGGGTCAGGAATACTGGTATCAGGTTTAGAAATCAGGATATCTTCATGGGGTTTAGGAATTACTGTAGATTGAGGTGGTGTAATTGAAGGAGAAGGGGATGATTTGAGAAGGTCTGATTTGTCTTCGTCAAGATTACAACTCTCTTGTGCCATCTTCAAATGAGAAATTTGAAGGTTTGGTAATTAGGAGACTTGCGATGGAAGATTTTTGAAACAGTAGTAAGCTGATAAATCGAAAGATAAAAAACGTTTCAGGTAAAAGAAGGAAACGAGATTAAAAAAGAAATTTGGATTTGGCCTCAATTTGGAGTAGATCTAAAGGTAAAGAGATATATAGTTTTAATTAAAAGGTAGATAATCAGAGACTTTCTGAGAACAATTTTCAAGACAAAAAGAAAAAGAAAAAACTATAAATCAGATGAGAGAAATAGAAAAGGCTAGGAAGAGGAAATTTTTAGGCTTGATTTGGGATAGAAATTAAAAAAGAGAGAATCAACGATTTGTGCTCAAACCGAAATCTGACACACAGAAAGAAGATGAAACCAGCTTTATCACATCAAGAGAACAAAAAACACCTTTTGTATTGGGTTCAGAGAGAAAATTGGATTCGGAGAGAAAAGACCTTGATTCAGACTTGGTAGATCAAGGTAATGGAAGCGTTGAAGCCAACTTGAAAACCAACTGTTAGCGTTAAGGAATTGAAAAATTGGGCATTTGAAACCGTGAGAAATGAGGAAATTTGGGAGAGGGGGAACAGGAGAGGATGGAAGGTAGAGGTTGGAACTGTGGAATTGGTGGAGAAAAATTTGTTGGAAAAAACCAATACTATCTTTTTGATAAACTAATATTATAATAACAAATTGTTGAGATTAATTTATTTTTTTAATTATGGTAGAATGTACCAAAATCAGTATCTTAAAATACGGTTACATGAAATGCAATGCGGCCATATAAACGTATACAATTAACAATATGTGTTCATCCAAAATATACGGATTTGAATATGTGACCGAATATACAGACCGCACATTTATTATGCCGCTGCTTACATAATATGTGGTTATGAAGATGTCATGCAATATGCACTCATATAGTATATACGAGTACATGTCGTTGAATATGTAGTGTTATGTAAAAAGTTATGTATTTATTAATAATAACTTGCATAATTTAATTTTTGTGTGGTTCATTATTATTTAAAATTCCAAAAGTATTTTGTAAATTCGTCTTTAAATTTGCATATGCAGCCGTGTACCGCATATGTGATATGTAGTGCATTTTCATATACATTTAAAATCATATTAACACTGACTCAGATAATTGTAAGGGCGCAACAAATTTTATCTCAAATCCATTATTTTACATTTTATTTAAACACATGTACGCATATATTGATTGCAAAAGGTTGTTGAATGTATTCTTGACAATAAAATTTAAATTTTCAGGTACATTTATTTTAATCTACGTAGTTGTAACATTGTTTATGGTTTATAAATGACAATAATTTTCCTAACAAAAGGGTAATATTTGTACTTTGAATTGACAAATTAGTAAACTTAATCGGTGTTCTAGCTACCAAAATATTGATCTGATGTAATTAGCAATCCTCTTCGAATTGTAGGATGTTAACATTTGGTGGTGAAATTTGGGTCTGGTTAGCAATTAGTATTTTGCAAAAAGAGGAAAGATATGTGCTTTGGGAAAAGTAATGATCCTTTTTTTTATTAATGATCACAATTTCATGATGTGATAGGAGACGAATCCACTGCTAATTCGGTAGAAAGGAGTCGACCGCATAAACAAATAAGAAGCTAAAGTCGAATCCAGAGAATCCTATGCGGTGTCTAGAGACCAGAGGTCCGTGTAACGAGTCACAAATCCACAATACTGTGTTATTTGTAGGTAAAGATAAAATATTATTTTACGTTTGGACAGGTTTATTATGTAATAACATATCTAACACGTCAATAATTCAAAATAATGATATAATTAATTAGTTTGAAAATGTTAACAATGGTTACGTCAATTTCAAGTCCTCTAGACTCATGCTTTAAGTAATATATTGGTTAATAAGTTTAAAATAAACGGCATACACTATGCAAGTAAAAATGATTAATGTGATAATTTGTGCACCTTGAAAACCGCACACAAATGAACTGATATATCAACATCTCCTGCCATGGAGGTGAATACAAACAAGGAGACAATTATCAGAATCCAGCACCAAGCCACCAAGCATATGTAATCACAGAGAAAAAAATGGACCACCAACCGGCCTCTGGTACACACATACACACCGGGACACGAAGGTTCTCTTATAACATTTGCTGTGCGATTGTTTGTGTGACACGACATGCATGTGAGACTCTGAGCTATTGTTCTCTATCGCTCATTTATTTTTATGCGGCGGTCTTGAAAATTCATGGCCTGTTTTTACATATAACTATATCAAATTGTAACAATATATGTTCTTTTGTTATGGCGACAAGGGAGACGCGCAAGTATATTAATTTTTATAAAAAAAATAACATTTATGTATGCACTTATTGATCCCCTATCAAAACAAATTTAAAAATGCATTTAAATCGAGATTGGAAGTAGATTGAGTCCACATTATATGCATTTATATCAGAACCACATGATATCCAATGAGAAACGAGTTAGTGTTAGTTAAAATCATAGCATCATTAGAGAAGGAAAAATAATACTTTATTTAAATTTAGGCTGAGCAGGTCATCCCACGTCATTCTCCTCTTCTTGAAGTTTAGAATACAGTTGTACAGTCAGATGCTGCACGAATCGCTACACCAAGGTCAAATAGAAAGTTGGCCTTTATGTTATACAGCGATGTGATGTGCAGCCATCCTGTGGTAGTTTCGACTGGATTACCCTTTTCCTGTAATGCATGCAATTCATATCTGGATGGAAACACACACACTGATGGAGAAAGATTGTTCAACGCACATCAATCAAGAACCCCACTCTACATTGATGATTACCAAATTTAACAGTAGCACTAGAGCTGAAGAAGAGATTTGGAAATGGATATATTTATTTTACTTGAATAACAACACATCTTTTTGGTATAAAATCAATCATGCTACTACCTAAACCTCAAATCTGTACAATATTTACCAATCCAGAATACCTAAACACGTGAAGATCATACCAAATGTTCCTCAACACAATCTGAATGTGGAGTGCTTTTACAATTATGAGCTTCTAATACTCTTCGCATTGCATAACGGCACCTTCATTTGCAAACAATGATAATGATTAAAAAAAACTATAACATCAAAGGATTGTTGAAAGAATATGTGGTCAGGTACAGCACAACACAGACCAGAGTAGCAGACTATTTATTAGAATACCAGTAGGGTACTATTTATTACACTTGGCTGATTTAGGTCAAACTTGTTGGGTATCATTATATTACTGTATGGGGTCAGCTCGGTATTGGTACAGTACATCCAGTACCTGCATGGTAATCAAACATACCTCCAGGGGAGATGATCAGTGAACATGTAAGGTGTGACAAGCATGTCCCGGAAGTACTCCCTTCTTGACACGTAAGCCTTAAACGGGATCTGATTGGCACCACCGAGACTCCACCATCTCCAAAGGGGAAATGCAAAGATGCCTCTTTGTTGCCTCACTATATGTATTATTGTACCGGCAAGAAACATCTCTGGTGGTTCCACCAGTACTTCCCTATAAGACGATGTTCCACAATGACTTTGACCCTCCCCCATATTAATCAAACTTGAGCTTGGAATATTAATCGGGACTATTCCATTATAAGATCTGTGGCCATTTGATATGATTTCAATTTCTGAATTCTCGGCAAATCCATTTTGCATAATACAGTTATTGGTAGGAGGGACCAATGTGACATTGTTATTATTTTCAGAAAGGTCAAGATCTGAATTGATGTGCAAAATTCTTCGAGCAAGATTCCTTAACATTACTAAGTCAGCAGAGGTGGGATCTGAGAGAGCACTGATTGCAGCTGATCTCAGCCGTAAGATTGAATTAACTGACAGCCGAGATGAGAACTCGTCGTTGCAAATTATTCTAAAATAGGGACAAAAAAACAGAGTATCAGAAAATAACATATCAGAAAAAGGGAAAACAAAGGGGGTACAACTGTAAGGTCATTTCACTTACGTGGTTATGAAATCAGAACAGGCTTCTGCTATGACAGGGTCTACACAAGGAAGAGATCCATATGCATACACATGCAAGTTACAATACCTTCCACGAAGCTGTTTAATTTCGTAAAAGTGGGGAAAAACAAAATATAAAGTAGAATGGTTATTTTAAGCTCTAATAACCTTTTATCTTCTGAGACAAACACATAGCTGACGAAAAAAATTTGAGAAAATAAAGCACAAGTATAACAGTATGGTTTGCATTCTGACCACTACATACTGGCACTGGATGTGACCTATACAAAATTTCGAACTCAAAAGAGAGAAGGAAAAATAAAAGGGAACTTACTCTAATTCCTAACAGTGTGGCAACAGCACCTCCCAAGGAATGACCAACAATTCGTAATTTGTACCCATGGCATTTACCACCTTCTCCCAACAAGGAAGTCAGAAAGCCGTTGCTTCTGGAATCTGAGTTACCTGTAATGCATTTGCAATTCTAGGGTCAAGAGACCGACATAGGCAAAATGATTAACATAGTTATCTCAAGCAATTCACTGTACTGACCGTCAATTTGCATAAACAACTCTCTGGCTGACTCCACCATGCCTCCGTGACCATAGTGTGGAAATGTTGACAAAACTTTCTCCCTTGTATTTTCTGGTAAGTGTTCACTAAAAAAAGATAATAAAACAACTAAAATTAAACTGGTTCCATTTTGCGCATTTAATTTATTTATATTTGAGGATGACTGGGGTCCATACTTGACAAGTCCATCCAAATCTTGAGAGCTCAAGTTGCATTCTCTGCACAAACCATCAGTTAACAAGTCCTCTGGCGTCTCGGTTCCACGCACAGTGATAACAATGGTTCTTTCCTCGTGTAGAGCAACCATGAAATAAGCTGCTTCACGCCTTGTCTGCAATAAGGTGATGATAATAATAGTGATAAATAAACAAAAACATTGTTTCTGATAAACAAGTAATTCAGGATATAACAAATAACCTGACAAACTCGGCCCTGCAGGAGAGCCTCTGGTTGCAATTTAACGAATCTAAGAAAAGCTGCTGCATGCCCTCTCCACCAATTGTCACCTTCTAATGCAGGACGCCTAGAAAGTTGGGTGAATAAGAGAATAAGAGATGGGCGAATCTTATACTAAATAGTTTACTATGTCAGTGTCATGTTATAATAGCTAAGGCCTAAGATGATACCTGTTACGGGTCCATGGAGTCAAGACGCCTTGTCTGTACAGCCATGCGCATGGAAACAATATAGGGTTCCTTCCAAAATCAAGAAGTGGGCCCTGAAATAAATTCAAAATAAATATCACCATGCTTGCATTACATGCAAAAACACTTTCATAAATTTTTTTTTTTTTTTGCTAGTCTTTATGTAGTTAACCGTGTAAGCAGCCTCCGCATAAGGATGGAGAACTGTTGCCTCTTGGATCAAATCTGAAGGAGCTTCTGGAAGCTCTCTCTCTGGGATAGGCATTCCCCTCTGCTTTTGTAATAGTGCAAGCCCTGGAAAAAAAAATAGATATGTTAAAATGGTTTTCATTCTTCTTCTTCTTCTTTTTATACAAGAGAATTGAACTATTAGCTAATTCACATGTGTACATAGTACATATAAAAAATGTTAAGAAGCTACTCAACCTGCAAGTAACTCCAAATGCCCAGTTCCTGATGCACGATATGCAACCAGATCACCTAAAAGCCTTGCCACTGAGTACACCTCATCTTCTTCTAACACAGTTCTTCAAAAAAAAAAAGTATAAAAAATATTAGAATAACTGTTTCAGCAAATTCACAATAAATACTAGACAGATGTGGTTGGGCAATGATAAGTTAGATGCAGTACCTGTGCTGTAAACTACAATCCTGGACTTGGTCCTGGGAGCATTATGGTAAAGAAATATAAATTTAAGCTTACACTAGATATTTGGTGGCCTGTAAGATACTCTTAACAACATTTCATAGTCCAAAAGCTAAAGGGCAAATGGATATCTTACAACTAGAATCACAGACAAGAAGTGTCTATTAACTATACTGTACCACAAATGGGGTAACAAACTTGGCTAAGAAGAATTTCACCATCATACAAATATCACGTCTGCCACATCTGGTGCCAGTATAGTAAAGGGACACAGAGGTGGAATAGAGACACACATACAGATATTTGGCTCGGCCGAGACAACACAAAGCCTCTCTAATGCCATGGTCAAAGACCTCCCTATAATAAGCCTTCCATGCCGAGTCGTGAGTTGAGTAAAAAGAGCGCCACCTCAGTATGTCGGACCCAGTAAAAAATTGTATAATTACCACAAACCAATCAAATATCAGGAAAGAAATTGCAGCGTAATGCCTCCATGTTTTACTAGCTGTGTCCTGTCCTACCATTCACCAACAAGAACAACAAAAACATATGAATGGGCAAATAAAATGAATATGAAATTAGATGTTATTTTATGTGCATCCCAGCAAACAAAGCATGCACCTATATGCATTGACAGGCCAACAGGACATGGATCATGTTTACCATGATAAAGCAGTTACAAAATCACACTAGACATATAAAAGAAGTTCCATGACAGGCCAACAGAATATGAAATTTCTTGTGTTTCTTATGTTCACACTGATTCCTATGTTTTAGAGAGATATACATGATGATTGTAGCTTTAAAAATTACAGTATATAAATCTTGATTTAAGATTTTGTAGGGGCACTCATTGAACTTTCAAAAGAAAAGCGAAGCAGAAATTTTGATTCAATCCAATTTACAGTTTCCTAACTTTAACATTAGATCTGGACTGTGCAAGTGTGTGTGTAAGTGAGAGAGAGAGACAGAGACAGAAACAGAAACAGAGATTAGTACATACCGAGAAAGCAAGCAGTGGTTATTGCTTCACGGGTAAGGTTAGTGAACACGATAAAGGTAAGATAAGCTGCTCCCAAAAATTGTAAACCAGTAATGGCCATGCCGAATCTAGTCCAGTATAGCCATCGTCTGTATCTAACCTGTCAATAAGATACCTGAGAATTACTTGACCAAATATTCAGTGAACAGTTCCATCTCGATAACTATACCTGTTTTTCAAGTTACAATGTGAAGGAAGTAGACTGAGATATTCAGCAGATCTGATAGTCACCACGTATTAGAACTTTTAAATAAAAAATTGAGTACATTACTAGGCATCTTAAGGAATGCAGAGCAATACAGATGAGGACTACAACAAAAGTTATCTGGTCTTTTAACATACAGATTAGGGACTTGTGTATTACTATCTATCTAATCTAATAGTTGCTGGAACAAGGCTGATTCCCATTCCATGGATTGCTCTAATCTAATTCGCCAACTCACTTGTCTACTTGATCCCAAAGACCCAACCTTTCCCACACTAAGCAGACTGGCGAACACAGAATTGAGCTTCACTTCCCAATTAAAAAGAAACAAAAACAACCTACTCTTCTCTCATGGCGAATAACAGCATCCACGGCAATGGACTCATCCATGGAGCGGCTCATAATCGTCTCAGCAGCGGCATGTTGCGCTTTACCAGCAATGACCATGGCCAAAATCTTCACACCCGCCATAAAAGGTGCGAGCGCGAACGGGATCTTAACCTGGTAAGAACAATCCGAGACGATCGAAACCAGTAGAAGCGCACCAAAGAGAAGAATTCCCAAATTGGAGATTCCCACGACGAGAGAACCAAATCTGAACATGCGGAGCTTGGAGAAGAGACTGCGCCTATGTATGGCGAGATCCGCCATGGTAGGGAGAAGAGGTAGCGGTTTTGCGCGGGATCGGGATCGGAGGAATCCGCGCGAGAGGAAAGGGAGGAGATTCGGAATTTTGGGGAAGCGTCGGGGTCTTTTAGACATTTTACAAGTCGAGAAGGTGGCAGTAGGAAGAGAAATGGAGAACAGACTATCAGTAGGACACTAGAAGTGAGACGATTTGTGTAGTTCGAATGTTGGGCTTCGTTGGATCATTGATTGGTTGGTGTACTTGTGGGACCTGTTCTGCAGAAGCCCAGTAGCTCACTCGTATAATAAGAGAGAATACTGTAATTGTTTTGAATTTTTGGATTAGCCAACACAAATAATTTTTGTGGCCGTCGTAGAATTTCCGAATTCTAGAATATACTATTTATTGTGGTGGCGCTATGCTACATTTTCCGGCATGAATAATTATTCAAGATCTTATATTTTCAAATTCCAAACAACAAATCCGAATTCTACAAATAATGAACATATCTCAATTTTGTAAATAAATTTAAAATCTAATTTAATGTGTATGCATTGCCTGTGAACCCACAAAAGGATAAAAACTGTCCTTCGGAAGTTGGTTTCTAAATTATCAGGCATGAAATAAAAGTGAGTTTATAAATATTTTTGGGAACCTGAGTGTACGGTGGCAAAATATTGTTCGTTTTAACTTGCTGCCTTCGACTGCTTGTTCAGCTTTTTGTATAAATATGTACGCATTTTGTAATTTTTTTATCCTACAAAAGCTAAACTTAGCAAGGTTTAGACAATCGTAATCACTGGTTTAAAAAGGAAACGCAAATATTTTAACTAAGCAGTTCTCATTAGCTAATATCTAATCTCAGAAGAAATTTCCAATAGAGAACGCACAGCCAAAACATTACACGAATATGTAGGCATGTAGCAACAAGACATAATTTGTATTTACCTGAAGTCTCCCGCCTGAAAATCTCACATGCGGGTCCCACTCCCACTCCATTTTCATTTTCAGAGGCTGCAGCTATATATCGCAATTGCAGTGACCTCCTGTGCCCTCCCCATTGCCACCATGGCCACCACCTGGACCGCAGCCAAATCACCCAACAATGCCATCAATCATCACCTTCACCTTCTTTCTCAGACTACATTGTCTTAAGGGAAGCCATGCAAATGCAATGGCTGCACCAAACACCGCCACAGCAGAGTTAGACAAACCCAACAAAATTGCGGCCGGCCGTATTATGTGAATGCGGGATAATGGCGCCATATATGGTTAATGATTGGAAACCATTCAAACTAGCAATGCATGGTGTGAGAAGTTTATATCATTGGTGTTTTACTAGGTTTGCTTGGGACCTAGGTTTTGAAGTAGCTTGTGGGGTATTGTTTGGG
The DNA here is from genome assembly GCA_025461045.1 of Carex parvula. Taxonomy (NCBI): domain Eukaryota; kingdom Viridiplantae; phylum Streptophyta; class Magnoliopsida; order Poales; family Cyperaceae; genus Carex; species Carex parvula. The sequence continues at coordinate 31,829 of JAJGRW010000615.1, read as the reverse complement.
CAAATGGTAGAGTGTAACAGGAGAAGTCTCTTCTTAGGGGCTGTTCTTAGGTTGATATCCTCTCCATTTCACAAGGGAAAGGAGAGCACCTTATTAAGTAGATTACTTGGTTCTATAACATTATCCCAATGAAGATTTCCACATCAATTGATTTGATGATATCTAGATGGATATCACACTGTAGGGATCTTTTATACTCAAACATACACATTATGCAATGTTTATAAACTTGCGCAAAAGGAATGTTCAAGGTGATTTTAAATCATAACATACGAGTACTAAGTCCATTGTTTATTTTACCAGTTCATAGGTTCAAAATCATACTACTTTATCATGCATACAAATTATAACAAGTACATAAATTAATTTTATGCAAGGAATTCCCTTGGATCGGTGACAAAACCCGTCAACGCTGAAGCAGCAGCTGTGTAAGGTGAGGCAAGATAAATTTGGCCTTCTTTATGTCCCATCCTTCCCGGAAAATTTCTATTTGTTGTGGATACACACACCTGCATGTTTTGAAAAAAGTGAAAAGATGAAATAGAACAAAAAACCACTGGGTATCTTTCTTTTCAACCAATACCAGCCTCTTAAAATTATTTTCACTAAGGGCCCGTTCAATGGCACCCTTAAATTTCAGAAGCTGTTTGTGTAAACCTTCGGAGAAATTTGCGGAAGTGATATTGTAAGTTCAAATTCCAGTGAAGACATAATAAGTAGGCCAAGTTTAAGACATGTATAAAAGCTTAAAATAAGCGTGTAGAGAACTTACCATAGGCTCGTTCATGCGTGCATAGGTGTCACGGGGCCCACCCAAACAGGCGCCACAATTCGGGCTGGCTGGGGTGTCGCAGCCTGCCTCTTCAAAAATCTGAGAACAGGTCTTACCTCCTGATCCTGGTACTGGCAAACTGTATAAATCCATCCACACCTATATGTAGGTACATACATATACAAAGGTTTTGCTAAATCATTTTTCAAATCCAAAAAAGAGAAAAATCTAATAACAATTGCAGATCAAATACCGATACATCTCTAAAAACTCTTAATCATAACAAAAGATTAATTGGATTAGGGTTGAAAAAATTATCAAATATATTGAATTAACAGGGTATACTAGACCAGAAAAAAGGAATAGTGCAGCTATAAGAAGCACAATTTGGAGGCCAAAAAATTACCCCTTCCAAGATGTATCCAAGTATATTACCTTTTGTGTTGCCGGAACGAGAAAAGTGGGGACTTTAACCTTCTTCCCCTGGGAAATGAAATTAAATTGAGTTATTTAGTTTAGGCACAATACTAACTAGAGAGAGAGAGACTGAAAGGGCTTTTAGGATGTAGATGATGTTCAGGGATTTTTGATTAAGAGTTATATAGTTTTGATCGCACGTGTTGTAAACTTTCTTTTACATTAATATAACCTTTGGCGGCCACTGCCAAATATTTCAGAGAGAGAGAGAGAGAGAGAGAAAGCTACTTACTGAAGATAGAAAAACCCTAGCCGCTGCCATAAAGTCCTCAGTTTTTCCACCAGTGCATGAGCCAATATAGACCCGGTCTATTTTCACATCCCTGCACTCCCTCGCTAGGGCACGGTTGTCAGGTGAATGCGGCTGAAATTATTAAAATTAAAAACAATTACACGTATCTGTTATACTTCTAAACAAGAATTCTCAAAAAATATCTGTATATTTACCTTTGCAACCACAGGTTCCAAACTGGATACGTCAAACTTGTAGTCAGCAATAAATCTGTAACATAACATTCACTGAGATGATAGATGAAAGTCTCAGTATGTAATACAATAACTAGTATTCAATCAAACTACCTACCTAGCATTCGCATCGCTGTAGAGAGGTTCGTATTTGACAGTAGTCTTATCCTACAACAAAAAGAGAAAGTTTATTGGTTCTATCTTAAAAATAGATTATAAATTTTCTATTTTTCTCTGATGACCTTTCATCGCAATGTATTATAAGAATTAGGATAGGTACTGCTCAACTGGTACAAAAGTTACCTCAAGGTACTTAAATGTGGTCTCATCGGGCGGTACAACTCCATTCTTTCCACCAGCTTCAATTACCATGTTGCACAGTGTCATCCTCTCTTCCATCTTCATTAGAAAATTTATGAAGAAAATTATAACTGAGCTTTAAGCTTCTTTTTCATTTCTTACAAATTTTATTAAAACAGAATCAGCTAGAAGAAGAGATACGTTTAAACTGTCAACAGTAGAACCCACAAACTCCATTGATTTGTATGTTGCTCCAGATACAGTAATTTCACCAATGATCTGCCAAGCATAACGACAAGCACTGTAAGATTTGAAAAAAATTAAATCGACAAAATCACTGTATAATTATGCAAAATAGTTATAAAGAAGGTTTAAAGAGCATAAACAAAGACTTACGTGCAAGATTAAATCTTTTGCAAGTAAATAAGGAGGCATTTCTCCATCCAGCACAAACCTCAAAGTAGGTGGTACCTGAATTCCCAGAAAAAAAAAAAGGAGAGAGAAAGAAGAAGAAAATCACAACCCAATCTGAATCATTTCTTATTTTTTGACATAAGATATTTTCAATTATGAGATTAGGATAAAATTACCTTTAAAAGTGCCTTTCCCGTGCCCAAGACAAAGCCAGCATCAGTGTTGCCGATTCCGGTTGCGAATTGGCCAAATGCACCAGCATTGCATGTGTGAGAATCAGTGCCCAGTAAAACCTACATAGGATGATAAAAACTAAATTTTTCTACAGCATGAGAATGACAACATAATGACAGCCACTGTCAAGTTTCTCAAAAATAAAAAAAATAGAAAAAAGAGAGAACGACAACATAATATAAATATAATCAAATTAGAAATATTCATACCTCTCCAGGTCGGCAGTGACCTTCTTGTGCTAGTGCGATGTGGCATACCCCTTTATAATCCGGATTCGCCTAATTTAAATTTTGAACATTAAGAAAATGAACATCAGGAACATAAAGGAACATGAAGGATGCAGTGCATATATAGTTTTATATACCCACATCAGTACCAGTTTTGTACCATATTATAAATTGTCTATGGGTTTTTCTCAAAAAAAAAAAAGAGAAGAAGAAAAAGAGGGAATAAATGGTAAACTTGGCAGCTATAACTTACAGCCTTGATTAAGGCTGAAAAGGTGTGATATTGAACCAAATCAAAGTTATTTAGAATATCAAAATAACAAAAAAATACAAAATACCCTGAAGTTGCTAAGATCCTTGATATCATAGAAGTACTTGATGTTCTGTTCAGCACAAAATTCACGCAAAATGTCGACATTTCTGTTAGCACGCTCATCCTTGGTGAATATGTAGTGCTCTGGTATTATTACGACCTTTTCTCTGTCCCACACCTGGTGGTTTCATGCATAAACAAATTAAACAACCGTTACATAAAGCATATTGTTTATTAGTCAAATAAATGGTTTGGCTTTGAAATCACACAAGACATCTCCGTAGTTCGGAAAGATGAGCCTAAAACTAAAAATAAGGTAAGTTAAAGCGAATAATGAATAATCTGTCGTTCATTTGTTTAAATTAACTTAAAAGAACCCACTTCATTATTGGTAGACATTGCAAAAGGGGATACAGAATATAGATTGGTTTTATTCTAATTTAATTATTGCTATCATGCAAAAGGAGGGGATTCTTTAGAAGTAGGAGCGAAATTTCAATCTGTTCCAGTGGCTGAGTATTTAAATGCAAAATATCCAAAAGTTCAAAACTACTGATGCTATCTGCAAATAATGCTGAATATCAGGTATGATTTGCAGAACCCCAAAAGAGTTTTTACAATCTCTAAAGCAACAATATATCAATAGAACTTAATGCCTGACAAAATTTAACATCCTTGGTAACTACCTTCGCATTTTGGCCAAACTCTCTCTTGAAAATGCCGAAGGTGCCAGGCCCACACACGTCATGGGTCATCAAGACATCCACATTGACCCAAATATTCTCCCCTGGTTCCAATGTTGCATTATCTGACGCCTTAGCCAATATTTTCTCTGTCATAGTCATCCCATGCTTCACCTAAAGCAACAGGTATTACAGTTTAATTTTGGTTTTAAGTAAACAAGGAAGAATATCATGTGAGCTTGCACAATATGAAAATCACATACATGCACAAATAAATGTATCACATATGGTCTCTCCCCTAACATGAAGTAGGACATGCAACCATAAGTTAAAAGATGTAAGCCCCCAACTGTCTCATCTGTGTATAAATGGATCTGAGGAGGAATTGTCTAGGAAACTTTCTGAATAAGCAATTAAAAGGAGTTATATTTATTATTTTCTTCCTCTAAAGTTTCTTTAACCTGTATTTTTCTTTTTCTTTTGATGACATGTGATTTTACCTATGTTTGGAATTGTAGGGTTATGTATGACATTATGTACAAAATTCTACCCAAAAAGAAAAAAAAAAAAAAAGAGGAAGAAAAGTAGAAAACTCAACTGAGCCAGTGGTTGAAGGGGCACGAGTTGGCTGAGCTGGCGCCATAACAGCAAGAGTCTTGCAAAGAGCATTTGTTCTACTTTTGTATAATCTAATTGAAGGATTAAAGGGGCATTTTACACCACTTCCCTTCTGAAAAAAAAAAAAAAAAAAAAAGCTAAAAAGGATGGAAATCATCTAAATCCTGTACGAAGACCCCCATAGCATATCAAGACAAGGTGATATGTTCAAAATCAATTGATGAAAAGGCTGACCTGTGCACTGAATATAGCGGAGTGATGAGAGCTGACAAAGGAAGCCATCGTTTACTCTCTATGAACTTATTTTGTTAATTGATCAATTAAAAGAGACGATCTCTGCTTATAAGTAGCTGAAGTGGAGTGAAGAGAGGAGACGGGTTTGAAACGCAAGTCCTGAAGCCGCGACGTGGAGACCACAATTGTTGAAAAAATAAAAAGAGTGTCGAAACTTGGAATCCAAGAAGACGAAACCTCACAGAAACTGGAGACCTCCTGCACATTGTCTCATCGGGCAATGAGCCGCAATACGGCCCAAATGGAGAAGCACCTTTTCATTTTTTAGTTTTTACAGAGATTCAAGGGCCCATATGTGCAATGGGCCAGAAATATTCAAATTAAAATAAAGAACCAAAATATGAGCCTAAACAGATCAAAATCCCACTATGTTCATTAAATTCTCAAAAAAATAGTACCGGCAAAACTTAACAAGATTGACAAATCCGTCGAAATAAAAACATGCAGAGAATTTATTTATGTCCCACTCTATAGCTCAGTCTTTATATTTAGTTACGTAGCGTTAACCCAGGAAATTATAACACTAATAATAAACAGTCCATGTCCTCTGATGATACAATACAACATATGACAAGTCGCTCCATAATACTCTCACAGGAATTCTCGTGGGTCGGTGACGTAACCTGTTAAGGCAGAGGCAGCAGCTGTGTAAGGTGAGGCGAGATATATCTGCCCTTCTTTATGCCCCATTCTTCCTGGGAAGTTTCTATTTGTTGTAGAAACACATACCTGAAATTTAACCGTCAATGCAAGAAGTAAGAAGCAAAACATTAACAAACTTTATTCAAAGATCTCTTTTGTACTGATAATATGGCTGGACATTGTTTCTTAATGCATTGTTTTGGGTAGCACATCCAAAACCTCATACTTCCCGCTATAACCAAAAGTATAATGAAATTACCCATTAAACAAGATATATATTGCCCTCAACCTTGATTTCTGGCCTATTGAGGTATTGCAACTATACAGTTGACACAAACTTCTTTCACATTTTATAAGACCTTTTTGCACTTTAAAAAAAAATAAAGTAAATTAAGACAAGAAATACCATAGGTTCATTCATGCGAGCATAAGTATCACGAGGCCCACCCAAACAGGCCCCACAACTAGGGCTAGCTGGTGTGTCGCACCCAGCCTCCTCAAAAATCTGAGAGCAAGTTTTCCCTCCTGATCCTGGCACTGGAAGGGTATACAGATCTACCCATACCTAAGAAATAATAAAGAAGTAAATGCTGATACAAATTCAATTTTGGCAATAGATAGGTAACTCAGATGTTTTTTTTTTTATTATTTTGAAATGATATATTACCTTCTGAGTTGCAGGGACAAGGAAAGTGGGGACCTTGGCCTTCTTTCCCTGTTTTAAGTTAAATGATAATCAAATTAGTATATCTACTAACAAGTAAACATATATACACAAGCTACAAATCTGCAAAAAGTGCAACATGCCATATGGAACAGCAATATTTGATATCAGAATATATTAAAACCGCTCTTGAGAAACATGAAAGATGGACCATATAAACATCACAAATTAAAATACATAAAGAGGAAAAAGAAAACCAAAAATTAATATGACGATACAAGTCAATCACATGTATTATGTCAAATACCTAGCCAATTGCTGGGTAACCGTTTATGGCACAATATGACACTGCACTCTCTTTCTACACACAAAATATCAGATACTGTGCAAATAATTATATATATTATATAATGAACTCAGAAGCTACTCACAGAGGCTAGGAAAACTTTAGCAGCAGCCATGAAATCTTCGGTCTTTCCGCCGGTGCATGAACCGATATACACACGGTCTATTTTCACATCCTTGCACTCTCTTGCTAGAGCGCGATTGTCAGGCGAATGTGGCTGGAGTATCAAAAGAAAATCAGATATATCATCCACTGTAAGAGAATATATTTATATGTAGCATATGTAAGGTGGCAAGAGTACCTTGGCAACAACTGGTTCCAGCTTGGATACATCAAATCTGTACTCGTTGATAAATCTAAGTTGATAATGCATATAAGAGGTCAGCAGAGAAAAAATTGCAAGCAACTTAACCAGCATTACCAAGTGAAATATATTGTCATACATGTAAACTTACCTTGCAGTTTCATCACTGTAGACCGGTTCGTAATTAACAGATGTCTTACCCTGCACCATGAACAAAAATCAGTGTTCTAAATAGCATGCTATAGCAGCGCTATAGCGTTTTTCAGACCTTAAACGCTAAGCTATGGGATAAAAATGCGCTATTTCTGCTACAACCGCTATAGTGGTAATAGCGGTCCGCTAAAGCGCATAGCGTGAAGCGCAAATAGTGCACACTATGCTACATAGGCTTTTATTTCAGGGCCCAAATTGAAACTTTCTTTTAAGGACTAATTTTTTTAAGCCCCATATTGATTTTGCTTCTAAATTGAAAAATATAGATAGTTTATGACATGATGCTTAGGTTATTTTGAATAGAAAAAAAATATTTAATTTATCAGTTTATGTCATGATGCTTAGGTTATTTTGAATAAAAAAAGATAAATAGAAATTTGGATTTTGCATTGGTTCAATATGAATATTATAATTTCTTAATCAATTTGGTGTTACTTGTTTGCTCTATGAGACTTTAGATAATATTGATAATTAGTAGAATTACAAAATATAATTTTTGAAAAAAAAAAAACGCTATGTAGGATAGCTTTCACTATAGCTATGCTATTCGCGATAGCTTTTTTTTAACCTACCCGCGATGATGCGATAATCGTTATTTAGAACCTTGACAAAAATCCATTACTATCTTTGTGTAAATCCTAAATACACTTGTCCAAGAAATGAGGCATTTTAATGCCATAAAATCTAGAATATGACATTCAAATGATCAAATAAATTTTTATTCATGATTAATGCATAAGAAACAGATATAGTTTTAGTAGGGCAAGTTCTCATACCTCAAGGTACTTAAATGTAGTTTCGTCAGATGGAACAACTCCGTTCTTGCCACCAGCTTCAACAACCATATTGCACAATGTCATTCTCTCTTCCATCTTCAAAGCAAAAATAAATTTCAGTGAAACTTTCACTCACATTCTAATCTTATAATATATAGGAAATAAGGAGGTGTACATTTAAACTTTCAACAGTTGAACCAACAAACTCCATGGATTTGTAGGTTGCGCCAGCCACAGTAATTTCACCAATAATCTGAATAATTGAATAGGGGTTAAAATCAGTTAAATTTCAAACATGATAACAAGTTTTAAGCAAGATTCATGTCTTCATTAATCATACAAATAAAAGATGATGACAGACCCTTGATGCATTATCAAGTATCTTATCACGTAAAAATTTGATAGACAGATTATCTATGCATGCGAACAAGTGTAATCTTATTTATTGTTAAACTTTGTGACCTTATTCAATGAACTTATCAAATATCTCAATTGTCAAAAAAATATCCCATCAAATATACATCATCAATTTGCACAATTAAATTAAATACTATAAACAATAATAAATTGAAAAGCTTTTACACATAAATGGTTCACTGTGAAAAAGAAAGAGATCTCACTTGCAAGATCAAATCCTTTGCAAGTAAATAGTGAGGCATTTCTCCATCCAGCACAAACCTCATTGTAGGTGGTACCTAAATGGAAACCAATCAAGTCCATGAGATTTGCAAACTAGAGTTTTGTACTTCTGTTCCAAAAAATGAAGTGTCCTAAACCTTTAATAGAAGCTTTCCAGCACCCATAACAAAGCCTGCATCAGTATTTCCAATCCCAGTTGCAAATTGGCCAAATGCACCAGCATTACACGTGTGCGAATCAGTGCCGAGTAAAACCTGCAGAAAACTTTTCCCTTTAACTAATTTAAAACATATTTTGAAATTTGAAGACAACTACTAATTGAATGCTCACCTCTCCAGGACGGCAGTGACCTTCTTGAGCAAGTGCAACATGACAGACACCTTTGTAATCTGGATTAACCTACAGCTCCATTATTTTTCAGGGGAGCTCAGCAAAGGCCAAACAATATAATTATAAGAGGGAACTGAAATCTCCAGATGAAACCTTATACCTTAAAGTTACTTAAGTCCTTGATATCATAGAAATACTTGATGTTTTGTTCCAAGCAAAAATCACGCAAAATATCGACATTCCGGTTGGCACGCTCATCGGAGGTGAATATGTAGTGATCCGGTATTATTACTATCTTCTCTCTGTCCCAAACCTGGCAAAACAGTCATCGCTTTTATTATGGAAAGTCATATCAGTGTAACCAAAACACAGAGATATATTTAACATCACACAGCAGACAATTTGTACTGTACTAAATAATATGGCACAAACCTTCTCTGTTCCTTTTTTTTCTTTTTCTTTTATCGTGCAACACTAAATCCCAGCAATAAAACTATCATGAACCAACTGGTATAGAATTCTAGAAACCACTGAGACAACAAACCTTTGCATTTTCACCAAACTCTTTCTTGAAAATGCCAATGGTACCAGGTCCACACACATCATGAGTCATCAATACATCTATGTTAACCCAAATGTTTTCTCCAGGCTCCAATTTTGCTCTATCTGAGGACTTTGCCAAGATCTTCTCTGTCATTGTCATCCCATGTTTCACCTATCAGTATAAACAGGTTATGAGCTAACTAGAACCAAACTCAGTTACAGAAAACTTTGCAGATAGACCTTTACAGGTTGTAAAATGAATAGCTTATGTAGATAAAACCTAAGTAACTTATTCATGTAATATCCCATTTAAACCTTTTATTCTCAAGTTTTGCAATAGCAACCATGTGTCGTTTAGAGGCATAACTGTGGGTATCCCATAAGGTGTAATTTCAAAGAAGCAACATCAACTCTATTCTGCGAATTGTTCGTTTTATTTATGCAATCCATGTTTGCTTTAGTTAAATTTGACCAACAAATGTGAAATATATACAGAATAGAACAGGAAAACATGTCAAAAAGAAAAAAGAACAAAAACTGAACTGAACCGGTGGTGGCAGGAGCACGGGACGGTTGAGTTGGTGCAATTACTGCAAGAACCTTGTTCAGGGAATGCTTTCGACATCTGTGAGCGCTAATTGATGGAGAAAATGAAGATCTCACACCAATTTCCTTCTAAAATGAATGAAAAAAAAGAAGAAGTTAATACCAGATACTTCTACCTGCAATTTATAAAAAATCATTTGCATGAAAAAAATTAAGGGAAAATTCTAAGTTGGCAAATTTATTTTTCCACTCTTTTTCAGCTTCTTTTTCTTTTCATAGTAGGCAAACAACACTCCATTTTCATTAAGAGTAAAAATCTGTACATGAAACAGAAACTAATGAAATACAGAGTAAAAACTCTAAAAGTGGGTGCAGACGCTTCTAATAAATGATACAAGCCTTCAAGTACAACAGTGGTACAATCTGTGCTAGAGCACACTCAGTGGAGGATGCGAGAAGGCCAAGAGGAGATTTTAATTTGATGTATTGTATATTATTGTGTGGTTATATGGCATATAAATATTTGTAATAATTAGGAAACTCTAGGTGTGTAAATACTTCTTTCTTTTGGGCACTGAGCCCTCTAACCTAAATAAGTAAAAAAATCTAAAAGGTAATTTGGAGACCCAAATCCCACAAATTAGGAACCCTAAATAACAAACATTAGCTGTGGTAGGTAGTGATGGTTGCAACTTCAAAGCGGATAAGAAGAAAAAGCAAACTCAAGCATAGAGAAACTCCACAGTATGAGCAGAGAGAAACTCATTAAGGACTATGACAGTCCCCCCAATATTATTCTCACACGGCACTCAATTTATTTAAGCAAAACCAGTGGTCATATAGGCTTATCATCAAACACCTTATGTGCACGGAAAATGTGCATAATTTGGGTGTATAAGTTGAGCAAAGAATGCTGGGTAAGTGGGTATGACCGGGGTAAAGGCAGCCCAAGTGGTTGAGGGAGAACACTTGGGGTTGCATTGCTCACAGAGACAATTCATCAAGCACATGGTGTGCATAGGGAGCTGCCCAATAACTAAACTAGAAACGAACTCCGTCCATGGTGGCTAGTATTCATGCTAACAAGCTTAAAAAAAGAAAGGAGACATTAGGAGAGTGACAGACCTTTGCACCAAAGAAGGCGGCGTGAGGCGGGACAACGGTCGTCGCCATTAGATAATAGAAAGCTCCTATGTCGGTATAATGAAGTTCAAATTGGCTCAAAACTTGGCTAAAATGGAGAACGGTGGTTCGGGAATTAACAGAGGGAAGAAGAAAAAAGGAAGTGAATAATCGGAGAAATCCCAGCAGTCTTTGCACACAAGAGGGAGAGTCGCGTTTCCTCCACAAATCTGGGGGAAAGTAAGTTTGCTTTGTCTCCAGTCAATTGATAAACGGAGCTTCCTGGATCTTTTTAAGTGAAGACGAAGGATTCCTACAGTCTGTTTGGAACTGGAGATGATATGGGAAAGTAATTAGACTTGTGACGTGGCATCAAGCGATTAGGTTAAGCACGGAGCATTAGTCAAAGTTGTGATGTTGATGGCTGTTGCGGAATTGAGGAGGCGGTTTAACAAAACTGTAGTACTGGACCAAGTGTTACCTGTTAGGGAAGTCCTTGTCGGATTGGATCAACAGATCAGGATCCGTTAAAGATACAAAATGCTTACTGGACTGTCAAATGGATATTTCTTTAGGAGAAATACGAAAACTGAGGCCCAAATTGATATGGCCCAATTGGAAGTTACAAAAATATATAATATCCTTTCAAGTAGAAGATAGCAGGTTAGAAATCTCAATAAAAAAATCTCTTATTGTATGAAATAGTTGGATGACTTAAATTACAATCTTTATTAATTAAAATATATATTTTTTATTTATCGTAGTACTTCTCGTCACTTTATTTATTTTTATTTATTTCTCGCATAGTATAGTACCGTCTCAATTAATGGTTAGGTCGGGCAGTTTGGAAATTATTACATTTTTTTTTTTTTTTGCGTTTTTAGAGCACCTGTATTTTTACAATGAAACTAAATACAATTGTCATATAAATAAAAAATTAACCTAAAAACACTTTTATATTTTTTAATTAATTACAACTATTACGCTGGATTATAAATTGTAAATTGAAGTTTAATGTTGAAATAACAATTAACAATTGACAAAGAAGAATTTATAATTGTGTCAATGTGAATCAGTGTAGTTAAAAACGATTGTTTAGCCTGGCTAATTAGCCGATTAGTCGCTGACGGTGATCAAATCATTACCGAATGGTTCGTTTCCGTCTATACGGCAAATTAGTTTGTCATTATTATTATTATTTTTGTGCATTTATCTGTTATAAATATTGTACTTTGCCTTGAGTTTTTCTAAATGATAATATTATAAAATTTTATTAGTTAACAATGAAACTAAGTTAAAATAAGTTTATTTGATAAGTTGGATGAGTTAAATTAATCATTTTTAATAATTATAAGTATATGCTCATAACTTTAATTAAAACGCAAACTTACCTGCAAATTTTCGATAAATTGGCCGCATACCGATTAATCATTTAACGGTACCTCGTCCATCCGACGAGCGTATACCGTTAATACAACCGATGTGAATATTAAAAAGTGATTTCTTTTAAAAATAGATTGTTACTTCTTGAAAATTAATAAATAAATTATCTCGTTGAACTGAAAATTAGAATAAAAAATTCAATATAGATTCTCATCTAGATTGCTCCGTTGCAAATACATCAAAAAAAAAAAAAATTAAGTCCGGGGATTCTATTGTCCAAGTTTTTTTTCATTATTTTTTTGTTATTGTCGTTGCAGAAAGAACTTTGGATTTCCATGGAGTTGTTCTGAAAAAAAAAAAAAGCAACATATAGAAGATTAAATATTAATCCGCGCTAAAGAGGGATTGATCGGTAAGCTAAAGAAAGAAGTAGGGGATTAAGATAGCTAAAGGAAGCTAAAGGAAGAGGGGAGGTGACTTAAGGAAAGAGCAAGGGATTAAGATTCAGACAAAAGGAGGCTAAAAAAGGTTGTCTTAATCAACACTAAGGAACCGGTGTTCGGCAGGATTAAACGGCTAAGGAAGCTAAAGAAAGCTCATTTAGCCTTAAGGAGGCTTAAGGGGGCCCTTGCCGAACAAGTACCATAGGTGTATCTTTGATATAGTTCTATGAGCATTATTTCAATATCTCAGTGGAACACCGGATGTTTGCACTGCTCCATTTTATTAGTTGGATGTGAAAACTTAGAAACTAATTCATTGTCATTACAAAGCAGAGGCTGATTCCAATGCCTTTATTTTATTTTGTCTCCATTATATTTTTATTTTTAAAATTACAATAAATTTAAATTGAAAATTTAAATATCAAAATAAAACAGTTAGATACAATTTATATCATTTTCTCTGTGCACACGTAAGAGATCACGATAGTTTCGTTTTGTTTTTATTAGTATCAAGAGATTGTAAAAATAATTGATATGGATAAATTCTGGATGTTGATTTTTCAAGTTATTAATTCATATAAAATCAAGATAAAAAATTGATAATTTTGTATGTGCACGTAAAGAAAATAACTTAGATCGCATAACGATTTTATTTTGACTTAAATAGGCACCATAACTATAATGGAGAATGTTATATTTTTGGTTGGTCAATGTTACGAAGTACCTCTCTTTTTTTTTTTTTTTTTTAAACATTTTTTTTCAAACTTTTTGACAAAATATTTTCTCTTTCTTTTCTTTTTGTTTTTTTCTTCTACAATTTTATTTATGATAATGTCGATAAGAATTCTGAATTTTTTATAAACTTGATAACTCTAATATTTTAATGAATTCTCTTCTGCAAATATGTTGTCCAATGTGTTAGATTTTCTTTTCAGTGAACCTTTCTTATTCGGCATATCACATCATCCGAAGTAACAAAATATTTATGTTTAGATCTGAACCATTCAATTATAATCCGCACAAATATTAAAAGCAATCCAATAATTTTACTTCAGACCGGATGAGCTCGGATTCTGATCGGACAGTCTGGATCTAAACAGAGTAGGATATGGACTCCCATATGCCTGGCTGTCCAATAATGGATATGAAAAATATTGTGAAGTTGCTAAAGTTTTAAAATATCTTTATCCTGTTTTGTTATTTGATGGAAATCATGGAATTATTCAACAGTCTCCAATAGAATAAAAGTCAACAATCAATGATCTCTGGAAAAAGAGAGACAAAAGAATATTCCCTAGATTCTTACTCAAGCTACTTCTTAATTGTTCATTTAATTTCAGCAGTAAATTTGGTGAAGCATAATCATTGGTGAATTAATTACCACATAATTCCCAGAGGTATTTATGTATATGTGAACAATGAAACTTAAGATCCGCAAGATAAACTTTATGATTACTGCTAGTAGAATTATATTTTATTAATTTCATTTTATTCTTACTGGCATGCCATTATCCGAATTTTTTTAGTTGGCATTTAAAAAAAGCAAAAAATCACACATTGGAAAAAATTATAATGTTAGCCGGTACTCAAGACTATGTTTGAGCGTCGCTTCTACCGAAATTTTTAAAGTTATCATTTTCTCAAAAAAAAATAAACTAAAAAACCACGGAATCTGAGTATTTTTAGATCTACCATAGCTGTAGAACACCGGTGCGGTCCCAAATACGTGGGACCGCACAGGTATTACGCGGCCCCTTCTTCTTCTTTTTTTAAACAAAAAACTTATTAATAAAAGAAGAGAAGAGGGGCACAGAAACCAAAGGATCAAAGGTATTTCTCAACCGTTCAAATACGTTCAAAGGTCAAAGGAATAAGAATTTTTCTGCAAAAAAAAAAAAAAAAATGGGGCCGCAGAACGCCTGTGCAGTTAGGGCCGCACCGGTATTTTGCGGCCATGATAGATTCTGAAATACTCAGATTTCGTGATTTTTTAGTTTATTTTTTTATGAGAGAATGGTAACTTTAAAAATTTCGGTTGCTTCTGGGTGGCACATAGGTAGTGTCTGTGTACCCTCAAAAGAGAAAATCCAAGAAAAAAATTAACACAAAAACAGTGCACAAATATTTTTTGCGTGCTACCTAAGAGTGGCACTCAGACATAGTTAAAATACTGGCTAACATTGAATTTTTTTTTTTTTTTCCAAATACCCTGCCAACTCTGTATTTTTATTTTTGTTAATGCTAACTGGAAGACAATGTTATTATGAAAATTTTCAGTTTTCTTTATGATTGGTCTGTCACGGCTTGTTCTTAATCAACTCTATCACTTTTCACTCAGTCTCTTATTTTCCACTCAATTTTTTAATAACAAAATTTATCTGATCATTAACAAAAACGAGTCCTAAGATGAATTCATGTACGTAACATCTCTTTAGAGCATCTACATCTCTGAAACTCTTAGAGTTTCTAAATAACTGTTAACTGCTTTTAAAAAAGTATTGACTCTGGAGTTTCTAAATGTTCACATCCCTGAAACTAATTTTAGAGTTTCTAATAAGCCACATCATCAGTAAATTAAAATTAATAAGCCACATCAGTAGTAAATTAAACTAATTTAACAAATACAGGCCAATCATTTTGCCACGTCAGAGTTTATAAATGATTTCTTACTAAGAGCATATGCATCCCTGAAACTATTAGAGTTTCTAATCTGACGTGGCAGTTGCTAAACCAGTTTTAGAGATGTAGATGGATTTCTTATTTAGCAACTTTGTTCAATAATTTCTTATTAAGAAATCGTTTATAAACTCTAACATGGCAAAACGATTGGCATGTATTCGCTAAAATTAGTTTAATTTACTGCTGATGTGGCTTATCAATTTTAATTTACTGATGATGTGGTTTATTAGAAACTTTAAAATTAGTTTTAGCGATGTGAACATTTAGAAACTCCGGAGTCTATAATTTTTTAAAAGCAGTTAACAGTTATTTAGAAACTCTAAGAGTTTCAGGGATGTAGATACTCTAAGAAATTATTGAGAAAAGTTGCTAAATAAGAAATCTATCTACATCTCTGAAATTGGTTTAGCAACTGCCATGTCAGATTAAAAACTCTAATAGTTTCAGAGATGCAGATGCTTTCAACTAGTGCTAGGTACATTGAGATTGTTTTTGTAATATTATAATGGGAGGATGGCAAAAGAAACTTGCATCATCAGACGGTGACGATGATGACGAGGCTATTTTGACCGGCATTAGTTGAAGAATAGACTTCGGTGTAAAATATTTGAAATATAAGCTTATCTGATTTGAAATTTAGCAAAATGTAAGGGTTTTGATGAAAAATACAAGGACTTCGGTGAAACAATAATTAAATAAGAGTGAGGCTACGGTACTATGCATAGCACGGATTGGTCCGTGCTACGGCTCAATATTTGAGTTTTCAAAATTCTAACGGTCGATCCAAACCGTTTAACATAATTATAAAATGAATATGTACTTGCAAACCAAATTTTACATTTTTTCGATTTTGTTTACTATTTTTTTAGATAGGTAGAAATCACTGTTTTTGGATGGTCCATAATTTTCAGATCAAGTGATTTTCTATCTATCTAAAAAAATAGTAAAAAAGTTCGAAAAAATGTAATATTTGGTTTGCAAGTACATATTCATTTTATAATCATGTTGAACGGTTCGGATCGACCGTTAGAATTTTAAAAACTCAAATATTGAGCCGTAGCACGGACCAAACCGTGCTATGCATAGTACCGTAGCCTCACTCAATAAATAATTAAAATTAAAAAATTGTAAATGTTGCGCTTACAAAGTACAAGTTTTCAATGACACCACTTTATCTGAAACTGTTTTTAACCATTTCTTAATTATTAGACCTAAAAATTCCCTTTAAATGTTATTGCGGAAAAAAAGAAATATAAATGTTGGTCTCTGGCTCTCTGCGTTATCGTTATTATATCATACAATGAGTTATTATTAAGTACCGTAAAAAATTAAGATAGAGATCATTTCATGCATTAGAAATTTTTTGGAGACTTAAATACTAATTCAATATAAAATACTACTCCAGTCCGCTCATTCCATGTGACTTTCTCTTCATGTATGTTTGAATATGTCAAAAATATAAGCTATTTGGAATAGCAATTGCATTCAAATAATATTTTTACTATTCAAAATAGCTAGAATAGCTGCTAATTTTTTTGTTTAGTTGGGTTGAGAATATGCTATTTTTGGAATTAGGCTACTCGGAATAGCCTATTCGTGTTTGGTTGGCTAGAATACGGAATCTAAATTTTGTATTATTAGAATAGACTATTCGTAAGAGTTTTGAGATTTGACTATTATAATAAGACAAACGACAGTTATTCTTGATTTGACTATTCTAGCTATTATTGTTTTGCAACCAAACATACCATAAATGTTAAAATAATTACTATTTGAAAGTGCCAACACATTCCCAAAATGACAAAGTCGACGCTACTTCTGTTATCTCCACCTCGTGACAATTCGTTTGAAACCCTACTTGTCTATATTTTCTCTTAATTAACCTTGTTAACGCTATTTTTTCTCAGTTACAACTATTCAATATTGCAATGTACAATTCAAAGAATATTTTTTCTAATCCGAACAGCACTTTTTTCACACTAATATGAAAAATCACTATTTTTCTCCATTATCATATACAAATCTCAAATTTCGCTATTCGAACTAATCTAAATTTCCATCCAAACATACGCGAAAGATACCGCAACAACACTTTTGAAAAAAAATGAAAATGCTCACAAAAATATTTCCTTAGTTTCGCAATTAGCAACATCATTGTGCATGATTTCGAAATATTTAAAATTTGATGTCAACAATTTTTTTTTAAATGCTATAGATAAAAAAAATCGGAAAAACTAAATTAGGGCAACTACAGTTTTCTATGTTGGCCGACTGTTAATTATGTGCAATTGACAAGTGGATTTCTATTAAATATAAAAGAAAACACTCCCCTGGAACTGGAAGCAACCTTGGAGCCGTATAAAATTAATCGGTCTGAATGTCTGATCGAATTTATCATGTCAACCGATGGCAGTAAATATGAACCGACAATTACCTAAACATGTGGTCCGATACAATTCTGACCTCAAAGTCTAAACATTCAAAAGGTTAAAATATTGAGTTGGGAATTTATTCTGGCATAGATATGTGTAACAGTGTAAAGCATACTTTTGAGATTTATTGTAAAACCAAGCACAGATTTTGAAAGTTGCTCGATGAAAATAATAAACTTAGGCACCTTGTTAGTATTACCGAATAAATAACAACAACTAGCATATATATATATATATAAAACCATTTATTATTCACTCTCCGCTCTCTCCTTCTCTCTCCTCTATGAAAGAAGAAGCGCCATGAACCTAAATCCACCAAACAACACCCTCTCAATGGCCTCTCCATATCACCCCAACCAAACCTCCCCTCTTGGTACCACTACAGGTACCGGTACCTGTCCTGTACCGCCTCCTCTCAGTCTCTCTCGGTACGATTCCGCACCTGGCTCCTTCCTCTCCACCCTCGCCTCCTCCTCCGACCACCACCACGCCGCCACCTCGGCCGCCGGACACGGACCCTCTCATGCAGGAGCTCTTTTCGGCAGGTTCTTTCCCGGAGAGTCCTCTTCCTCTTCTCCTTCTATGACGTCAGACTCCAGCTGCAAGGTGGGCCCAGCGGACCAGAGACAACAGCAATTTGCATCCGGTTCGGGTCATCACGAGGTGGGGAACCATGACCCGAATCCGCTAGTGAGGCATAGCAGCTCGCCAGCTGGTTTCTTCTCCAATCTCTTGTTGGATAATTGTGAGTTGCTTTCTTCTCTTCTCATCACTCTAAATTTCTGTGCTGCTCTTTCTTTTTTCGTTTTGGTTCGAGCAAATGTTTTCATCGAGTGGACCTGGTGCATGCATTATCTTAGAGCGCGCGTCAAATTAATGGGCAACGTGCTGTCAGATGGACTGACAGACAGTTATAATTCTAGTATAGCGGTGTTTTGTGTGCGGAATGCACCAGGCACATACAACTATCACTACCATTGATTCGGTTTTTTAGTTGGATTATCTCTTTCTTCTTCAAGTAAGGTTGTAAATCTTGTTAAAATGAATGGTCAAAATAGTAAAATAGTATAGACAATTTTTGCATTCTGGCCCTTGTCAGTTGTGAATAAAAATTTGCTCGAAAAGTGTGTTGCATTTTAGACCCCACGTAGACCAAATCTTATAGGTTCTATTTAAGGAAAAAGAAGTTACATTCTCAAGTATAAAAAATGCAGCACGCCAAAAAGAAAAATACCAAACTCTCTGGGAGTTGAAGCATAATAACTTTACATGTAAAGGTCATAAAGCAAAAATGCTTCGCGGATAATTGGATAACGCAGATCTATTTTCGGGTAGAGGAGAAACTCCGATACTTGTGAGCATCACCGGAAAACGAGATTCTCGTCCTTTTACATTATTACTTTTCTTTTATATCCGATAGAGCGGTCCCCACGTTAGCGTAAACAATAATTGAATAAATAAAATAATAAGAACCATTTAAAATACCTACTTTTTGGGATTATTTTATAACTCGGCTGCGCTGTCATTTTCGTGGTGCGTTCTCTCCTGCTGCAGATTGCAAGGTAGATCCTCTCCATTTTCAAAAGTCGAAGGTATCTTGACCTTCACTGGTCTCCTTTTTCCTTTTTATCATTTTCGGAGGAGTTTACCTGACCTGACTAGGGGGACTCTCCATTACGGTAAAAGATTCCCTTCACTTTACGGTTTGAGATCAACTCTCAGCCGCTTTGAGACTCGGGCTAGAGCAGGGGCAGTATTATTGGGCTTTAAGATCCGTGCCAAGTTAAAAAGAACGGTCCAGATCCAGTAATTGTAAAAGATTCCCTATTACGATACCGAGGAAGATGTGAATTCTGACTAGGGTCCAGATCTCCCAAGAGCCTGTGGGCAAATATCCTCTCCGGTACCGTAAAAGATTCCCTTCATTTTACGGTTTGAGATTAACTCCCAGCCGGTTTGGAATTCGGGTTTGACGAAGGGGATGTATTATTGGGCTTTGAGATTCGTGCCAAGTTAAAAAGAACGATCCAGATCAAGTAATTGTAAAAGATTCACTATTACGATACCGGGGGTGATGTGAATTCAAGAGTCTGTTCGATAATATGAAAATTTTATGGGAACAAGAACTTTTAATATGAAAATGATAATTCCGATTTGTTAAAATCAAAGTCATTTAATTATAGATTTTTTTTTATATAGGTGTTCGGCAAATGTATGTGAATTTTGATTAATGTATTTTAAACTATGCATTGTGAACTTTGTTCCTATCTCTTACCTTGTTATTCATGGGAACAAAAATTAACTCTCACCTCCGTTTTTTTTTTCTCAAATTCGGATCTCTTCGCTGGAGCAATAAATTAATTAAACGCAATGGAGCCAAAGTTGCAAGCGATAATTTATTAAAGTTCACATTTCTATTAGGGGTGTCAACGAGTACGATACAGGTCGGGTGGTGACATTTTCATACCGCACCCATTATGATAACGAAATTTTTTTTTTACTCTTACTCGTTTTTTCGAATAAGGTACGGATCGGGTAAACATATAAAAAAGTGTCATTGTCATCTCGATTTATGCTTTCTATAAAAAAAGTTTCAAAACAAGAAAATAATAAGAATAATAATGAATACAACTAATTTGTATTGTGAAAATTTAGTAAAATACAAAACTTTATTGTATCATGTATTATCTTCATACAAATATATATCTATGTATATAATTTTTTTTAAATTATCTTGTTAGATAACGGGTAAGATAAACGGAAAAAAAATCATTACTCTTATCCGTACCCAATAAGTTAACGAAAAAAAATTCTTACCCTTATCCGTCTTTTCGGATACGATACGGATCGGGTAACCGGGTAAAAGGGTGTCATTGACACCCCTAATTCCAATTTGTGATTAAACGCGATATAGCAATAATTTATTCCTATTCCCTTCTCACCGTTCATTAAACAAAGTTATCATTTGTTCTATTTATTAAATTCATTAAATTGTGATTAAACTAAAATAATTTAAAATACATTAATCAAAGTTTCCATGCATTCGCCGAACACCTATATTAAAAAATTTCGTACAGGTTAAATGACATTGGTTTTGACAAATCAAAATTCTCATTCTCATATTAAAAATTTCTATTCTCATAAAGTTTCCATGTTACCGAACATGCCCTAAATGAATTCAAATTTTGAGTTTGCATCATGATCATGCCATCATAATTCGGGTCAATTCGATCCGAATTAAAATGCACGGGTCCTTAAAGTTTCGTGCCAAAATAAATCAGATGGTTTGAATCCAAACTCAAGATTTGAGTTACATTAGGACATCCGAATTCACCTGACTGGAAACTGAGAGACGAGAGTGCTTCCAATATTTTTGATTCCTCATACAAATTATTGGTATATTCATCAACTTCATTATTGTCTCGAAACCGTTTAGAGAAAGTTATCGCGAACTTATGTTAAAATGATGTTATATATGAATAATATTTTTAGAATAGTAATTAAAATTAAATAATGAGGAGGGTTCAAATGCACTATGATTTTTGTGCTCCAATATGCTCCACATCCTTTATCTCACCATGATTTTGTGCTCCAATATGCTCCACATTATTTATCTCTGTTTTCAAAGTCCGAACAGTCGATCCGAACAGCTCAACATGATCTTCATAATAAAATATTCTTGGAGACCAAATTTTATATTTTTTAGAATTTTTTTACTATTTTTTTACATAGGTACAATATCACTTTTTTGGATGGTCCAGAATCTCCTTAATACAGTGATTTTGTACTTATCTAAAAAAATATAAAATTTGGTCTCCAAGCATATTTTATTATGAAGATCATGTTGAGCTGTTCGGATCGATTGTTCGGACTCTGAAAACAGAGATAAAGTATATGGAGCATATTGGAGCAGAAAAATCATAGTGCATTTGAACCCTCCTCTTAAATAATTATTGTATATTTGTATTTGATTATTTTTACGTAGGTTGATGAATGATCAGATAATGCAACTGTTCGAGTTAAATACATACCGTTTTGCATTAATTATCACAATATATAATAATTGTGAATCAGTATAATCTCCTACGCGAGACAAGTTACATGCTGATCAAAAGAGTTTTGTATTTCACTGACATTCATGCTAAAGAAAATTTCATTTTTAAAATGACTAATATTATATGTAGCTCCAACACCTCACTCCTTAAATAATTGCCAACTACTTTTGGTCAACTTAAAAAAAACTAAATATGCAAGTATATATAGGCACATTAGTCAAGTGTGCATTGACAACAATAAACTTTCAATCTTCATAAAAAGTTCATAGAGATATTTGAGTTTATAGGAATGATTAAAAGGACTATTTTCAAAAGCCTATTTTAGGAATAATGACACCAAGATTACGGCAGGGAAGCATTGAAGCACTCAGAAAACAGGATATCTCCATCATTTCTGAAAATGGAGAAGAGAAGTCTATCTAATAAACAACCCTACCACTTGCTTCAAAATATTGCTGGCGGTGTTTTACTCGATAGGATAGAAGGCCGCCAATGGAAGTATCGAGTAGACTTGGTCTAAATAGTTCGTTAAAAGATTTCTAGGCTAATGAAGCGAAATCACTTCTCGTTGGAAACGTGTCTGCGTGTGCTTGTAATGTAGCCTGAAACTGAATATTTAATGGTGAACCAGGTTTAAGTATGAAACTCCTTGGGTTGGCGCGATCGCGCGCAACTCTAGATTCTTCAACAGTCGTCTACTCGCCCGTCAGTCGTTAATGCAGTTGGAAAAATTGAAATAAGTTATTTGCTTCGCGTACCCGACAAAAGCACGGGAATAAAATCATCCAAAAAGAATATTTGAAAGGTAAAGTTCCTTTGAGAAATATAAAGTTATCGATTAGGATATAGATGCTAGAGTTGAAATTCGTTTCAATTATAAAGTTAAATTTATTTTCTCTAACATGAATTAAAGAAAATTAATTTTCTCTTAGTGATGACTCTCCATTATCTATCCTTTTTAGAACGAGATTAAAAACACGTTCTTTTGCTAGATTTGTGATTCGTGATTTCACATAATATTTTATTATCTATAGAGACAATTTTATGGTGTATCAAAATACTATTTCATATTACTACCATTACAGGACAAGAAACTTTTCTTAATTTAGAAACCGTATTTAAAGGTTGTCCTTATTAATACCCGAACTTCATTGCTAAAAAAATTAAACATTTAATTTCAAAAATAACTTTAATTATTTGAAAAAAAAATAACTTCGCTTATTTCTTAATGATTTTCCGACACCATTATAGAATTTTTTTTAAAAGATTTAAATACGCACAACCTGAATTTTCATATATAATATAAAATCATTTGTGCTTTAAAAAAAGTCCATGCACATGAGGTGATCAGAAATCCCTTTTAAGCGTGCCCCAAGAATGAACTCTTTTAAGTAAAAATGTTATTCCTGTCGCCAGTTGTCAAAAGTCTAGATTCATCCCCCTTCTTTTAAAAAATTAAGTTCTATTTATCGATGAAAGAAGTGTGGCGGGTCCACTTGAAGCATCTGATTGGATTGGATTGGTGCTTTTCTAGGTTTAGCTTGGCCTCATCCGATTATTTTAACGCTTCTTTATTTTGGCCTTATCTGAAAAGTGTTCACGATGCATTGCAGCTCCACCTTTAGGATTGATAATTGCTATCATGTGCTCCGCACGTGCCATCGCTCATGTGGATGTGGTGGCCTATTTTAACTTTTTTCCGGGTCAATATTTGAAAGTTCCTAAAGTTAGACCAAAATATTCTACGGCTGCTGATATTTTCTGCGGTTGCTGTGGTGTTAATATGTGTAGCGGGTTTACTTGAAGATAATGCTAGAATACTTGGACTTTTCGTAATTTCTCATCTTTTTGGTGTTTCTCATTATTTTGGACTTAATTTAGACCCCAAAAGCAATGTCTAGCTAAAGAACAAAATTAAATGGTAAAAAGTTTCTAAAAAATGTAAAATTTGATCTCCAAGCACATTTTAATATGAAAATTATGTTAATGGTTCTGATCGACTATTTGAACCTTCAAATCTCAAAATATGAGCAAAAAGTAAAACATGGGCTTTACTTCTCAAAACACTGTAGCCCACCTCATGTTATATTATCTCAAATGGGATTAAATAATTTCAATCCGATCAGAATTTATCCATTCTAATTTTTAACACAATTTCCTTGGAACTAACACCTCAGACCCTCCAACAGCTAATAACAGGAGATTAAAATCTCAATTGAGTTTTACAAGGCAAAGCACACTGTCTCAGATTTCAGAGGATGAAATTCCAGATTTGGGGGGGAGCATAGGTGGCAGTGGGGCCCACTCTGATGAGACCCGCTCTTACGGCTTCTCCATTGGCTCGTGGGAGGACACCAATTCTATTGTGTTCTCTGCATCAGCAAATAAAAGAGGGAAGGATAACAGTGGAGATATTATTACTAATCTTAGCAACATTGATTCTCAGGTACTAATATACATTGGTAAAAATTGAGAGACATTCCTTTTTTTTTTTTGACTCAAGTCAATGATGGTAGTAAATTATTTTTTGTCAGTGGTTCTAACAGAGTCCAGGATTAGATAGCATATATTCTGAAACTGTGAAAATTTTACAGAGTAGCCTAAATATCAACAAGGAGAAAATATTTCCCATTCTGGCCTTCTCTGCATTACTAACAAATATTAGGCCATGACATGCCAATTTAGAAGGTTCTTCCTACCTGCAAGTACACATATAATACATTACAACAAAGAATATTTTTTTTATTTTTGAGGTAAGTAGGTCAATGCCATTACAACAAAGGTTAAGTTAATACTTTCTAACCTTCTTTCTGAACTAATATAATTTTAAATTTTTGACGAAGTTTGGTTTTCCGAGGACATCATTGGAAATGGGATCAGTAGATATGCAACAACAAGATCAAGTACCATTCAAAGTTCGAGCAAAACGCGGATGTGCAACTCACCCTAGAAGTATCGCTGAGAGGGTATAACAGTAACTTTTTTGTATTTTTTTTTATCCCATCTGCATGAATTGTGAAAGCTTTTAAAGCTAGAATTGTTTTTCTTATTCATATTTTATAATGATTTTGTAGGAGAGAAGAACAAGAATAAGTGAAAAGTTAAGAAAGCTCCAGGACCTGGTGCCAAACATGGATAAGGTAAACAAATACATTTGAATTGGTCTCAATATTTGATTAATTTTAAAAGAATAAAATGTTTTTCTCTGACCTCAAGTCAATTAATCTAAATTTTGAACTAACAAGTTTTAATTTGTGTAAAACAAACAGCAAACAAGCACCTCAGATATGTTGGATTTGGCAGTACAACACATAAAAGTGCTCCAAAACCAAGTTGAGGTACTTTTATTTTGAGTATATATTGAATTTGCATGGGTCTGATGAAATCATTTGTTTACCCAGAGCAACAGTAGAATTGTTGCAATGTTTTAATTGTATTTTATCTTTTGCAGATTCTCAAGCAAGAACAAGAGAAGTGCACTTGTGGAAACCACCGAAGAAATGATACATGAAGAATAATTTTTTTTTGGAGGTCATTGAAATTCCTTCAAATTTCATATCAGACCACTGAATTTTGATTTATCCCTTCTGAGTCACTTAACTTGTAGTTTATCCAAATTTGACTACGTCATCACTATTTCCGTCCAATACACGCACGGTATGAGCAAAAGCACGATCCATGTCATCTTACTTGTCGGGTGCTTCCGTATTGGACGAAAGTGATGATAAACTGATAAAATTTTGAATAAAACACAAGTTCAGTGATTTGGATGAATAAGTTAAAAGTTCAGTCGTCAATTACTAAATTTGAAGAAATAAAAACATTTAACCAATCATTGATTTTTCAGTACAAAATGAAAGATGCCGGTTTCATATGTCGACTTGATCCAAATATGCACTAGGCTGAGTCAGTGAAAACCTCATTGAAAAATGATAAACCAGGCAGTTTTTGTTTTGAGATGAAAAATATCATCTGCAAGACTGTTTAGTTTTCTGTAGAAAGTTAGAATAATGTATCTGGCAGCAAATACTTCAGCCCTTTTCTGCTCAGATAATTAAATCCATATTTTTTCTCTCTTTTTTTTGTAGTTCTTTAGGTTTCTTATCTGTTATCTCCACTTATTTTCATAATATTGTAACGGTGACTTGATGACAATGTAGTAAACAACCTTAGTTTTTTTTTTTTTTTTTTTCTTTTTAGTACCTACTAATGCTGAAAGTATTAGCTCGCCTAATGCAAAGAACTTGCTGAAAATTGATAGGTGTAAATTATATATACCGTCGATTTAGTTTTTATCATAAAATAACATCAAATATCATGTATTTTGAATATAAAGTGAATAAAAAACACCTAGAATCAAGTTACTGCGTTCGCTCGACTTTACAATGCAGGAAACAATGCAAAATGAAGAAAAAGTCTCCCAGTGCGGACGCACTCACATCCAGTGCGGACGCACTCAGTACTTAGACAAATTTCCAGCACGCAGAATTTCACAGACAAGAAGACCGAGCGCAATGCGTCCGCAGTCAACCTCCAGTGCGAGTGGGGTCATCCGCACTCACTACTTAGCCGATTTTCGCAACTTTCAGATTATTCAGAAAACAGAAAATTCCAAGGCCAGTGCGGACGCACTCAGAGAAAAACGCAGAAAATCCAGAAAAGGAAACTTGGAACCAAAGGAAAATTGGAGCCAGTGCGACTCAGACCACCCTCACTCACCTCCAGTGCGGACGCACTGGAGCCGCAGACAGCCAGAAATTCACATTTTTCAGAGGTTTTCTATTTTCGGCACATAAGGGACACGTTTTAGAGGGCCGAAAATAGGCATGGCAGTCTGAGGAGTGCACCACTAACTCCACTTCTGGCCTCTAAATTGGGCAAGACCTTTGGCTATAAAAGGGGAAGAATTTCATCTCTCTCACATACATTATTATATATCCATTTTTCCACAAATTGAGAGAGAGAGATCTGCAGAAATTCTCAAAGTTCCGAAGGCTTTTCAAGGAAGGAGAAGAAGACGATTCAAGCAAGGAGTCGGCAAGTTCGAGGTTTTGGATCTAAGAAAGGGTATAATCATTTCTTTATTTCATTTCTTATTGTTTTTGCCAAACTTTGTTATGGATCTCTCCATGAGAGAGTAGTTCTCTTTCTAGGGGTTTAGGTCAATGCATGAACTTGTTTAATTCTAGTTTATTCGGATATTTGTTTTTATTATGATTGTTTTATCGGATTTGATTGTTAATTTCTGTGATTTATTATTTGTGCTAATTACATAGTTTAGTACTTGAATTGGACAAGTCCCGCTTTGGATTCGAAAGAACCGAAGTAGTTAGGATGGGATAGGAGAGTACCAAATTATGAGCATAA
The DNA here is from genome assembly GCA_025461045.1 of Carex parvula. Taxonomy (NCBI): domain Eukaryota; kingdom Viridiplantae; phylum Streptophyta; class Magnoliopsida; order Poales; family Cyperaceae; genus Carex; species Carex parvula. Next base: position 4,548 of record JAJGRW010000615.1, on the reverse strand, counting down.
ATACCTTAGGATTTGGATTAGAAGCGACCGTACTTTGATATCCAATCCGGAACTATAGAAATTAGAGTTAGGGTTTGGTGAAGAACGACCGTGAAGTCAAACCCATAATCAGGACACCTTAGAACAAATATTGATATATACTTTGGAGCATGTGACTTAAATATCCCTCTAGTGACAGCCCTAGAATTCGAGGAACATTAATCCATCCACCCAAAGTATTTGTATCAATATTTGTTCCAAAGGCTAACAAGAGCTTAATGGGTCTAGATAGCTAGGGTGAAGAACGACCGTGAAGTCCGAAACTATCTAGGCACGTTATTAATTCACGACAGTGACCCTTTTTAATACTTTAGGTTAGAAACCTCATCAAATCAAACATGAATTCAAACAAACCGAATAAATAGAATTAGCAAGGAATTGTAGACCGAATGCCCCTAGATCTCCTCAAACTTGAAAACAAACCAATCTTTCTTTCCTTTATTTTTATTTACATTTATTGTTTGAAACTCCTCTCTTCCGGGTATTGAACCCAAACTTAGGATTTTAGAACAAAACCCCCCTTTACTTTTATTGTTTAGTTTTAGAAGTAGTTTTCTTTAATTAAAAATTGGTATTTCCCTATCTCCCTGTGGATCGATACCTAAATACTACAATCGATAGGTTGTGCGCTTGCAACTAACATATTCATTGAGTACGAAGGTTTATAAATATTAAAAGCCTAAAGAGTACAAAAATCATATACCTAAAATACTCAACAAAAATTGAAACACATAATAATAAAAAAAAAATTGGAGTTGATGTTTAGTAATAAGGTAACAACTGGGACACTTGTTCAAGTAGCTCTAAATGTATTAATTAAAATTGTGAGTTTAATCAATTCAAATAAGTGAGTACCATGCTTAGCTCAGATAATTAAGGTGATGCTCTCCATAAGGTCAAAATTGCCGGTTCGTTAACTCGAAAAAAATCAATAATAATAAGCAAATTACCTCCAAAAGATGCATAATTATTATCCTAATTAGATCAAAACAAGGCAAATATATGATTGCATATACATTTACAGTTGAAATAGAAAGGTTCTATGAATCTATTGGCGACTTAATCATGCGTTCAAAAATCATCAAAATGCCCCCCCCCCCCCCCCAATAGAAATTGTAGTGTCAGTATTTCCGTCATTGGTATTACATAGAATTGGGGCAAATCTACGTACAAGAGCACAATATTTACATTTAGTTTTATCTAAAATTACATAGAAATTAGCACGAACTAAATCTTGTGCACATACTTGACAACAATTTGAAGCGTATCTGTATGTTTATTGTGACTGTTAGTGTTGTATCGTGGCAAGAGCTGATTAAAAACTCCAATGACATACTAACACGTTACCAAATGTATTTCAACAATAATTTTTGCCCCAATTTGACCAACTATGTATGAATTAGAGCGGTTCAATTTTTGGGCAAGCCATAAATACAATTTGATGCGTAGCTTTGAATTGTTTATTGTAACATGTGTTGTCACAGAAACCGATTAAAACTTGTAATTCTATATGTGGAGTACTCTCTATTGCAATGATATGTTTTTGAACCGAATTTGATATAATGAAAATAAAGATAGGTGATCAACATATGATGTCATAACATTGCATTATAAATCGTTAAGAGTAAAGTATAAAAGATAGAGGATGAAAGTTCCATGAGATTTATTTAGTAAAGAACTCTTCTTGACTATTTTCAAATCTTCTGATGTACAATCCATAAATCATATTATCTAATTTGGTAAAGGCACACTTAAATTGGCTTTATTTTTCTCCTGATATCTGCATCTAATATGTAAAGAATAAAAACATTTATAGATTTTCAAAACATTTACTCCTCGATCGGTGGATCAACCCAACGCCCGTTATCCTTTATCAGCTGAATCAACGCATCTGTAGCATGCTCCATTGCAATGCCTCTCTTTACCACTGTCTGTAGGATTAAAATGTAAAATTAAACTTATAATGTCCACTGATCATTTAATCAAATCTATAGAACATTTTAAGGCTATATACAACTCTGAGAATAGTATACTGAATCAAAACATAAATATTGGATAGGAAGGGTAAGATATATAAAATGTAGAAGGATACATAAGCAACACCGCAGCAGTTGAAATAAAAATAAATTTCTGACCACATCAGCTTGCATACTAAAAGTTAGGCTAATTGTAGCAATATTGCAAACAACTGAAGAGAAAATTCTTTTATTATTATTATTATTATTATTATTATTTTAAATTAACTCAAGTGCAAGAAGTTACTTGACATATAAAAAAGTACCTTCCCGACATAGAGATCAATCTTTCCAGGAGCCCCTCCAACATATCCAAAATCAGCATCAGCCATCTCTCCCGGCCCATTCACAATGCAACCCATGATTGCGATCTAGCAAGGAGGAGGATTAGTTTACAAATTTCTGAACAACACACGTGAGCACACAATTCATCAAACAAAGAAGAAGAAAAACACTCACCGAAACACCAGGCAAATGTGAGGTTTTCTCTCTTATCTCGGCACTGATTTCTTGAAGGTCAAAAAGTGTGCGGCCGCATGATGGACATGACACATACTCCTATAATTAAATTTAAAAAAAAAATGAGATATGACCATCGCAATATGAACAGGTACCTTGCCAGTGGGTACCGACCGAAATTTAAATCTTAACTTGAGTTACTCTCGTGCTTTTCAGGTTTTTGTAATGAATGCAGCCAAGTCAGAGTCAATGGGACAAGTAAAAATCAGGCTTTCTGTTTGTGCCTGTTTTATTTTTTCTGGAGTTGACCACACTTTGTGAACTCAAACGCAAATGCACAATTACATTTAACATTATACAAATCGACTTACGGTTTTGGTGTTGCGCATTCTGCATCCCTGAAGTAGGTTAAAAGAAGTGTCCCGTAAGAACTCAAATTCCTGATCTGGTGCCTCGAGCAATACACCATCCCCAAGCCCATCAACTAAAAGGGCACCCGCATTTGACCCAGCAGTAATAACCAAGTCATCCCTGATTGATTAGAGACAAGACATTACTAATGCACTAACCAATTATTCTTATCGAAGATTTACATTGGATAGAGTTGTTGCAGGTGAGACCTACCGGTGCATTTTCTCCGGGAACTCTAAGTGGTGAATTACAGGGAAATTCAAGCCATTTTCTTCTAGATATTCAAACAGCCTGAAAATCAAATCCAGAATTGATAAAAAGTAAGCTATGTTTGTAATTGGCTTTGGTTAGGAGTTAGATTGCATCTTAAAAAGAAGGTAAATTGAGGCAACAGTTGATTCTTAGTTAAAGTTATTTGCAGAATTTAGGGCAAGTGAAGCAAATTGGAGTGGTGCTTGCTTTATTGGTAGCAATAGGATACCTTTTCAGGGGACACCCATGTAAACATCAGTGAATTGGTTATTGTCATCAATGGCACATGATAGGGATAACAAACACTTCTTTTCTTTCCTTTTCATTTTGTGAAAAAAGAAGTTGATACCTTCTAGCAGAATGCACCCGGCTGTCTCTTTCGCCCCCATAAGGTAGGTTATGTAAAACCATAATAACGCTATCTGCCACACTTTTCAAAATTTCTAGTTCTTCATAAGCTTCATCACCACGCAGAGTTACAGCCAGTCTTGTGCCTAAAAAGGTATTAATTAGACAAAAAACGATAAAAAATGATAAAATAAAATAACACTCAATTGTGCACTAAAATAAATACAAAAGGACAGACTTCTTAAATTATTTATTTATTTTAAGAAGAGTAGGGCACAAATGCCTCGTGTCTTTCATTCCTCAATCGTGCCTCACATCGTTATCTCTATTTTTAAAGTCCAAACAGTCGATCCGTACCGCTCAACATGATCTCCATATTAAAATGTGCTTGGAGACCAAATTTTATATCTTTGGAAATGTTTTACTATTTTTTTAGATAGGTACGAAATCACTGTTATTGGATGTCCAAAATAATCTGACAAGTAGTGATTTTGTAACTATCTAAAAAAAATAGTAAAAGATTTCCAAAAAAAATAAAAATTTGGTCTCCAAGCACATTTTAATATGGAGATCATGTTGAGCGGTTTGGATCGATTGTTTGGTAATCTTTTTGAACCAAGAACATGCAGATCAAAATAGTTTTGTAAAAGAAATTTTGAGTATATGTAAAAGATTTTGGATAATTTTAATATAAAATTTGGTCTCCAAGCACATTTTAATAGTAAAAGAATACCTTCTGGAAGAAGCTTATGTGCACCACTGGAGAGCTCCTTGAGGTTTACAAGTACAATGGCATGAGGTAGCGGCTTTGTCAGTTGTTCTGACAATGGGGCAATTATGCCCATGCTTATATCCACCAATCTTGTTAGAGCCAACCTCTGAAATTCACACATACAAGATTAGTGAAATCCTTTTTGTGAAGTTGAAAGAAATTAAACACATAGCAAGGGAAAAAAACCCAATAATAATCACCGCATGAGCATCATCTACAGGAGGAAGCTCTTTTAGAAGAATTGAGTCCACA